>UESW01004656.1:682368-714266 GCA_900491605.1 Calamus simplicifolius
AGTTCGTCTCATAACTTCAACTAAGCTACATTTCCATAAGACAACAGAGATTGGGAGTATCATAATGTCTTCAAAAGGATGGCTTCAGGAGGAAGGGTTTATATGCATATAATTGAAAATGTTTGTTTGAACTTTGAGGATTGAGGTATCTTCAGAGCAAGCTTGATTGCTGAACTGTAAATAAACAAATGAGACCAGCCATATTGGGATGCATCGTTGTATCTCGCAAAGAGTGCAAAGTCGAGAATAGAGGAATGTACTAGCGTCCTGTCATACCCCAACTGCTCATTTCCTTCTGGCATGACTACTAATGAGGCCAAAACAAACACCCGACTCCACATCACTTTTACAGGAGGGGAAAAAATGCTGATATTTTTCATTAGAAATTAACCAACCTACAAAATTTATGCTTAGTTTTCTGATTTTTTTTTTTTTTTTTTTCTTTTCGAAGGAGAACACATATATATATTTTTTCCTTCTCCTTTTCTATAAACTTCCTTGCAAACAAGTATAACATTATTTCCTTTGGATTCGGTGCTTACTCTTGCTTCTTAGTGGACCCATTTGCTTGAAATTTATGTTCTTATATAAATGGATTGTAATTAGAATGCAGAACATGAATGGGCTACAAGGGTTGACAAGTGTTTCTTGCCGGCTATCCTAGGTCTGTGTACATATCAAACCATGAGCTGGAGAGGTGAATGACCTAGCACTGAGCTCCACGATGATACAGTTGAACAAATTGGGATTTGGATCAGCAGAATATATTCTAAAGCATGCCATCACCACCTAGCTCAAAACTTGATGACGCTCAATCACCTCTTCTGGACATCGGAAATGAAGTGCTTCTCGAATCCCCGCTTCGCTGGATTGCCTGCAAAGAAGTCCCAAGACCGGAGGGGGTCCTCCGGTGAGACCCTCCGATGCCCAAGTCAGCAATCGAGGTCACAGCTGAAGAGGAGCTCGAGTGAGCCATTTTTAGTATAGGAAGAGGGTCTCAGGGAGGAGGGATTCCTTCCTGGACGCTGAGATGGTGATTTTGGGGGTTATCGCGCATACCTGTTTACTGGGTGGATTTACCTTTTTATAGGGGTTGACCCTGGCATGATCACGTGTGATTGTGTGAAGTCAGATTGTCTGCTGAGCCCTTGCGTGAATCTGGGCTGGTTGGTGGGTTACGTCCCATCAGTTGTTTGGTAGGTAGGTTCTGTCCCATCAGCCGGTGGGGCTGTTGAGTGTCGGATCTGGTGCTGTCGAGCGGTGCGCGTTAGAGAGGCGGTTTCTTGAACCGCTGGGGCTGCCAGGAAGGTGCCGGGGCCGCCTGGGAAGTGCCGGGGCCAGCTAGCTTGGAGACGTAGGGGGCCGCCGGTCTTGGAGCCGTCGGCCTTTAGAGCCGTCGGCCTTTAGAGCCGTCGGCCATTGTGGCCGTCGGTCTTGGAGGTGTCGGCCTTTGGGGCTGTCGGTCTTTGGAGCCGTCGGCCATTGGGGTCATCGGTCTTAGAGGTGTTGGCCTTTGGGGCCGTCGGTCTTTGGAGCCATCGGCCATTAGGGTCGTCAGTCTTTGGAGCCGTCGGTCATTGGGGCCGTCGGTCTTGGAGGTGTCGGCCTTTGGGGCCGTCGGTCTTGGAGCCGTCAGCCTTTGGGGCCGTCGGTCTTTGGAGCCGTCGGCCTTTGGGGCTGTCGGTCTTGGAGGTGTCGGCCTTTGGGGTCGTCGCTCTTTGGAACCATCGGCCATTGGGGCCGTCCAAAATTTTTTTTATTTTCCATGGGGTTAACTGGCTCCATCAAATGCCCCCCACACTCCTTGAGCTTGCGTGCCCTGCATCAGCTAAGCGAAAGGAGTGTAGAACTTCAAGAAATTTTTTGGAGGCAAATTGATTACCTCACGCCCGCCACTGAAAGCAGCGTACGCTAACTTTTTGGGGGGACGCTCGTCAGTTAGCCGTTGAGGCAAAGATGAAGCCGATGAGGCAAAGTTGAGGCTGTCGAGAACCTTTCGAACCCCGGAGGGTGACCAGAGGGTGCTTGGGCCAGGCTCAGGTGCCTTTTTCTTTAAAGAAATTGGTCTCCTTCTGCAGGGTTGATCTGCCCCCTAGGAAACTCTGTTGATTGGAATCCGTAGGTCTTGAGCTGAGGGTGTCGACACGGAGCCGGTCTTGGTTGCCGACGCGGAGTCGGTCTTTGTTGCCGACGCAGAGTCGGTCTTTGGTGGTTTTCCTATAACGCATTCAGATACTAATGAAAAGAAACTTTTTTCTCAGTGTAGTATACTTAGCTTTTTTGCAGCTGTTTGCCTTCGCGGGTCTTTGGTACCGACGCGGAGTCGGTCTTTGGTGCCGATGCGGAGTCGGTCTCTGTCTAAGAAATATACTCATCCCAAGAGCGTGATAAAACAAGGATATTCTGAATAATACTTTATTAAAGAATCAGCAAGCTACTGATAATACCGTCCACATTCTGAATGCGGGGGAGAAGCTTCCTATTTTGTTGCCAGCTTGCTTCCTTCCATCGGCTCTTCGAGCTATTGCTCGCCCCTCATGAGATCATGCTATTGTTCCTTCCGTTGGGGCATTGTTGATGCAAATCTGAGGTGTTGGAGGTGCCGATGCACCCAGGGCCGTGAGGTTTCCTCGAACGAACTTGCCCAAGTGGCCCTGCTGGACAAACTTTTCAATGACCCTCTTCAAATGGCGGCAATCTTCGGTATCATGTCCATAGTCTTGGTGATACCGGCAGTAAAGCTCTTTGTTGTGAGGGTTTACTGACTTTAGGGGACGTGGGCATTGAAAGTAAGACTCCTCCTCAATCTCTAGCAGGATGTGGGAGATCGGAGCCGTGAGAGGAGTAAACCGCCCCTTAGGAACCAGCGCCTGGGGCCGGTGGTCAAAGCGACGGGGTGGTTCGGGCTGCCTAGATCGTCCCTCAGCTAGTTCCGTGGGCGTCGGCTTCTTATTGGAACTCCTGTCGGCTTTCCTTCTGGATGAGTCAGCCTCGTTGGCGCGGATGTACTTCTGTGCCCGACTTAGCAACTCGGCGTAGGAGCCATGAGGCTTTTTGTCCAGAGAATATGCAAATCTGGAGGGGCGTAGTCCCCGCTTCAATGCTAGGGTAGCGACAGAATCTTCCAAGTTATAGACTTCGAGGCGGTCTCTTTAAATCGAGCTACAAAGTCCTTCAAGGTCTCGCCACTCCTTTGTTGGACGGCAAACAAGCTATCGGCGACTCGAGGGATCTTCCGGTATGCATCAAAGTGAGCCAGGAAAGATCGCTCAAGTTTCCTAAACGAGTTGATACTGCAGGGCGGCAGACGAGAATACCATGCACGCACCGCTTTCCGTAGCGTGGCTGGAAAAGCAACACACAGAAGAGAGTCCGTCGCCCCCTGGACCCGCATGAGGACCTTATAGCTCTCCAAGTGGTCCAGGGTCCGTTGTACCGTCGTAGGGGTCCAACTAGGGAAGACGGAATCGGGGCGGAACCGGCTCCTCCGTGATGTGACGGGAGAGCGGAGGATGATGGTCGAGTTCTTCCTCCGGCTGATGATTTATTTTTCTGGCGAGCTCATCTTGCCGCCGGTTGTACTCCTCCAGACGTTCCTCCGCCTGGCGGCTGATTGTCGGGGCCCTCCGAGATGGCTCGGAGGAGGAAGAAGAAGAGGAGAAAGAAGAAGATGGAGACGGGAGTCTAGACCTCCGCCTGGGCTCCTCCTGATGATGAGGCTGGGGGGAACTTACCGGGGCCGTGGTCGGGGGACCGCGACCGCTTGGAGGGCTCGCGTCGAGGCTTCCTAGGGGAAACCTTACGTCGGTCGGTCTCTCGCCGACCGGCCTCCCGCCGAGGAGAACCTCCCCTCGCCGACTGCTGACTGGCGAGGGGAGCAGTCTGATGCTGGGTGGCCACGGACGGTTGTTGCTGGAGCCCGTGGACCATGGCAGTGAGATTCTGAACTTGCTGGGAGAGGGTTGCCAGCTGCTCCGCTGTTTGGACAGCAGCGTCCGGCGGCGGGCCGGCAACCGAAGGGTTGGTAGCAGGGGGATCGGCCTCTTGCTGCCTAGCTGGCGGGAGGAGCCCCGCCGGACAGCTGACAGAGGCATCCCGAGCTCGCGTCACCACCATGGCTTCTTGAAGAGAAGAGGGGGAGAGAGATGTAGCTCAGGGAGAACGTTTGCTACTTTTTCTTATCCCCCTTCCTGGCGCGCCAATCTGATGACGCTCAATAACCTCTCCTGGACGTCGGGAATGAAGTGCTTCTCGAATCCTCGCTTCGCCGGTTGCCTGCAAAGAAGTTTCAAGACCGGAGGGGGTCCTCCGGTGAGACCCTCCGATGCCCAAGTCAGCAATCGAGGTCACAGCTGAAGAGGGGCTCGAGTGAGCCCTTTTTAGTGTAGGAAGAGGGGTCTCAGGGAGGAGGGATTCCTTCCTGGACGCTGAGATGGCGATTTTGGGTTATCGCGCATACCTGTTTACTGGGTGGATTTACCTTTTATAGGGGTTGACCCTGACATGATCACGTGGGATTGTGTGAAGTCAGATTGTCTGCTGAGCCCTTGCGTGAATCTGGGCTGGTTGGTGGGTTACGTCCCATCAGTTGTTGGGTAGATAGGTTATGTCCCATCAGCCGGCGGGGCTGTTGAGTGTCGGATCTGGCGCTGTCGGGCGGCGCGCGTCAGAGAGGCGGTTTCTTGAACCGCTGGGGCTGCCAGGAAGGTGCCGGGGCCGCCTGGGAAGTGCCGAGGCCGGCTAGCTTGAAAGTGCTGGCGTCGGCTAGCTTGGAGATGTAGGGGGCCGCCGATCTTGGAGCCGTCGGCCTTTAGAGCCGTCGGTCTTTGGAGTCGTCGGCCATTTGGGCTGTCGGTCTTGGAGGTGTCGGCCTTTGGGGCCGTCGGTCTTTGGAGCCGTCGGCCATTGGAGCCGTCGGTCTTGGAGGTGTCGGCCTTTTGGACCATCGGTCTTTGGAGCCGTCGGCCATGGAGCCGTCGGCCTTTGGGGCCGTCGGTCTTGGAGGTGTCAGCCTTTGGGGTCGTCGGTCTTTGGAGCCGTCGACCATTGGGGCCGTCCAAAAATTTTTTTATTCTCCATGGGGTCAACTGGCTCTATCAAAACTATATAGTTTAAGAAACCATTCAATGGAATATTAAAAAAGTGTTTCGCATGCATACCCATTCGAAAACCTACCTATGGTTTATTGACGATCTTTGCTGACAAAATATGGATACAAATGCTAGTGGGAGCACCTAATTAAGCACATGCTGTTTGCACCTGATGACGCCAAGTCACCTTCCTCAAACGCCGGGGAAGACGGACGTCCTTCTCCTCAGAGCCCTGCAAGAAAAGACCCCTGAGACCGGCGATACGGTAGGGACCCTCCGACGATCAAGTCAGTCACTTGGGCTCAGACAAAGAACCGCTCAGCGGAAAAGAACTGAGGCGGTTAGGGTTTTGCTGGGAGGAAGAAAGCTCCGAAAAACCAGAGTTCAGATCCCTACTTACAGCGCGAGCACATGCTTTTATAGCTATCCGAATGTCCTATCTTACTGTTTCGGAAGATCACCGTCGTATCATCGCTGCGCGTGCCGGAGGCATCCCGTACCACTTGCCGACGTGATGTCATATGTGTCCAACAGCCGCGAAGGCACTCAGTGTGCGCTGTCGGATGATATGACCGAGTACAGTCGCAAGTGGTAGCGAATCGTAAGCCGTAGTGAGGCATGGCCATGCACAGGGACATGCAATGCACCATACGCCGTTATGAGGTATGGCCCTTCGTAACGGGGTGCAATCACGGGCGTACTGAGAGTCACATGGGTGCGCCGTGCGGCCTGAAGTCGTCATTTCTTTCGACGATTGAACTACATGCCAATCGCTGATGACCCCACCTTGAGACCGGAAGGGGTCCCGAGGGTGGGGAGATGCCGGTGCACCCCGAGACTGGTGGGGGTCTCGGGGTCAAGAGATGATGACCCCACCCCGAGACCGGAAGGGGTCCCGGGGGTGGGGAAATGCCGGTGCACCTCGAGACCGGTGGGGGTCTCGGGGTCAAGAGATGATGACCCCACCCCGAGACCGGAAGGGGTCCCGGGGGTGGGAAAATGCCGGTGCACCCCGAGACCGTGGGGGTCTCGGGGTCAAGAGATGATGACCCCACCCCAAGACCGGAAGGGGTCCTGGGGGTGGGGAAATGCCGGTGCACCCCGAGACCGATGGGGGTCTCGGGGTCAAGAGATGATGACCCCACCCCGAGATCGGAAGGGGTCCCGGGGATGGAGAAATGCCGGTGCACCTCGAGACCGGTGGGGGTCTCGGGGTCAAGAGATGATGACCCCACCCCGAGACCGGAAGGGGTCTTGGGGGTGGAAAAATGCCGGTGCACCCCGAGACTGGTGGGGGTCTCGGGGTCAAGAGATGATGACCCCACCCCGAGACCGGAAGGGATCCCGGGGGTGGGGAAATGCCGGTGCACCCCGAGACTGGTGGGGGTCTCGGGGTCAAGAGATGATGACCCCACCCCGAGACCGGAAGGGTCCCGGGGGTGGGGAAATGCCGGTGCACCCCGAGACTGGTGGGGGTCTCGGGGTCAAGAGATGATGACCCCACCCCGAGATCGGAAGGGGTCCCGGGGGTGGAGAAATGCCGGTGCACCCCGAGACTGGTGGGGGTCTCGGGGTCAAGAGATGATGACCCCACCCCGAGACCAGAAGGGGTCCCGGGGGTGGGGAAATGCCGGTGCACCCCTAGACTGGTGGAGGTCTCGGGGTCAAGAGATGATGACCCCACCCCGAGACCGGAAGGGGTTCCGAGGGTGGGAAAATGCCGGTGCACCCCGAGACTGGTGGGGGTCTCGGGGTCAAGAGATGATGACCCCACCCCGAGACCGGAAGGGGTTCCGGGGGTGGGGAAATGCCGGTGCACCCCGAGACTGATGGGGGTCTCGGGTTCAAGAGATGATGACCCCACCCCGAGACCAGAAGGGGTCCCGGGGGTGGGAAAATACCGGTGCACCCCGAAACTGGTGGGGGTCTCAGGGTCGTTAGCCGCCGTTACTTTTTATCCTGACGACGCGGGATCAGTCATATCAGATGCCCCCTCACCCCTGGGGAAAAGCGGGTCCCACCGTTGAGGCACAAGGGGTGTTCTCCACGTGGCAGATCCCCGTCCTCGTCTTTTATGCGGACGGCCTGGGGAATGTAAGGAGGCGGCCCTCCATACGCTGTGCCCGCCACGATCGACCTCGAGAGAGAGAACTGGCTGTTCGAAGTTCGTGCGAAAAGCTGCATCATCATTACCTTTCCTTACGGCAACGTCAGCGGGGTCCCACCACTGGCCGGGGGCGTGCCGCACCATGCGCTGGGGCGCTCCTCGAGGCGAGCCAGCCTATGGCAAGGGGCCATGTGGTCAACGAGACGTGGCGGGATGATTTGAAAACCTGCTAAAGCTAAGAGAGGAGTTGAATTGACGCCATACCGCTTCTCTTGTCATCGTCTCCTTCTGCGCCTACGCTCTGACCTCTCCTGCAACCTGCGGGCCTGCGTCTGGTTTCCTCCCTTCCAGGTTAGCTCTTCTCCCATCCTAGACTTCTGTCCCTCTGCTCATGAGTTCTCCTTCCTAGACCTCGGAGGACGGTTTTGAGGATCGTCCTCCTTCCGAGAGGTACCATACCTCTCCTGTTCCTTCCCCTTCGATTGAGTGGTCCTCTGATTCAGAGGACCACGTCCCCCTGGCCCTGCGACGGGCCACCGGTGGAGCCCCATCGAGGGGCTGCCGGTCGGAGGCTGGCGCCTCCTCGACGGTGGAGGGGTCCCTAGAGGGGATGACCTCCACGATGACGCGGCTGGATTTGGAAAAAATCCGGGCCCGTTATCGGGTCCCCTGGGACGTTGAGCTCTTCTTGCCAACTCCCGACGATAGGGTCATTTCCTCCCGACCCGGTCGGGTGGCCCTCTATGAGATCTGCCTAAGGGCAGGTCTCCGCCCACCCTTTCTGTCCTTTTTTGTCAACCTCCTTAACTACTATTCCTTGGCCCCCTCTCAATTAGTTCCAAACTCCTATCGCGTCATCTGTGCCTTTGTCATCCTTTGCTATCGCCTGCACATTACCCCCCGAATCAGCCTTTTTCGATCTTTCTACACCCTTCGGGCTCAAAAGGGCTGGTGGCTATTCCTGCCCCGACCCAACCGGGTCCTAAAACTCCTCCTTCCTTCTTCAATTAAGGGATGGAAGTCCCGTTTCTTTTTTGTGAATGTTGACCAAATCAGGCCCCAGTGGGGAGACCCCGACCTCCGGGGGAACGCCGTCGCCATCCACCCTGGGGACCGGGAGGCGTTGGGTCTATTGTTGGCCACCGAGATCCCCCGATACACCCTGTTGCTGTCGGAGGATAACCTGGAGTCGGCGGGCCTCATCTCCCACTGGGGTAAGTCCTCTCCATCCTTAGCCAAAAATTTCATTTCTCTCCCCCTCTCTCTCTCTTTTTTTTTAAAAAAAAGCTCAACTGATGCCGTGCAGCCATGAAGATACCGGCGGCAAAACTGCTGAGGACTGCCTCCAAGAAGAGGGCCCGGGAAGGACCATCCAGGGGTCAGCAGGCCCCAGTCTCGAAGCGTCCGATGGCCCGGGCCTTCCCACCGGCTCAAGTCTCCCCACCCCCAGCTCTGCAAGATGTCCCGGCTGTTCCGGAGGTTGACCTCACAGCCGACACTCCACCAGGGATGGGGACAACCGCGGGAGTCGCCGTTGAGGAGCCAGCCACGGAGGAGCCCATATTGACCGAAGAGCCCCCGGCCCCTGGGGGACCGACCCCGCCGGATGCCACCAGGGATTGGGGTGAGGGACCATCTGGTCCCGTGAGTCCACCCCCTGAGGGGTCGCCCAGGAGTGGCCCACGCACCGAACCGGGGATAGCTGAAACGACGGAGCGAGGTGGGGGCGAGCCCGGGCCATCCCGAGACTCCCTGAATGACGGTCGCTGGGCTGAGCGAGTCCTGGGCCCGATCTTTGTTCCTGAGATCCTGGAGGACCTCAGTCACCAGAAAGAGAGCGCGTTCTTTCAGGACTCCTATGTTGCTGTCGTCAGGGTAAGTGATCTTTTTGCCCTTTACCTTTTATTCCCTTCAGCTGACTTGGAGTTTATGCGCGTAGATTGCATACTCCCTAAGGGCCGCCAGGGAGGCAATGCGCGATGGGAAGGTCCTTCTGTGGGAGACGCAGAAGGAGGTCGAGGACGCTCGGTGCCGCGTGGAGGCGGCCGAGAAGGCGCTGGAGTCGGCCAGAAGTGCCTGGGCAAGCGAGGTACAGGCCGCCGAGAGCCGGGCGGAGATCGAAGCCAACCATGCACGCGCAGCGCTCCTCCAAATGACGGAGGCTGAGAACGCTGTAATGGCCAGGGACATTCATGTCTCTGAGCTAACCTCAGCCCTCCAGGAGGCCGAAGATCGAGCGGGCGCGGCGACAGAAGAGGCGCGAGCGGCGAAGGAGGAGGTCAGCCGGTCCAAAGAGGAGGTGGGCCGCACCCGGGAGGCCGAAAGGGTTGCAACGGAAGCCCTTGCTGCAGAGAAGGTCCGGGCCGCTGGGCTTATAGAGGAGTACAACACGTCCGGGCACTTCACAGATGACCTGGCCGAAGCCTCGGCGGCTGTATTCCTAGACGGGTTCCAGCATGGCAAGGAGAAGGTGGCCAGGGACCTGAACTTCCCCCAGGCCCTGGAGGTGGAGCTGGAGCGTTTGTCTGACTTGGCCCCTTCTGATGATGAGCCCGCACCGACAGAGCCGTGAGCTCGCACTCTTGTTGTTTTGTTCTTCTTTTTTACAAGTCCGACAACGTCGGCATTTTGTAGTCCCTTCCTATTAATGAAAACATTCTTCAAGATGCATTCTGTCTTATCATGAACTTCGTCAATTGACAACACGTAGCCCTGTGATCCCATTAGTTTCGATAGCACCGGGGGACAACTCTCAACTCGAGCTATTCCGCCCCAGCTGTTTAGACCCGAAAGTTAGGACCTGGGAGGGTAGGTTTTTTGGAGCAAAAACGCCGGCAGTCAGAGGTTAGGTAGACAGGCTTCTCGAGGCCATCGGCGCAACGCCCTGCCGAGTATTGGACCTTGTACTAAATAGGCGCATGGCTTTTGGTGCCTACGGGGGTCGGCTTTTATCTGACCGGCGGGACTTTGTGCTGTCGGGTGTCAGGCTTTAAGTTCAGCAAGCTCGAAACTTCTTGTGCCGTCCGAGGCAGGGCTTTAGGTGCCGACGGGTGTCGGGCTTTTGTTGCTGAGAGACGGTGGTACACCGCTCTGCCAGTGGTACACTGGGCTTCATGCCTGGCTGGTGCAGGGCTTTAGTGCCGACCAGGGTCGGGCTTTTGTTGCTGAGAGCCGGTGGTACACCGCTCTACCAGTGGTACACTGGGCTTTATGCCTGGCTGGTGTAGGGCTTTGGTGCCGACCAGGGTCGGGCTTTTGTTGCTGAGAGCCAGTGGTACACCGCTCTGCCAGTGGTACACTGGGCTTTATGCCTGCTGGTGCAGGGCTTTGGTGCCGACCAGGGTCGGGCTTTTGTTGCTGAGAGCCGGTGGTACACCGCTCTGCCAGTGGTACACTGGGCTTTATGCCTGGCTGGTGCAGGGCTTTGGTGCCGACCAGGGTCGGGCTTTTGTTGCTGAGAGCCGGTGGTACACCGCTCTGCCAGTGGTACACTGGGCTTTATGCTTGGCTGATGCAGGGCTTTGGTGCCGACCAGGGTCGAGCTTTTGTTGCTGAGAGCCGGTGGTACACCGCTCTGCCAGTGGTACACTGGGCTTTTGCCTGGCTGGTGCAGGGCTTTGGTGCCGACCAGGATCGGGCTTTTGTTGCTGAGAGACGGTGGTACACCGCTCTGCCAGTGGTACACTGGGCTTTATGTCTGGCTGGTGCAGGGCTTTGGTGCCGACCAGGGTCGGGCTTTTGTTGCTGAGAGACGGTGGTACACCGCTCTGCCAGTGGTTCTGTGAAAAGATTTCAGTAGCTAAGATTGAATCTCGTTAATATTGAATGAGGGGTGGAAACCCAAGTAAATACAGGGGTGATACTTGACATGAGAGGAGGAATACATTACTGATAATACCGACGAAGGTTATCTGCATTCCATGTTCTTGGGAGTGGCGTCCCATCAAGTTCTTCAATTTTATAAGCTCCGTGGCGGAGTGTTTTGGCGATCCGATAAGGCCCCTCCCAATTTGGGGCTAGCTTGCCTCCCTCAGCTGGCTTCGAGACCTCGGCCCGTCGAAGGACCAGATCTCCTGGCAGGAATGTCCGGGGGCGCACACGAGCATTGTAGTACTTTGCGGCCCGCTGTCGGTAGGCCGCCATTCGAAGCAGCGCCCGGTCTCGCACCTCCTCCACCAAGTCGAGGTTGGCTCCTAGTTGGTCAGGGTTACCTTCCTCGCTGTATGCTTCCACCTGAGGGCTTGGTGCACCAACTTCTACCGGAATGACAGCTTCAGAGCCAAAGACTAAGCTGAATGGCGTTTTGCCGGTGGGGGCTCGCGGCGTTGTGTGGTAGGCCCATAGCATGTTGGGGAGCTCCTCCACCCATCGCCCCTTGCAGCCATCTAGCCGAGATCTCAGCCCCTGGAGAATGATCCGATTAGTCACTTCGGCTGCCCTGTTGGTTTGAGGATGCCCGACGGAAGTGAACCTCTGACGGATACCCAGCTCAGAGCAGAACTCCCGGAAGGGCGCGTTGTCAAATTGCCGGCCGTTATCAGTGACTAATGTGTGCGGCAGTCCAAACCGACATATGATGGACTTCCAGAAGAAGGATCTCACTTTGCTTTCGGTAATCTTGGTCAAGGCCTCGGCTTCAACCCACTTGGTGAAGTGATCCACTGCTACCAAGAGGAACTTTCGCTATCCGGAGGCCGGGGGAAATGGTCCCAGGATATCAATACCCCACTGGGTGAAGGGCCAAGGTGCCACCAAGGGGGTCAAGTGAGACGTCGGCTGTCGCTGGATATTAGCATGACGTTGACAGCTATCGCATTTCTTAACAAGCTCAGCTGCATCTTCCTTCATCGTCAGCCAGAAGTACCCTTGGCGCAGGGCCTTGTAGGCTAGGGCCCTGCCCCCCAGGTGACTCCCGCATATACCTTCATGGATCTCTCTGAGGATGTAATCTGATTCAACCGACCCCACGCACCTGAGAACTGGGTATGAGAAGGATCTCCGATAAAGCTCTCCGTTCATCATCAAGAATCTCGGGGCCCTCCGCCTGAGCAGCTTGGCCTCAGCGGGGTTCTCCGGGAGAGTACCGTCAGTCAAATACCGGATGTAGGCGTCCATCCAGGAGGGCTCTTGCTCACCGCAACGCTTCATCCACGGCCTCGGTGCTCGGGCTTGTAGGTGTTCCACATATGTCCTCCCCAACGTTCCGTCGGCCGAAGTGGCCAGACGGGACAATGCATCGGCCCTGGCATTCTCCGCTCTGGGGATATAGCTGACGCGGAAGTAAGAGAAATGAGATGCCTGGGACTGCACCTTGCTCAAGTATCGGGACATGGTTGGGTCCCTAGCCTCGTACTCCCCGTGATCTGTCCAGAGACAAGTTGAGAGTCCGTGAAGGCCCTCAAACGCCCAGCGCCTAGCCCCTCAGCTAACCTCATCCCCGCTAGCAAGGCTTCGTACTCCGCCTGATTATTAGTTGCTGGGAATTGGAATCTGAGAGCGTACTCCACTACGTCTCCCTCTGGGCTCGCGAGAATGAGTCCGGCTCCGCTTCCTTGGAGTTTGCCGCTCCATCCACATGCAGGATCCAGTCCTCCGCCTCCTCAGATGAGGGAGAGTCCGCGCACCCTTCCGGTCGCACCTCCTCCATATCCCTCTCGGTCCAGGAACACTCGACCAGGAAATCGCCAACACCTGAGACTTCATGGCTGACCTTGGCCGGATAGACAGGTCGAACTCACCAGCTTAATGGCCCACTTGGCCAGCCGACCGGAGGTGTCGGGCGAGATAAGATAGCTCGAAGGGGCTGGTCCGTAAGCACCACGATGGGATGGGCTTGGAAGTAAGGCCGGAGGCGCTGGGTAGAGACCACCAAGGCGAAGATAATCTTCTCGGTTCTCGAATACCTGGTCTCGGCATCATGGAGTACTTTGCTGGTGTAATAGATTGGCTTCTGAGCCCCGTCGGCATCCGTACGCACGAGTACGGAGCTGACAGCCTCAGGGGAAGCGGCCAGATATAAAAAGAGCTCCTCTCCATTTTCAGGCTTGGACAACAGCAGAGGAGTGAAGAGAAACTGCTTCAACTCCTCAAAGGAGCCCTGACACTCTTTCGTCCATTCGAAGCCGTTGACCTTGCGCAGCGCCTTAAAGAAGGGCAGGCACCTCTCCGCCGACCTTGACATGAAGCGACTCAAGGCCGCCACCCTCCCCGTTAGGCGCTGCACTTCCTTCTTATTGGCTGGGGCCTCATCTCTAGGATAGCCCTAATCTTGTCGGGGTTGGCTTCGATCCCTCGCTGGGTCACCATAAAACCCAGGAACTTGCCTGCTGCTACTCCAAAGGCGCATTTGTGGGGGTTGAGCTTCATCCGATACCGACGTAAATTGTTGAAAGTCTCCTCGAGGTCAGCTACATGGTCCGCCGCACTGGTGCTCTTGGTCAGCATGTCATCCACATACACCTCCATGTTGCGCCCTAGCTGGTCCTCAAAGACCTTGTTCATTAATCTTTGATAAGTGGCCCCGGCGTTTTTCAATCCAAAAGGCATCACCCTGTAACAATAAATCCCCTTCTCTGTGATAAAGGAAGTTGCTTCTTCATCCGCCGGGCTCATCTTGATTTGGTTATATCCCGAGAACGCATCCATGAAACTGAGAGTCTCATGCCCGGAGGTGGCGTCCACCAGCTGGTCGATTCGGGGCAGCGGGAAGCTGTCCTTGGGGCACGCCTTGTTGAGGTCGGTGAAATCCACGCACATCCTCCAGCTTCCGCTGGCCTTGCGAACCATTACGATGTTCGCTAGCCAGTCCAGGTAACGCACCTCGCGGATGTGGCCAGCCGCCAGCAGCTTCCGCACCTCCTCATCAACGGCCTTCTATCGGTCAGGGGCAAAACTCCTTTTCTTCTGCCTGACGGGCCGGCACCCCGGCCGGATCTTAAGCTGGTGTGTAATTACCTCCTCCGGAATCCCCGGCATGTCGGATGCTGACCATGCGAAGACGTCCGCGTTGACCCGCAGGAAGGTAAGGAGTCGGTCACGAGCTTCCTCCGGAAGTAATGCTCCAACCCGGACCATCCACGCGGAGTCCTCCCCGAGGGGGAAAGTGAGCAGCCGCTCGGCCGGCTCCCCCTTTCTCCAAGTCTCGGGTCAAGCGCCTCAGGTGGCGGTGCAGGTGCGTCTCCTGAGGACTAGGGGCCAAGTGATAGCAAAGTGTCGGCAGACCTGCTCTCCTCGCATCTCGCCGACCCCTCTGTTGGTTGGGAACCTCACGAGGAGCCGCTTGGTGGATATGATGGCATCCAAGAGGTTGAGCCCAGGCCTCCCGAGGATCGCATTGTATGCGAGGGGCACACGAACCACCAAGAACTTCATGAGAACAGTGCTTTGGCACGGAGCCGTACCAGCCGTTACGGGAAGAGTGATTTCTCCTTCAACCTTCACGGAATCTCCTGTGAACCCCATCAAAGGCGTGGCGACAGGTCGAAGCAGATCATGCGACAAGTTCATACGAACAAAGGCATCGTAGTTTAAAACATCTACGGAGCTCCCACTGTCAACTAAGATTCTTTTTACAGGGTGCTTAGCGATCGTCATGGACACGACGACGCTATCATCATCCTTATTTACAACCCCGTCCAAGTCCTTTTCGAAAAAGGAATTACAGTCTCTGCTCCCCCCTTTGCTTCTTCAACGGGCCTCCTGCCCCCCAGGAAATCATCGCCACCGTCTTCTCCGTCGGGGCATTGTCGATCACCGGCGGCGAGGGCGCTGATGGGCCAGGAGCTCCCGGGTTACTCCTCTGAACGAACTTTCCCAGGTGGCCCCACTGAATAAGGTCTTCAATAGCCTTCTTCAGCTGACGGCAATCGTCGGTGTCGTGGCCATGGTCCCGGTGGTAGCGGCAGTAGAGGTTCTTGTTCCGGGGATCTTTGGGTTGATGGGAGGAGGGCGCTGCAGATAAGACTCCCCTTCAATCTCGAGCAGGATCTGAGATATTGGGGCGAGCAATGGGGTGTAGGGTCCGTCTCTCGGTGCAGGGGGTCGAGGACGGTTGTCTGGCCGGCGAGGAGGCTCGGGCCTCCTGGGGCGGACTTCTGCAGGCTCCGGCTGGGTCGGCTTCCTGGGGACACTCCCGCCAGCTTCGTGTCGGGAAAAGTCGGCTTCGTCGCCCGGATGTACTTCTGGGCCCGGATCAGAAGTTCAGAGTAAGAGCCTGGCGGCTTCTTGTCAAGAGAATACGTGAAGCGAGAAGGGCGGAGCCCCCGCTTTAGAGCCAGGGTAGCCACCGAGTCTTCCATGTTGTAGACCTTCAGGGCTGCTTCTTTGAACCGGGCAACGTAATCTCGTAGGGCTCGCCATTCTTCTGCTGAACGGCAAAGAGACTGTCCGCCACCCTCGGGATCTTCCGGCATGCGTCAAAATGGGCCAGGAAAGCCCTCTCCAACTGGCGGAAGGAGTCGATGCTTCGTGGCGGCAGATGAGAATACCAAGCTCGAGCAGCCTTCTTCAGAGTGGCCGGGAAAGCAACGCACATAAGTGAATTAGTGGCCCCCTGGACCTGCATGAGTACCTTATAGCTCTCCAAATAGTCCAAGAGGTCCGTAGTCGTCGTATGGATCTAGTTGAGGAAGGCGGAACCTGGTAGAGATGGGCTCCTCCATGATGCGGCGAGACAAGGTAGGCTGACTGTCGTAGTCTGTCTCGGCAGTGGGTGATCCGACGGCTAAGCTCCTCCAGCTTCTGATTACACTCCTCGAGTCGACGCTCGGCTCGACGAGGCATCCGGCCATCAAAAGAGCCCTCCCCCGAAGATTCGGAAGAAGAACGAGGGCGGCGATGCCGGCGCGGGCGCTCCGCCTCCTTCCCGTGCCGCCGCTTATGCGATCTCCGGTGGAAGGAATGCTGGCTGGGTTGCACCACCCCCGGGATAGACGGGTTCAGCTCCGGCTGCTGCAAGGCCGCCTGCTGGTGCTGCAGGCCCTCAACCATCGCCGCCAAAGACTGGACCTGCGTGGCCAGGGCAGTGAGTCGATCTTCCTGGAGTTGCTGCGGAGCAGGCGCGGGAGCATCATTCTGTGGAGCAGAAGGCCCTGCTCCCCGGAGATGCAGAGGCTCCGGAATACTGGATGCGAGAGCCGGGGGGGCCTCCGCGGGTGGACCGGCCCCGCAGCGCTGCCCCCCAGTGCGACCGGCTGAAACTCCCTTCGTCCGAGTCGTCACCATGACTCCAAGATCTTAAAGAAAGGAGAAAAAGGTAAGCTGCTGGCTCGATGTCTTTCTTACACCCCCCTTCCTGGCACGCCAATCTGATGATGCCAAGTCACCTTCCTCAAACGCCGGGGAAGACGGACGTCCTTCTCCTCGAGCCCTGCAAGAAAAGTCCCCGGAGACCGGCAATACCGGTAGGGACTCTCCGATGATCAAGTCAGTCACTTGGGCTCAGACAAAGAACCGCTAGCGGAAAAGAACTGAGGTGGTTAGGGTTTTGCTGGGAGGAAGAAAGCTCCGAAAAACCAGAGTTTAGTTTCCTACTTTAGTGCGAGCACGTGCTTTTATACCTGTCCGAATGTCCTATCTTACTGTTTTGGAAGATCACCATCGTATCATCACTGGGCGTGCCGGAGGCATCCCGTACCGCTTGCCGACGTGATGCCATACGTGTCCAACAACCGCAAAGGCACTCAGTGCGCGCCGTTGGATGATATGACCGAGCATAGTCGCAAGTGGTAGCGAATCGTACGCCGTAGTGAGGCATGGCCATGCATAGGGACATGCAATGCACCATACGCCGTTATGAGGTATGACCCTCCGTAACGAGGTGCAATCACAGGCGTACTGAGAGTCACATGGTGCGCCGTGCGGCCTGAAGTCGTCATTTCTTTCGACGATTGAACTACATGCCAATCGCTGATGACCCACCTTGAGACCGGAAGGGGTCCCGGGGGGGGGGAGATGCCGGTGCACCCCGAGACTGGGGGTCTCGGGGTCAAGAGATGATGATCCCACCCCAAGATCGGAAGGGGTCCCAGGGGTGGGGAAATGCCAGTGCACCCCGAGACCGGTGGGGGTCTCGGGGTCAAGAGATGATGACCCCACCCCGAGACCGGAAGGGGTCCCGGGTGTGGGGAAATGCCGGTGCACCCCGAGACCGGTGGGGGTCTCAGGGTCAAGAGATGATGACCCCACCCCGAGACCGGAAGGGGTCCCGGGGGTGGGGAAATGCCGGTGCACCCCGAGACCGGTGGGGGTCTCGGGGTCAAGAGATGATGACCCCACCCCGAGACCGGAAGGGGTCCCGGGGGTGGGGAAATACCGGTGCACCCCGAGACTGATGGGGTCTCGGGGTCAAGAGATGATGACCCCACCCCGAGACCGAAAGGGGTTCCGGGGGTGGGGAAATGCCGGTGCACCCCGAGACTGGGGGTCTCGGGGTCAAGAGATGATGACCCCACCCCGAGACCGGAAGGGGTCCCGGGGGTGGGGAAATGCCGGTGCACCCCGAGACTGATGGGGTCTCGGGTTCAAGAGATGATGACCCCATCCCGAGACCGAAAGGGGTCCTGAGGGTGGGGAAATGCCGGTGCACCCTGAAACTGATAGGAATCTCGAGGTCGTTAGCCACCGTTACCTTTTATCCTGACGATGCGAGATCAGTCATATCAGCACCCCACTTGTTTCTATTTGGAACACACCAAAGAGTTATAGACATATATTGTACCGGAAATTCTTTTTCATATTTTTGTTTCGATGAGCTCCAATAATAGGGTGGTAGCCTCCCCTAGAAAAAGATGTGTCACTTAAATTGGGCAAACTAGCTCGACCTACACTGAAAATGCATCACCATTTGCAAGATTGACGTGAAGCTTCGTGAAGCTTAGCTTTGCAAGCATAGAAGTTGTATAAGAATCAAAGACATCGATCAGAACTCTACAGCAGGTATATATGGCTGATGGTGGTGTACCAGTTGTAAAACCCATTTGCGTAGTACTGCAGTTGGGCAGACAATGGGACATGTTGGCATGCAGATTCTGAGCCGTTGGGACTCACCAGTAGAATATAAAGTCAAAATTTATCATGTGAGCGTGTTGAACTAAGCTAGCTAGCTGCAGCCTGCAGTCCTTTTACAAAATCTATAAACACTGGTAATCCTTATTTTATTTATTTATTTATTTGGGTAGATTCCCAGTTCTTAATTGTTGTTAATCTTTTTTTAGCTGAGATGTGTTTCTCCCTTCCACATCCTATCTCATCTTTTGCTCATTATCGAGATCATCCGCCATGCCAAGGGCATAGATAAGCTACGTCTGCCCGGGAATTGACACGGCGAGCATGAGGGAGGTTTTGAAGAGAGTGTCACATTTCATGGACAAGAGAAGTTTCAGTTTAGATGTGAATACGGTGGGCTAGATTTCTATTGGACTGAATCACCGCCAAATGAGAGCATACCATTCAAATAAACTCAACGATAAATTCTATTCTTGAAAAGTCAGTCCCCAGGAAAATTATTTTCAACAGATGAATTGATTGAGAGACACGTCAGGCCATTAGATGTGACATTTGTTGAATAATTTCTCTAAGTTTTTTACTGATTGATTCGAGCATGGTCTTGAGCCTGGCTGGCTCTTGCGAAAAGGCAACATGAACTTTGCGTCTTTGAATTAATATTGAACAAAGATATAATACTCCTCTTTAGTCGGTTAATTCCTAGGCTCCCACTAGATTTTCGATTTGAAGTTCACAAATTCTTACAGGGGGCTGTATGGAGTGACGCAGTAATGACTTGATTGATTGGGATGATGAGACAACGTTCTTTTCTGTCCCTGTATACATTTCAAATCAAGGGCTAGCTTTTTCCTGTTGGAAAATTCGAACTAAGGACTCATAGATATGCTTCTTATTTTGATGTAGCCGAGTCATCTTAAAAGATGTATACCAAACAGAGCTCTAATATATTTTGCGATGATCTGGTGGTGCTTCACCTTAGGCTAGCTGGCTAAACTCCGGCCTTTATAGATGGTAGGAAAGCAGGATATGAGCCGAAGTGTTAGCTATACCTTTCACATGATCCCACGTCATGTCTGAATAAAGAAAAACTATTTATCATCAAATAAATACGATTCTTTTATAGCTAGGTCCATCAAGTCAATAATGAAGTTTTTTTTTTTTTTTGTGTGGATAAAGTTATGTTCATCTCATCATTCCTATATGAATATTATAATCCCCCCTAAAAAATCAACCATTCATCAAATTCAAAACTCAAACTGTACTCATGTTATGAAATCATTCACAAATTTATTACGCTAACTCTGATCCTGTTTATAAAACTGGTGAACTCCCTATAAGTAGTTCGATACAACTTTATCATTATGAGGTGGTGGGACCAAGCTACAGCCTACCACTTAGCACATAAAATACTTCATAATGATCTCTCTCCATGTGAACCCCACATTCTAGCTTGACCTGCAAACACAAGCATGTTAATATATCTGCATGCAAAACGTACAAAAAATCCAGATGAAGTGTGAGCAGAGCACTTGTGCTTCACTACTCAATTTTTATCACACATCTAGGAATCTAGGTAAGATATAAAAGTCATGAGGGAGTAGGTGGGTGGCAGCGGCCTTCATCACACATTAAAGAGATTTGTCATCTCTCTCTCTCTCTCTTTCACTCTCTCTATCTATCTATCCATCATATATATATATATATATATATATATATGTTTGTGTGTATGTAAAAGGTAAGAGATTAGTCATCATTCTCAGAACTTAGAGATGGAGTCCTGTTTATATATATCTTTTAAATGCCAGAGCTTTCCTCCTTCTGCATCCATATCAGAGTCCTCCATCAAAGTTTAAGATCTGGCGAGTCTACGTACAAGACGGATTCCACCATCTTCTCCTGGGTATGAGATCCAGGTCAGATTAAATCTTGGGCATGTGCTCGAGGCGGTGTTTTGTCCACTTTCCTCGGGTCTAAAAAGGCTGTGGTTTTGTTTTGTACTGATTAGCCTTTGCTTTGAGTATAGGTCCCATCTCCATCGTTAAGGATGTGGCCTACTTGCAGATGAGTACAATTATCATTATTTTAAAGATGATAAGCACATCTACCAAAAATAATAAATAATAAATAAAACGAACATATAACTAAGGCTGGAAGATTCCTTTTACTTTCATTAAGTTGCCTTTACTTTTATTTCTTCCTTGAGATTGGTTGAAAAAAGGAGCAAAAGAATAGGTGAGAACCTTCAAAGTTCCTTTTTCTTTTGTTTACTCCCCTAAAATCCTAAGCATAGTCAAATCTCGAAGCACATGCATGGTGCGAGACTGTTTGGTAGATATGGACATTGGAAAATTGCAGGGGTTGGTAGCTTTATTTGGTTGATTAAAGGCGAGATGAGTTCACGAGCTAGTTCTTTTTGATCTAGCGATCTTCTTTTTTCTTTTTAATTTTTTTTCCTTTTGCTTTTAATGTGTTTTGTAACTTTGTATTGAGAGCTTGGTATTCTAAGCGGTCAGTCCTTTCATCCTTAAAGAAGCGAAACTAGCATATCCATGGGGAAGGAACGCCATGATACGAGGTCTGAACACCCGCTATGATATTAAAAAAAAAAAAAAAAAACAAAACAGTGGGGTTATCGACAACAAAAGCTATATAAACTGAACTCAGGAAAGATAAAAACTGGAAAAAGAAACTAGCAACTAAACTGAAATATATATAGACTTAAATGAAGGTAACAAGCAACAGGGTAGCCATGTTTTCCCATTCTAATTACGTGGAGGAAGAAAGAAAAAGTTAGACACATTTGGACTAGGCCTGAATCCATGCAGCAATTACAAACGGCTCCAGTGGGCTTTCCCGGCCATGGTTATATCAAAAGGCCAGTAGCAGAAGCCACTCATAACACTCTCTCCTCAACCCACTCTCTGAAGCAGTCTTGAGGGGACGGCGAACCGCGCCGAGAAAGACCGTGACAGGTTCTCCGGCTCGACGGCCGCCGAGCCTTCGTCGAAGTTCTGGGCGTATGAGTAGGGATCGTAAGCAACGTGCATCGGGGCCGCCGAGTTTAAGATCCTCCTTTTCTGCTTGATCATCCTCCGCCACCAACCCCGCCACCTCGTACCGGTGGCCCGTGCCGACGGGTACTCGAAGTCATCGGCGAACGTCCGGCTGAAATCGGAGCTCCTCCGGCAGCTGTTGCACCAGTCGCCGACGTCCCAAGATCTCTGCCCATGGAGCTTTGCACTGTAGTCCATGGCACTCACAGCCCAAGGAAGTCTGCAGTAGTTCGGCTTATGGCCTCGGTCTTATTTATAAGCAGTTCGTGGGGGGGGGGGGGGGGGGGGAGTTGGGCGAGATGGGACGGAGGCGTGCTTTGAAACGGCTCTCATTCAACTGTTGTAGTGCAGCGCGCGTGGCTGGTGGTCACGGGATGTGGCAAGGTCCATCAGGCTGCAGTCCATGGACCATAATGATGAGTCGTTTCGTGTTCCTATTTTGGGCCCACGACGAGAGCGATTCCTATTGGGACCATCTGATCGAGGGGCCCACGCCATGGAATCGCTAGGAGACCTTCAGCGGCCATCTAATCAGGACAGCTGTGGTCGACGCAGAATCCCAACGCTAGTTTTTTTTTCGAACGAAAAGACTTTCTACACCAAATGCATCACTATTTATGTAAATTTTAGATGACTTGATACGGTAAACAGAAATATCATCTTAAATTTTAATATATTAATATATTTAATTTTTTTAAAAATTTATATAACATTGGATTTATTTTTGAATGAATAATGTAATTTTATAATTATAATATTATAAATTTAGAACTGAAATACATAATTTTTTTTGCTTTCTGAATGATGTCTTAATTTAATAACTATGGTATCGTAAGTTTATAACTAGGGTGTTATCTTAAATTTTAACATTAATTCTGTTCAATTTTTTTTAAAAATTTATATAAACATGTTTTCTAAGTGAATGTCATAATTTTATAATTATAGTATCATAAATTTATAACTAATTATGGTGTCGTAATTTTTCAACTGTATGCCATCTTAAATTTTAACGTGATGTGCATTAATATTCGTTCAGTTTTTTTTTGAATTTATTTACAAACACGTTTTCTGAATGGGTATCGTAATTTTATAACTACGGTATCGAATCGTAATTTTATAACTATGATATCGTAAATTTATAAGTAAATTTATAATTGGGGTACATAATTTTTTTGGCTTTCTGAACGAGTGTCATAATTTTATAACTGTGGTGTCATAATTTTAAAACTGGGTGTCATAATTTTTTCGATCTCTTAAAACTGTCTTAATATTTTTTAATGGGTATGGTATGCATATTGACCAATAAAAAGAAGTGGCGCAGTACAAAGTCTTTTCCTTTTGGGAAAGGAAAAGACTTTGTACATCGCATTTGGTACAGTAAATCACTACTTTTTTATTGATCCACGTGCATCCTATATGACTTTATGATACTCATTCAAAAATGTTAAGGCAGCTTTACGACATCTCGATCGAAAAAAATTACGACACCTCAGTTGTAAAATTATGAGACCATATTTATAAAATTACGATACCTGTTCAAAAAGCTAAAAAAAATTACAATACCCTAGTTATAAATTTACGACACCATAATTATAAGAAAACGTGTACTATTTCCAAACAAAAAAAAAGCTGAATGAGTATTAATGTACTTTACGTCAAAATTTAAGATGACACTATAGTTGTAAAATTACGACATCGTATTTATAAAATTAAGACATCCATTAACAAACTAAAAAAAAAATTACGACATCCTAGTTGTAAATTTACGACTCCGTAGTTATAAAATTACGACATCCATTCAGAAAACGGGTCTATACACAAATTCTAAAAAAAAAAAGTTGTACGGATATTAATGCATGTCACATCAAAATTTAAGATGACAACCCAGTTATAAAATTACACACTATAGTTATAAAATTACGACACTCGTTCAGAAAACCAAAAAAATTACGATATTACAGTCGTAAATATACTAGTTATAAAATTACGATATCTATTCAGAAAATGTGCACCGTAGCTTATACATAAATTTCAAAAAAAAAGTTAAACAAGTATTAATGCTTTAAGATGATATTTTTACTATCTTATTTCGTTTATCATATCAAGTCATCAAGTCATGTAAAAATATGTAGATTAATAAAAAATAATGCATTTTACCTAAAACTTGCTATATCGGAGGCTGTGTAAAAAAAAAAAAAAAAAAAACTTTTCTTTCCCGAAAGTCATGCGGTGGGGCTCCTAGTGGGCCATTGGTTGGGACATGGGCTGATGGATAGACACCAAGTTGGAGTCGCAAAGTCAAAGAACAGGGCGTCCGGTCAATAATTCCGCCTCGCGCCTGCAACGGCTCCTAGTCCCGAACGAGTTCCATATTCATACGCTTGCTTATCCACCGTCTCGGTGAAATTTGTCCGCCATGACATCATACCATTGATGATAACTAGTCACAATGGATGGCAGATATTATTATTCTACGAACATGGTCGCCGCCGCCAGGTATCTTAAACGACGCGCAATTCTTCGGCTCTCTTCTCTGCGTTAGTAAACATGCTTTAGTTTTGTCTCTGAGTTCAATAAAGATGCGGTTCGGCGGGCGAACATGTCATCTTCTATGTCTTTTCTGAATATAACCGTTTAACATGGCCTGATTTGGCTTGTGGTTGTGGACGACGCTACGGTTTTAGCCTTTGGATTTGGAAGCCAACCATTAGATTATCGCTCATAGCAATCATGCTGCCTGAGTGGAGACAGAGGCGTCCCCTGCTTTTAATGAAACCTCTGTTCAAACTAATAAGAGGAAAAAAGTTAAAACCTGTTTAGGCCGATGTTTATTGGGTGGTTCAGGAGAATTACATGAACCTATAACCTAAAATCTTAATCCCTAAACAACACACATCAATTCTTGAAACCAGTTAACGAGATGTAAATGTGAAAATTATGGATAACTAACCTCCATGGATCTTTTATATGGGATTTAATAATGCTCAACTCAACTCAACTCATCTAAGCCTTTTTTCCAACTAGGCTACATGAATATGCTTTCTTCACTCTGCTGTATTTAGGACTAAGTCGACACATTCAAATTATAAATAGTTATATTTTTTTTCATTATTTTTATCTATATTAGTTTAGGTCTACTTCTACCTCTATCATTATCATGGATTATTAAAATATCACTCTTTCTAACTGAAGCATTTAAGGGTCTTTGTTATATATATCCAAACCATCGTAATCGATTTTCTCTCATTTTATCTTCAATTAGGGCTACTTCTATCATTTCTTTTATATGTTTATTTCTAATTCTATCTTTTAAAGTTTTATTACATATCCATCTTAACATACACATTTCTGTTATACTTAATTTATTCACATATTGTTTCAGTATTGCCCAACACTCTATTTCATATAGCATATTTTTCCTCATAGTGGTTTTATAGAATTTTTCTTTTAATTTTAATGGGATGGATCGATCATACAATACTTTCGAAGCACTCTTCCATTTAATCCATCCTGCTTTAACTCTATGATTCACATCTTTACCTAATTCACCTTCTTGCTAGATAATTAATCCTAAATACCTAAATTTTTTACTCCTTCGTATCTCTTGGCTTGCAATTTTTACAGTTTCTTCGTTTATATTCTACTCCCACTAAAATTACATTTCATGTATTCAATTTTAGTTCTACTAATCTTAAAACCTTTAGATCCTAAAGCCTCTCTCCAAATCTCTAGCTTATTATTTACTTTAGATTTATTTCCATCAATCAACACTATATCATTTGCAAATAATATACACCATGGGATATCATTTTGAATATGTTTGGTTAATTCATCCATAATTAATATAAAAAAATACGGATTTAAGGTAGATCCTTGATGTAAATTTACAATAATTGCAAACTCACTAGTTTCTCCTATTGTTATTTTAATAATAGTTATTACTCTATCATACATATCTTTTATCAATTCTATATACCTTTTAGTAGCTCCTTTTTTTTTTCTAAAATCCATAATACTATTTCTCTAGATACTCTATATATGCTTTCTCTAAATCAATAAAAACCATATGAAGATTTTTTTTCTATATCTCTTCATTAATTTTCTTAATAAATAAATAACTTCCATGATCGATAAAATTTAATAATAATAAATTTAAAATTAAAATATTTACTTTTATATTAAATTGCATATAAAAATATGTAAAAGTGCGTGTCAACCATATCCTCAAGAGTAACATTGTATCCTTCAATGTAGCATTGGTTCTTTCAGACTCTATACTTTTATACCATATGCTTATGTATATCAATCACCGAGATGACTATGCATTTTATTTGAGTTTATACTAGTCATCTAATCTGAATCACATTTAACTCATTTTATAAAATATAAAAGCATACAATCAATAGGAGCCCACAATAAATTTAAAATCTTATATTTTCTCATTTGGACAACATTAGTTGTTGGATTTTTTAAAAAATATTTTGAATTTTAAAAAAATAACTATTGAGCTAAACAACTTTAGTATCACATAAAATATGAGTTAGATTAATACATCTCACTATATGTTTCAATTTAATATATAGACAATGTTGATATAGAATAATAGTGAGCACGTGCTATTTACTAATACAGCTCCTTAAACATTTATAAATACTAATATTCCACCGATATAGATCCCTATGCATGGTGAAGTGTAGTGTAAAATATGGTATAAGTGATTCAAAAATATATAACATGCTAATTCTACGTCTAGTCCTTTTAAGATCTTAGAAAGACTCTTTATGTGATTTAATCTTCTTTATATTTCAACAACAAAACCTTTTATGCTTCTATATTGAAGCATTAAACTACCTGAATTTCTTTATGTTTCTAAACCAAAGTTTTTACACTTTTAAATTGAGGTGACAAAAACTTTACATCTTGAGATTAAAAAAAATAAATGAGTTCATTTAAAATTAAAAACAAATATAACAACCAATGCATATATGTGCATACATATAACCAAAATAAATCAAATAACTAAAAAATAAATTTTATTAACTTTAAAATATTATAGACAACCACTTGAATAATATCTATGGATCCAAGTTTATGCAAAACTCTCACTAACCAAGCATATTAAAAGACAACAAAATATTTACATTTTAACATGCTTCTTAAATTTGGTAGGCTTAAGCACCATAGTTAATAGATTAGCAATCTTGCTTTCTATATCAATGTATTCAAAAATAATGCAACCATTGCGAATCTATTCTTTAACCTTAAAGTACTTTAGATCAATGTACTTAGCATCACTAGAGTTTTTAATATTTTTGTAAAGGATAATGCAATTATATTATCACAATAATATAGCAAGCTTATAATTCTTTATATTAAATCTCTAAATAATATAATTAATGTATACTCTTTGAGATAAACCTAAAATTCTTTTAGATCTATCTCTATGTATTTCAACACTTAGTATATATGCGGGCTTTCTATGATCTTTCATGTCAAAATACTCAAAAAAAACATGTTTTTTCTCTTTACGCAGCAACTCTAAGTTGCTACTAGCAAGCAAGATATTATTAATAAATAAAATTAAGAAAAAAAATATATTCTTACTAATTTTGAGATATATGCACAAACCAATTGTATTTTCAATAAAATCAAGAGATAAAATAACATGATGTAATATCAAGTACTATTTTCTAAAGGTTTGCTTGAAGCCATATATTGACTTCTTTATGATCATGAGTCTATTCATCTTTTTTTTTTTTTTTCATCTCCAGTAAAATGTTTTTTATTCAGTAGTGCTATTCTTAGTAGCTTTAAAGGGCTCACATCCTCAGCTAAGGTATTATCAAGATCAGTTAATCTCAAAATTAATTCAATATCTTATTTTCATCTCTTAAAAAGTTATTTTTAGTTAAAGTCTCAGTGGAGTAGATTTGATTGTTCATAGTAATGTTAAGTAAACATATATGAGCATTAATAAAATTTATAAGAATATACTTGATAACATAAACTATAGCAATATTCTCAAAGGTTCCAAGATGCATCGCATTAGAAACATTTTTGGATGTCACATAAATAACTGATCGCATGAGTAAGTTACTTTACCATATAACTTGATGTCAGATAAATAAGAAATATAATATTGAACTAGAACCAGTGAAACAGTAGCACCATAGGGATTCAGCTGATCCTTTAGGAGTCCCATAGGTCCGCTGAAAGCAATGCCGAGTAACCCTTGGCGTGAAGGAAGGATGCTCGTTTCATTTGGGGTGAGCGGCGTGGCCTGGACAAAAGCCTTTATATATATATATATATACACACGCATACATAATAAAATTTCAAGTGGAGGGGCGTGCGACATGCAATCACGCGGCATCTTGAAATCCATTCCAAGCTTTTGAGGCACTCCATAATAATTTGCCAACTTCCTAACCCTTTTTGTCTGGCTTCAATCGATTAAGACTGCTCCACGAGTCACGGGAACTGTGACACGGCATGTTCGGTTCTCCCAAACTCTCAAATGTTTCGCATTAGACAACCATAGATTTTCTAGAGGCTTATATATGCTTTGATGTTTGGTTTCAGTATCTATGCTGCAATCTTAAGATCTTCAGACCGGTGTATATCATGCAAATTAGAGGAGACACGAAATGAAACCTATTATTGAATTTAATTCTTTTTCTTTTTTTTTTCTCTCTCTATCATAATTCATAAGTGATATTTACATAAAGATTAAGATGATCCAAGAAAAGAAAAATAAAGATGGAAGGAATTTTGTTTGAACCAAGTTCTGATAGGAGGGTATTTGCAAGAAGCTATCGTATATGCGTCACGAAATTTTATATGGTGCAGTGCATATGAACTGGGTTCGATGACCATGAGACCTTGGCTAGATTGGCATGGCATCAGCACTATCCAGCAAATGATGGGTCCCAATGGCAGATTGGCACCAGATCAACATGCCAAGCTCATTCAGTTCATCAAATCAACAGATAAAATAGTTGAGACTGGGAAATAATTATTGTTCACAAGAAGTTGAATGTTAGGATGGACTGAGATAACATCAGTCCATAGCACATCAGTATGCATCCGCAACATCCTAAAGATTGAACGAACAGCCAATACTGTTTGAATGATCGCAAGCTTTAGATTTTTGCCAGTTGAAATATTGGATTCCTAACCCTAATCTTGTTGGATGGCAATGAGAGACCCAAACCCACTCTGAAGCAAAGTGAGAAATCTAAACGCGTTTTGAATATATCCATATGGCTCACACGTGATCTAAAAATCCAAATGCCATTAACACTACAAGAAAATACCAAAATAGCGATGCAAATTTAGCGACGCAAATTTGCATCGCTAAATTGCGACCTCTTTGCGATGCCTTTGTGACAACAAAATATTGCGACGCATTAGCGACTCATTAGCGACTCAATTAACCAAAAAATCAAAAAAAATTAAAATTTTAATATTGCGACGCAAATATTGCGTCGCAATATTTTTAAATTAATTTTTTATGAAATATAATATTAATAAAAATATTGCGACGTAAATATTGCGTCACAATTTATTTTACAGAATTAAATATTTTAAATAGCGACGCAATAAAATAGATAATTAAAAAATTATTTTTAATTTAGCGACGCAACAATTGCGTCGCAAATAATTGAAATTAAATTAAATTTATAAAATCTAATTATCAGAAAAAAAATTGCGACGCATCACATTGCGTCGCAATGTTTTTTAAAAGAATTAAATATATTAAATAGCGACGCATTAGCGACGCAATAAATTAGAAAATAAGAAAAATAATTTTTATTTAACGACGCAACAAATGCGTCGCAAATAATTTAAATGAAATTATATTGTTTAAAGTATAAATAGTTTACAAAATATTGCGACGCATAACAGTGCGTCGCAATGTTTTCAAAAGAATTAAATATTTTAAATAGCGACGCTTAGCGACGCAATAAAATTATAAAATAGAAAATTATTTTTAATATAGCGACGCAACAATTGCGTCGCAAATAATTTAAATGAATTATATTTTTACAGTGGTAATATTTTAAAAAATATTGCGACGCCAACCAGTGCGTCGCAATATTTTGAAAAGAATTAAATATTTTAAATAGCGAGCCTTCGACGCAATAAACTAAAAAATAGGAAAATTATTTTTAATTTAGAGACGACACAATTGCGTCGCAATATAATTTAAATAGAATTATATTTTTACAGTACTAATATTTTAAAAAAATATTGCGACGCCACCCAGTGCGTCGCAATATTTTGGAAAAAATTAAATATTTTAAATAGCGATGCATTAGCGATGCAATAAACCAGAAAATAAATTAAAATTATTTTTAATATAGCGACGCAATAAATGCATCGCAATAATTTAAATAAAATTAAATTTGATAAATTATAAATATGAGAAAAAATAATTACGACGTAACACATTGAGTTACAATCTTTTAAAAAATTAATTATGTTAAATAGCAACGCATTAGCGATGTAATAAGCGAAAATATTAATTTGGAAAATTATGTTTTAATATAGCGACGTACTTGTTGCATCGTAATTATTTGAATTAAAGTTAATTTTTATATATTATAATTATCATATTAAAAAAATACGACGCAACCCTTTGCGTCGTATATATTTAAAAAAATTAATTATGTTAAATAGCGATCGGTCCAAAATCGATCGTGACCGATCAGAATAAGGGCTTGGATCGATCGCAACCCTCGGATCATCGTCGATCGGACCGATTGCCGCGGTCCGCGATCAGTCGTCGCCGATCGGGATCAGGGCTTGGATCGATCGCAAGCGTTGGATCGTCGCCGATCTCGGACGGATCGCCACGGTCCGAGATCGGTCGTGGCCGATCGGGATCAGGGCTTGGATCGATCGCAACCGTCGGATCGTCGCCGATCTCGGACGGATTGCAACTGTCCGAGATAGGTCGTGGCCGATCGGGATCAGGGCTTGGATCGATCGCAACTGTTGGATCGTCGCCGATCTCGGACGGATTGCAACTGTCCGAGATCGGTCGTGGCCGATCGGGATCACGGCTTGGATCGATCGCAACAGTCGGATCGTCGTCGATCTCGGACGGATTGCAACTGTCGAGATAGGTCGTGGCCGATCGGGATCACGGCTTGGATCGATCGCAATCGTCGGACCTTTGCCGATCGGACCGATTGCCGCGGTCCGCGATCGGTCGTCGCTGATCGGGATCAGGGCTTGGATCGATCGCAACCGTTGGATCGTCCCGATCTCGGACGGATTGCAACTGTCCGAGATAGGTCATGGCCGATCGGGATCACGCTTGGATCGATCGCACCCGTCGGACCTTTGCCGATCGGACCGATTGCTGCGGTCGCGATCGGTCATCGCCGATCGGGATCAGGGCTTGGATCGATCGCAACCGTTGGATCGTCGCCGATTTCGGACGGATCGCCACGGTCCGAGATCGGTCGTGGCCGATCGGGATCAGGGCTTGGATCGATCGCAACCGTCGGATCGTCGTCGATAGGACGGATTGCAACTGTCCGAGATAGGTCGTGGCCGATTGGGATCAGGGCTTGGATCGATCGCAACCGTCGGATCTTTGCCGATCAGACCGATAGCCGCGGTCCGCGATCGGTCGTCGCCGATCGAATCAGGGCTTGGATCGATCGCAACAGTCGGATCGTCGCCGATCTCTGACGGATTGCAACTGTCCGAGATCGGTCATGGCCGATCGGGATCACGGCTTGGATCGATCGCAACCGTCGGATCGTCGTCGATCTGGGACGGATTGCAACTGTCCGAGATAGGTCGTGGCCGATCGGATCACGGCTTGGATCGATCGCAACCGTTGGATCGTCACCGATTTCGGACGGATCGCCACGGTCCGAGATCGGTCGTGGCCGATCGGGATCAGGGCTTGGATCGATCGCAACCGTCGGATTCGTCGTGGACGGATTGCACGTCGAGATCGGTCTGGCCGATCGGGATCAGGGCTTGGATCGATCGCAACCGGATCGTCGCCGATTCGGACGGATCGCCACGGTCCGAGATCGGTCATGGCCGATCGGGATCAGGGCTTGGATCGATCGCAACCGTCGGATCATCGTCGATTCGGGCGGATTACAACTGTCCGAGATAGGTCGTGGCCGATCGGGATCAGGGCTGGATCGATCACAACCGTTGGATCATCGCCGATTTCGGACGGATCGCCACGGTCCGAGATCGGTCGTGGCCGATCGGGATCAGGGCTTGGATCGATCGCAACCGTCGGATCATCATCGATCTGGGATGGATTGCAACTGTCCGATATAGGTCGTGGCCGATCGGGATCAGGGCTTGGATCGATCGCAACCGTCGGATCTTTGCCGATCGGACCGATAGCCGCGGTCCGCGATCGGTCGTCGCCGATCGAAATCAGGACTTGGATCGATCGCAACAGTCGGATCGTCGCCGATCTCTGACGGATTGCAACTGTCCGAGATCGGTCGTGGCCGATCGGGATCACGGCTTGGATCGATCGCAACCGTCGGATCGTCGTCGATCTGGGACGGATTGCAACTGTCCGAGATAGGTCGTGGCCGATCGGGATCACGGCTTGGATCGATCGTAACCGTCGGACCTTTGCCGATCGGACCG
>UESW01004657.1:0-345448 GCA_900491605.1 Calamus simplicifolius
ATATGGATCTTAGCTCACTAAATTAATATGATTTTATCATTGAGGGTTGTTAATTTAGTGGGAGTTTTTCATAATCAAAATACTTAACGAACTTTGCATTTATTGTAGATGGCCAACAATGATAATAATTCTACTATATCACTGCGATCAATCCTTGCGAAGGACAAACTTACTGGGACTAATTTCCTTGACTGGTTTCGAAATTTGAGAATTGTTCTCAAACAAGAAAGGAAGCTTTATGTCCTGGATCAACCTCACCCTAAAGAACCAGTCGTTAATGCTTCTAGAGCTGAAAAGAATGCTTATGAGAAGCATCATAATGACTCTATTGATGTTGCATGCTTGATGCTAGCTACCATGAGTTCTGAACTTCAGAAAGATTTGAAAAATATGGAAACTTATGATATGATTGTCAATCTAAAGGAAATGTTCCAGCAACAAGCAAGGCAAGAAAGGTATGATACTACCAAGGCATTGCACTCTTGTAAAATGGCTGAGGGTGCTTCAGTTAGTGCTCATATTGAAAATGAAAGGCTATATTGAGCACCTTGATAGGCTTGGATTTCAATGTGCCAAGAGTTGGTAACAGATTTGATCCTAAATTCACTTCCTGATAGTTATGATCAGTTTATCATGAACTATAACATGAATGAAATGGACAAATCAATTTCTGAGCTGCATACGATGCTTAAAACTGCTGAACATAATATTAAGTCCAAGCCTGACCATATTCTGATGGTTCAAAAGGGAAAGGGCCTTATGAAGAAAAGAAAAGGAAAGGGTAAGGGAAGGGTTGGAAAGTCCAATGCTCAACCCAAGCCCAATCCTAAACCCAAGGCTAAAGCCCCAAAGGAGGGTGTCTGTTTCTTTTGCAATGAACCTGGTCATTGGAAGAGAAACTGCAAGCTGTATTTGGAGGATCTAAAAAAGAAGAAGAAGACTGGTGAGACCGGTTCTTCAGATATTTATGTTATAGAGATTAATTTCTCTCCTTCTAGTTCCTGGGTATTAGATACTGGATGTGGATCTCACATTTGCACAAATGTGCAGGGGCTCAAAAGGAGTAGACAACTGAAGAAGGGCAAAGTTGATCTTCGAGTAGGCAATGGAGCAAAAGTTGCTGCTTTAGCTGTAGGAAGTTATGAACTTTCTTTGCCCAATGGGCTTTTGTTAGTTTTGAATAATTGCTATTATGTTCCTACAATGTGTAGGAATATTATTTTAATTTCTTGTTTGGATAATGATGGTTTTTCTTTTATTATTGAGAATAATAATTGCTCCATTTATCATAAAGACATGTTCTATGCAAATACCAAATTACTAGATGGTCTTTATGTTTTTCTTCAAAAATCCAACAATTCTTCTGTCTATAACATAACTACTAAGAAAGTTAAGTCCAATGACTTAAATTCAACCTATCTTTGGCATTGTCGCCTTGGCCATATAAATGAGAAACACATATTAAAACTCCATCAAGATGGACTTTTAAACTCATTTGATTTTGAATCATATGATACATGTGAATCTTGTCTATTGGGTAAGATGACAAAGGATCCCTTTACTGGATACAGTGAAAGGGCCAATGAATTATTGGGCCTAATACATACAGATGTATGTGGACCATTAAGTTCAGAAGCCATAGGAGGTTACAAGTACTTCATTACATTTACTGATGACTTCAGTAGATATGGTTATGTCTACTTGATGAGACACAAATCTGAATCATTTGAAATGTTTAAATCTTTTCAATATGAAGTACAAAACCAACTTGGCAAGACAATCAAGGCACTTTGATATGATCGAGGTGGAAAATATTTGAGCCAAGATTTTTATGACCATCTTAGAAGTTATGGAATCATTCCACAGCTAACTCCTCTTGGAACACCGCAATGGAATGGTGTGTCTGAAAGAAGGAATCGAACCTTATTAGATATGGTTCGATCTATGATGAGTCCAACAGATCTTCCACTTACCTTTTGGGGTTATGCACTTGCCACAGCTGCGTTCACACTAAATCGAGTTCCAATCAAAGCGGTTGAAAAGACGCCATATGAGATGTGGAATGGTAAAAAGCCCAGTTTATCTTTTCTTAAGATTTGGGGTTGTGAAGCTTATATAAAACGTCAAGTTTCAAATAAGCTGGAACCCAAGTCTGATAAATATTTTTTTGTGGGATATCCTAAAGAGACTAAAGGATACTATTTTTACAATCCCATTGAGAATAAAGTGTTTGTTGCTTGGAATGGTGTCTTTCTAGAAAGGGAATTTATTTCTAAAGGAACTAGTGGGAGCAAGGTACAAATTGAAGAGATTCAAGAACCACAAGATAACATTGAACCGCCTATGGATGCTCAAAGTCAACAAACCACTGTTGACACACCACCTGTAGCACAAAAATTACGTAGATCTGATAGGATACGTCATGAGCCCGAGAGATATGGATTTCTTGTGACTGATAATCATGATGTATTGTTAGTGGATCAAAATGAACCTACTACCTATCAAGAGGCTATGTTAGATCCAGACTCTGAGAAATGGTTAGAGGCCATGAAGTCTGAAATCCAATCCATGTATGATAATCAGGTATGGACCTTGATTGAGCCACCTGAAGGTACAAAGACTATTGGGTGCAAATGGGTTTTCAAAAAGAAAACTGACATGGATGGTAAAGTGCATACTTACAAAGCAAGGCTAGTTGCAAAAGGTTTCAAACAAACTCATGGTATAGACTATGATGAAACTTTTTCACCTGTAGCCATGCTTAAGTCTATTAGAATTCTTATTGCCATTGCTGCATATTATGACTATGAAATTTGGTAAATGGATGTTAAAACAGCGTTTCTTAATAGAAACTTACTTGAGGATGTGTACATGACACAACCTGAGGGTTTTGTACAACCTGAGAATTCTAGTAAAGTATGCAAGCTTCAAAGATCCATTTATGGTTTGAAGTAGGCTTCTCGGAGTTGGAATCTTCGTTTTGATGAATCAGTCAAAGAGTTTGGATTTATCAAAAATGAAGATGAACCTTGTGTTTACAAGAAAGTTAGTTGGAGCGCCATTGTATTTCTGGTCCTATATGTTGATGACATTTTACTCATTGGGAATGATATCCCTACCTTGCAGAGTGTCAAGTCTTGGTTAGGGAAATGTTTCTCAATGAAAGACTTAGGTGAAACTGCCTATATCCTAGGGATAAAGATCTATAGAGATAGATCTAAGAGGCTGATTGGTCTAAGTCAAAGTACTTACATAGACAAAGTACTGAAAAGGTTTAGTATGCAAGATTCCAAGAGAGGATACTTGCCTATGTCTCATGGTATTACACTTAGCAAATCTCAGTGTCCTAACACAAAAGATGAGCGAGAGCGCATGAGTAAGATTCCTTATGCTTCAGCAATATGATCTATCATGTATGCTATGTTGTGCACTAGACCAGATGTCTCTTATGCTTTAAGCATAATGAGTAGATACCAGTTAGATCCCGGTGAGAGTCACTGGACGGTGGTCAAGAACATTCTTAAGTATCTGAAAAGATCTAAAGATATGTTCTTGGTGTATGGCGGATTGGAAGATGATCTAGTTGTAAGTGGTTACACAGATGCAAGCTTTCAATCTGACAAAGATGATTTCCGATCGCAGTCAGGATATGTGTTTTGTTTAAATGGTGGTGCTGTTAGCTGGAAGAGTTCGAAGCAAAGCACTGTTGCTGATTCTACAACTGAAGCTGAATATATAGCAGCATCTGATGCAGCAAAGGAAGCAGTTTGGATCAAGAAGTTCATTACTGACCTTGGAGTGGTTCCTAACATCACAAATCCTGTTGATGTTTATTGTGACAATAATGGTGCTATCGCACAAGCAAAAGAACCTAGGTCACATCAGCGATCCAAACACATTCTTAGGCGTTATCATCTCATTCGAAAAATCATTGAGAGAGGTGACGTAAAAATATGCAGAGTTCCAACAGATGATAATGTTGCTGATCCATTGACTAAGCCTTTACCACAAGCAAAGCATGATCGTCATGCTAGGTTCATAGGTATTAGATACATTAATGAGTGGGCCTAGTGCAAGTGGGAGATTGTTAGTAATAGTGCCCTAGGCCTATTGTATGGACATGGTATTTTGAATATTTATGAACATTTACTATTACCATAATTTGTATGTTTATTATATAATAATATCCTTGAATAATATTATGAATTATTCTAAATGTCCCTAATCGGTTATTGTTGTGGGAATAACAATAAATTAAGATTAGTATGAAATTTGATTGATATTCATGGGATGAATATGTGTATGAGATACAAATCAAATTTATATGTATTTGTTGAGAACAAATATTGGACAAGACCCGCCTTGAGATTAATACATGGATCAAAGTCATAAGTTAATCTCTAGTAGTTGTATCATTAAATCCTTAGACCTGAGATTGCCATAGTTCTCAACATGAGGAATATTATGTTTTGACATAATCAAATGTTGTCTTTAACCGGATGATTATAAAGATTATGATTGAACATAATAAGAATCATGTAGTGAGATGTGAGTGATTAAGATGGAATTTGTCCCTCTTATTATAAGAGAGATATCTCTGGGCCCCTCGATGATTGAGACTGAGAAATGCATGGCCATGCTCAAATGAATTGATGGAGATCAATATCATTTCTTTAGTCAGTCTAATTGGGTTTCGAGAAATTAAAGATAGAGAGATATATAAGGTTGGCTTTATCCATGCCTTATATTCTATCAAGATATCATGTGACAAAAGGATTATGTTAATAGCTACTTTAAGGTTGTCTCGGAACATGAGCTTTTCATTTAACTTGGGTAGTCATAATGTCTTGCTAGAGGCCGCTTATAACTTGTAGGTTCAAAATGTGATTTAGGCCTACTGCCAACGTTAATTGAACCTATAGGGTCGCACACTAAGAACGGACAATAATGGTTACGATTTGTTACTCTCTATATAATTTAAAATAATAAGATTATTTTAAATTACAAATAATAATTAGTTGTCATTTAGATTCAAGTTTAATTTTGAGAAAATTTAAATTCGTAATTTAAATTGTGACAAGTAATTAAATTGTTATATTTTCTTATTGGATAAGGAAATAATCCATATATATTTTTTTGGTTAAAAATATATATTCCTTATTTTGTAAGGAAAGGATTTAAATTGTTATTATTTAAAAGGAGTTTTAAATAAATATCAATTAAAATCTTAGTTAACCAAAATTCCTAGCAGGCTTGTATATATGTTCGATATATACGTTTTAGAGTCTGTGGGCATTTAAAAGGTAACGTCGATTGGGGCATTTGAAAGGTCATGTCGATTGGGGCATTTGAAAGGTCACGTCGATTGGGGCTTTTGAAGTGTCATATCTTTTGTCTTAAAGATGAAAAAATAGAGAGTTGAAAATAAGGGGTTCATTTTTGTGAAAAATGGAATGGTTAAACTAGCATTCAAAACCATTTTGGTATCCGTTCGTGTGTGGATACTTGTAGAGGGTGATCGTCTTTCTAAAAGGCAGCACCTTTGAAGATCCGAGAAAACCCAACACAAGAACAGAAGGATTACATACTGATTAAAGAGGTAATAACAAAAGGTAATAACAAAAGGTAATATTTTTGTTTATCCTTCTTTCGGTTTTTATGAAACGCATGTGATTCTTGGTGGGTTATAAATTTATTTTATTTCCGCTGCAATTTTTATTCCAATTAGATTGGGATTTTTCATTCTGTAACCCAATAGTGCGCAGGCGTCACCAACGTCCAGCACGTAAACCAGCCTTCGAGCCAAACGACAGCTCCGGGCCACCTGGCGCACCCACGTGGCTCGCCGTGCATCCGTGGCTGCTCGCAGCCATGCCTCATAACGGCGTATGGTGCACTACATGTTCCTATGCGTGATTGTGCCCTGTTACGAAGTACGATTCACTACCACTTGCAACTGTGCGTGGTCATGTCAAGCAACAACGTGCACCAATGCAACCACGGCTGCTAGACACATGTAAAGCCATATTAACAGGTAGCGCGGGACGCCTCCGGTGCGCACAGTGATTGTACGACAGCAATCTTCTGGAAAAGAAAGATGGGACAATCAGACAGATATAAAAACACGCGCCCGCACTATAAGTAAGGATTCGAACTCTGGTTTTCTAGCTTTTCTCACACTAGCAAAACCCTAATTGTCTCAGCTCTCTTCTGCTGAGCGGTTCTTGTTTGATCCCAAGTAACTAACTTGAGCGTCGGAGGGTCCCCACCGGAGCATCCGGTCTCCAGGGACTTTTCTTGCAGGGGCCCAGAGAAAATGACATCCGTCTTTCTCGATGCTTGGAGAAGGTGACTTGGCGTCATCAGAAGCAGAGCAATCCACACTATTTCTTGGCATAATATTTGTCAACTTTAGTAAACAGGTGGTCTTGGCATTCCAAATATTAGAGTTTGGTAGCTTTCTATCCTCAGTAAGGTAACAAATAAATTGTGTTGCAACCCTCTTCTTATTATCATGTTTTCTTGAGGCAAAGTATAGTTTTAAAAGGAGCTGGGATTCATATACTGCCTCAATAATCTTCTCTTTGAAAGGAGATACGCAAAGTTTCCAAAGTAATGTCAAAGGATTTGATTCGGTCTATTAGAAATGGCCAATCCATTAGTTGGGATGCTCACCTATGGTTTTGAAACTAACTCCTAAATAGGTTATTATTGATATTTCAACTCAACCCAACTCATCTAAGCCTTTTTCCAACTGCATGAGGTCGGCTACATGAAAAAGGTATTGAAAATTAAACCTAAACCTTTGGTGAAAATCATCATCAAGAAGTCCAAGAATCATTCATGTTTAATTATTAAGAATTAATAAACGATAAACAAAAGCGTACCTGAATTCATATTGCTTGATTGCTCTCCAGAGTCGTACGGTTGGCCTTTCAGATCAACGTGTTCTCCCAAAGAGCCCTTTAGATTTTTTTTCTAGGGTTTTCTTTCTGATGATGGGATTCAGAGAAGAAGGTCGTATATGTGATTTAGGGACCATAATCACTATATATATATAACTTCATCATTATTTTTTTGGTATTTCTATTTTAGTCTATCATAAAAATAGAAATAACTCCTTAGATTTCTACATATTAAAGGCCCATACCCTATCACATACATTAAAGCCCAAATCACTGAAATCTTAGCAGATCACTTTTATTGGGTTTAACCATATTTGACATTCTGCAATACATAATTATTTCATATATAAACCGAATGTTGGATTAATAATCCAATAAAAGGATCTGACAGAGTTTTACGCTCGCTAACAGCTACTTAACGTAATCCTTCTTTATCCGGGCTTGAAACCAGCCTTGACGGAGTTGTTATTGTTGATATTTGATCTAGATTATTTGCAACTTTATACCCCTCCTTAGTATCCCTTTGAATAGAAATGGTTGCTGGAGCATAGACTTAATCTCATTCATCTTCCTCCCTTTAATTCTCACATGATATCCTAAATCCCCACAGGAGGCAATAGGCAGCCAGACTAGGTCATCATGATTTTGAAATAGTAAAAGAGGTCTACGCATCTTCAGGTGGATTCTAATCAGTCCTCCTTAACTATTAGGAAACTCTAGAGGTGGGATGCATCTTACGTAGCCTTATTCTTTATATGGATATTGATTAAAGGAGGATTACTCATGGCTCATCTTTTAGATGGTAGGATTTTCGGTCTATCAGATGCAACCTTGAAGTTGAGACGTTGGACCACTTTTTTTTTTAATCCATAATGAAAAGTTGTATGAGATTTCGTTTTATTTTATTTCACCATCTAGATTTCTCTGCAACAAGTCCTTAATTTCATCTGTCAATCTCATTCATTTAACAATCTAAGATTTTTTTTTATCTTTATTAATCCATATCCTTTGATATTTTTGGAGAAGAAGAAATGAGTCACTATTTGAACATAAGACACGTAGTACTAGAAGCATCTTATTTTTAAGTTGAACGTATTACACATAATTTCTTTGAAACCAAAGGTATAGCCCCGTAGAGATATCCTGAGATCCAGATTTATCCTCTACCCGTAAGTTTAGATGCTTCTATTCATACCCTCATACCTTTGGCATCTTCATCTACTAGAATTTCTCAAACTTAATTTTGATGGTTTTATTACTACTTCATTTGGGGGAACGGGATATATCATCAAGAATGATTACGGACAAATTTGAATTACCACATCTATCTCACTATTAATAGGTTTGGTTTCACATATTGAACTTACGATGATTTTGAAGAGGATTTAAGAGACTAAGGTTCTACCATGGCAATTTTATGATTGAGGAATGCTTCTAAATCTTTACGTTTTTGCTTCATAATATTAAGCCGTTGCCAAAGTTTTCTTCTCATTTAATGATCTTCAATCATACTATTCTACACAACTCAACTCACCTAAACCTTTTTTGGCTACATGAATCTGTTTCCTCCACTCTGCTCTATTTAGAATCATATCGATATTTAAATTATAAATAATTATATTTTTTAATTATTTATGTCCATAATAGTTTAGGTTTATCTCTATCTCTATTTTTACCATAAATTATTAAAAGATCACTCTTTCTAATTGGAGCATTTAAATGTTTACATTATATATGTCTAAACCATCGTAATCAATTTTTTCTCATTTTATCTTCAATTAGGGCTACTCCTATCCTTTCTCTTATATATTTATTTCTAATTCTATATTTTAAAGTTTTACCACATATTCATCTTAACATACATATTTATGTTGTTTAAATATTGCTCAACACTTTGCTTTATATAGCATAGCTGGTGTAACAGCAGTTTTATAAATTTTTTTTAATCATGTTATTAAACAAGTCAATTAAGATGTTAATTTTTTTAGAAAAAAAGGTTCATCCTTGTGTTAGGCTAGGATTTGGAGGGTATATTTTCTAACCGAATTGCTCAGAACAATGGCTGCTGGTACCAGAGATGCAGCATATCCACGTCATTTCTAATGTATCCCTATTATTTTTTTTTAAAAAAGATAAACCTTAAGGTAGTGTTTGATAGAAAAAATATTATCCATGGATAAATGTAAGGGATAGAGTTTGTCCCCTGGCTATCCCTAGGGATATCCCTTGGCTATCCCATTGATCCTATCAAATGCAAAAAGGTAAATCCATAGGATAACATTTTTTTTTCTTATTTGAAGGGATAGCCAGCTATTCCTGCATTTTCTAAGGTAGTGTTTGAAATAGGGGATAAGAGGGGATATCCAGGAGATATCTCCTCTTATTCCCAAAAGCCATAACTATAAGGGATAGAGAGAAATAAAGTTAACCAAAGGGATAATCTATGGTTAACCATAGTTAACCATGGGATATCCCCTCAATTTATTCCCTAGAAAATGCAGGAATAGCTGGTTATCCCTCCAAATAAGAGTAAAAAAGGTTATCCTATGGATTTACCTTTTTGCATTTGATATGATCAATGGGATAGCCAAGGGATATCCCTAGGAATAACCAGAGGATAAACTCTATCCCGTACACTTATCCATGGATAATATTTTTCCTATCAAACGCTACCTAAGAAATAAATTGAAGGGATATCCCATGGTTAACTATGGTTAACCATGGATTATCTCTTTGATTAACTTTATTTCCAGCTACCCTTTATAGTTATGACTTTTGAAAATAAAAGAGAATATTCAGGACTCCTGAATATCTTTTCTTATCCCCTATTTCAAACACTACCTAAATGCCATCTTCTATCACATGTTTTTGAAGCCACATGACATCCAATCAAGGTAATTTCCTGGTCTTTCCCAAGGTGGTGGCCTGTTTCTATCACTTGAATGGGAAACGACAAGCCCATTTTTACGAATCTTTAAATTGCAAAGTCTTTGCACGCTAATCTCAACTACGTATGAACACGAAATTGTAAGGAACCGCCAGAAAGCTAAAAGGGCTTCCTCATGCTTTGACGATATTTTGGAATGTGCTTTTAAGGCCAGTTTCTTAGGAATAAATACGCTAACATTTTCCTAGCGATCTACTCTTTAGGTAGGTTGGACATTTCAAGCTTATCCAATGACGTAGTCTAGATGGCTTGTTAACGAGAATATAATGATGGTAATACAACGGCCAACTTTATAACTCATTGGACTAATTTATTATTATTAAGTGGAGTAACATCATAAATTTTAATTAATATTAGATTTGGTTGGTTGATTTAGTATGTCAAATGATGTTGAACTATTTTTTTTTAAATATTATCAATAAATCAACATAGTTGTGTGATATTTTTATGGTGGTGGGGGTGGGTCAACATTGAGGTTAAGAAGCGGAAAGCGAAATCGTAGCCCAGCAGTGCTCGCTTCTCTCCCGGTTCTCAATGGATGGGTCTTTCCTGGCGTATTTCTTCGCGGTGCACGGCGTCACATCTCAAGTCTTCCATCAACCCACAGTGAAAGTGGGAGTCAAGTCATCCTCCGTGCTTCGAGTCGTCCTCCGGCGTTGGCGGTAGGAAACATAGACATTGACTTGGCGCACGCAAAGACTTGGCAGTGAGGCCGACTTGGGAGGGCAAAGTTGACGGCGCTTGGACTTGCCCTGCTTCGAGGAACGTTTCAAAGCACGTGAAGTTTGAAAAAATAACTGGCTATACCTACCAAAAGAGTGTAATTTTTTTTGGTTTATAGGGCAGAGTTACATGCTGTTTGGTTTGACATCATCTATGCTATTCGCATTTGCATTCTCATCGAATGGTTATTAAGAAAGATTTTTTTATGATGAAATATTGATCTATGTTCTTTATAATCTCTTGATCAGTGATATATGGCTTCTCTCTAGTTATCTATGCTAGGAAGCCAACGTTGTAGCAGATTGGATTGTTCGGCTGTAGCTCGCCATTCTGATCAGTGAAATAGCATTCTGGTGATCCTGCCCGATGATTTAAGCAAATTATGTACTCTGATACTTCGATTTGACTCATCCCAAAGTGGTGTTGATCGTTCGCTTGTAACCAAAAAAAAAGTGTAATTCTTCTTACAAATTGGTTGAACTATGCTGGCTTAACAACTTCACCTTCTAAGTTTTCACCGGCATGAGAAAGCTGATCCCTGGGCACCATTACATACAAAAACAGCTGTTTGAAATAATGCTTCACCGGAGCAGGCCTGGTGGAGTGGTCCATTAAATATCAACTGGACTGATCAGATTGTTAGCTAGATCTGGAATTGGGAGTGCAAACTTAGCCCCTCTTTGATTGGTGGTCTTGTAGGCATTAAATATCAATGGAATTGATAAGCATTGTAGCTAGATCTGGAATTGGGACTGCAAATTTGGCTCCTCTTTGGCTTTTGGCGTCTAGCAACCGAATAGATTGTGAGGTAGTGGTCCCAGATCTATTATCAAAAAGAGGTAGTGGTCCCACCCAGCTTACCAAGAATATATTATTCGGCCATTTCAGACAAAAAAATTTCTTTAGCTCAGTAATGCTCTCAATTATCCTTGAGCAATTGTATAGGTTACTTCTATAATATTTAATCTGCTTTAAAGTTTTGCATAACAAAGATTTTGTTAAGCCTGGAACACATTATTGATCCTTTGTCAATTTAAGTTTTCGAGGTCAATTGACTAGTCAATATGTTATTAGGTAGAAGTCTTCAATTCAAATCACATGAAGGAGAGTAAAATGAAAGAAGGTGGGTAATATAAAAGAAAAAAAAGATCAACTTACATTCAGGGAGCTCTTGCTTTTCCTTCACTCACTTGGTTCAAGTAATAGATGCATAAGTTTTTGCTGCAATGCAAGTTTTCAGCAGATAATTTAGACTTTGTTGTGCAAAAATTGGTGTGTTTGAGATGAAACTGTTTATCTCCTTGGATGCCCTGTAAAATATTAGTTTATCTTTACTTTTTAAGACGTCAAGTGATAATAATTTGATGGAAATTAAACCTTACTCTTTACCACATAGAGTTTCACTTTTGACTTACGTTTTTCTCTTTTCAAATCTGAAAACGTTTGACATCGATATAGATTTTCAGCTCAACATATAAACAATTTTACCATATACATTGCTTCTCGATTCTTCTGAAACACTGCCTTGAGGATTGATTATATACATTTCCCATCTTTGAAATGGTTGAACTTGCTAAGAGTCCCTAATGACCATCTTCCTCCCTATAACAAGATAAACTTGCAAGATGTGCACTCCTTTCTTCACACTCTTCTGCATGTAAAGCCAATATTTTCCATCAGAAACATAACCTAATTCCTCCAATCTCCTGCCATCTCCCCCAGTTTATTAGAGCTTTCCTGTAAAGCAATCTGATGTGATACAAACTCATGCACATTTTCTCTTATTTCAATCCAACTAGAGCTCGTCTTTGGGTTCCTCTTTCTAAAGCCTTGCAACATCATCCCAGCTACCTGATGCTGGAGATTTGCCATAAAGATCACTTGGTTCAAGTTCTACTGGGCTCTCTCCTGCATGCTTTGCAACCATCATATTTTCATCTGCCCTGCTTGAAGAAAGAAGAGCCTTTTAAGTTCAAAGGGAATGACACTGAATTAAGTGCTCTGCTTCTCTGAGCATTCCGACTTGTCCCAAAACCTCAACCATGCAGCAATAATGTCACAGCTGATGGTTTGATCTTATAACTTCAGCCACGGACATGAACGGAATGCTTCATCAACAAGCCAATGTGTTGGAATTTGGGATATTGTCCTTCCTGATCATCCGCATGAAGAGCTCGAGAGCTCTAGATGTGCACTAATTTTGCATGTTGACAGAGATCATTGAGGCCTGGGATACATCTTGATGAAAGCCCTGCATTGGGCCCTGTGGAAAAGCTTGAGAATAGTTTCATCGTCGTTTGCGTTAGCAAAACCTTGACTCAATGAGTCCCATGAAATCTCTTGTTCAAAAATTGTCGAGCATAAATTAAAAGCTCGCTGGAGTTCACAACTGAAACATTGGGTTCATGACAATTGCTGATCGAATTGCAGTGGGTCTCTTTCCCGCTTCTAAGATATCCTAAAGCAGTAAAAGCCAAAAGGGCAAAGCATGAGTGAGTTCATTAACTTTAATATGATATAGCTAACTGCATCTTCCTGAAGAGCTGGAGAGCTTCTAGGAACCGACCATCCCTACAATGCCCAGCTATGATAGCAGACCATGGCACTCTACCCCAGTCCTTAATTACCCAAACACGATAAGAGATGCCCCTAAAATCCCACACTTGGTGTATGCATATTATCATTGAGCTGATCACGTATGCGTCCAACTTTATTTCAAGTTTCATCGTGAAAGCATGGATCATCTTTCCTGTTTCTAACTCCTTTTGCATAGCACCACAAAAAAAGAGAGATCAACAAGAGAGAAGAAAACAAGAGTTCACATATGGTTTGTGTGGTTCGATGACCAATGGACTTACATCCACATCTAGCAGCAATGATGCAAGTTTCACTATAAAAAAAAGAGAAGAGATTACAAGTACTTTGTATCTTACAAACTCTCTCACACCCTTGGGCCTACGTACACCTAATAAAACTAAATCATCCTTTTGGACTGACATATCTCCGTTGCTTGTTTATAAAGGACTACACATACTTAAATAGAGAGATTCTACCATATCCTACGAGGATTGGGAGCCATGTTTTATACAAATTAGGAGCCATGTCTTATATGTTTACGATCATAATATGAAGATAAACTTCAAAAATCTTCACTTATCAAGTCAACCATCTTGAAACTTTTCATCATCTTTTCCAACATACTTCAATGAGCATAAATTTCTACAAACTTTAACTAGTTGAAACAGTATTTGAATTTATCTCTTGAAATTATTTAGCCATCATATCAATAGGGTTTTCAGCTGTGGCTATATTTTGAACTCTAATAATACCTTGAATGACAATTTTCCTATTTTCATAAACCAAGCTCATGCCTGTAGAGCCTTTCAAGTATCTCAAGATCTATTTCATGACCTGCTAATATTACTTCCCATGGTTACTCATATATTTATTGACCACATTATTAATATATGAAATATATTAGCCAAATACAAAACATTGCAACATCAAACTACTAATCACACTAGATAGGGGTGACAATGAAACCAACAACTTGAAATCCGCAACTAAAGGAGCTTTCACCGATTTGGACTTGTCCATGCTAAAAACTCAAGCACATAGACAAGTATAACTTGCCTACTCACCATTCTCTATTTAAAGTCTTTTTTTATTTTAAACTCATCACTTAGCGGAGCCTATTCACGAGATTTAATCTCTTCATACAAAGTCGCTATCCTACTCAACAGACTTCTTGCTGTTCACCCCTTTCATGTGTATGAGAGACTCATTCTTCACACTCTTAACTACAATAAATACATAAGTAGCTATATCGATATAAAGTACAGATGGCCTAATTTGCTTTCTCTAATGAACAATAGCAATGCTATAGGGTTATTGTTGAGATGGTTATATATATGTATAATTAACATGAGTATATACAAGGCAATAAAATATTCTTTAATCAAACTAATTAATAAGATGACTAAACTATACCTTTTGAGGAATCTTCAAATTGATGACCATTGATTCACCAAGTAACTTGTTCTATTCACTGCTTTAGCTCAAAATGATTTTTTAAGTCTAGCATTAGAGAGCCAACAATGTGTTCTCTCTAAAAGTGTTATGTTACTTCATTTAACAACTCTATTTTGTGTGATATCTTCTATACAGTACAGTGTTTCACCATGCCCTCATTCTTATAAAACCCATCAAATTCTCTTTGTAGAATTCTAAGTTATTATCCATACATATTGTCTTGATTTTCCATCTAGTTTCTTTCCCTACTATGGCTTTCCACTACATAAATTTGACAAATAATTTATCCTTATATTTTAATAAGTACACTCAGATCTTTCTAGAGTAGCCATCAATGAATGTCAGAAAATATTGATCTTCAATCATTTACCTAAGAGGGCTAGGTTCTTAAAGATCTGAATGGATGTAATCTAAAACTCCTTTAAAATAATGGATGTCACCGCTAAACTTCACCCTATTATATTTGTCACACACCATTTATTCACAAAAATTTAGGTTACCGATCTTTATAATATCAAGTAGACCTCTTTTGGATAACTCTAATATTCCTTTTTTACTCACATGCGCCAATCATATATTCTACAATTGAATAGTAACAGTAATGACACTTCTAATTAAGTGATATAAGTCATTCACTAACCTTTTCTTGATTATCATAAGAGCTCCATTAAATTTTCAGCACACCATTATTTACCAAATGTTTAGAACCTTGAAAATCAAGTGTGCTCAAGAAAATTAGGCTCTTCATCAACTCTAGAACATGCCAAGCCTTTAAGGACCTCACAACTCCATCAAATATCTTAGTACAAATTGTCCCAATCCCAATAACATTGATATCTTTGTTGTCATCTAGTAGAACCTTTCTTACTTTTGGTTGATAAATAGAAAACTAATTTCTATTAAGGATTATATGAAATGAACAACCAAAATTAAGAATCCACTCTTTACTGGGCTAAGTAATAATAATTGAGAGGACCTTTTTTCCTACATTATTAAAACTTTTTATTATATTCTCTTCAGTTACACTTGCTTTAGCTTTAGAGACATTCTCTTTCTTATCACTATTTCCCCTCTTCTTTAGGATAATTTCTCTTAATGTGTTAAGAGAAGCAATGAAATTTCTAATGTTTTGACTTGAATTTTGATATACTTCTACCAGGCACTTCTCCTTGCTTTAAACTCTTGCAACCAAGTTTCTTCCTTAGTTCTCTATCTCAAATATTATGAGACTCGGTCCTTTGGGTTTGTTCACTTTAGATTAAGATTCAATTTGACTGAATTAAGTTACAAAAAGTTACCAAAAATAATATAATTTAAAATTTTGATTGACTATATATATATATATTATTGAGTTAGCTTTCTAATGCATCTTGAATTACTCAAATCAAATTCAATTAAGAAAGTTAGGATCAATTTTATGAGCTATATCAATACTATTAAGCTTCTAATAAATTACTAAAATACTATTGACGGTGACAAGGATGATTTTTGGTATTTTTATTAAAATTTTATATTGCAAACTTATGTTAGTTTTAAGTCAAGAAATTATTTTAATTATTTAACGAATATTTATCTCTTTAATTTTCTTAAAGAAATAAGTATTCCACAAAAACTAAGAATTTTTTGATTTTAGGATATTAGTATCTCATAAAGAGTAAGAAACTTATTTACTTTAGAAAAATCTCTCTAGGGCTCAAATGGAGATCTTTGGGTATCAAATTAATAGTCAAAAGGTAAACATAGATGGATCAATAAGGATGATGAAGCTCTCGAGCCTCAAAAATTAGAGATTAGCCCTGAGCAATTTACTTCTAAGAGGTAAGTACCAATTATGGTTAGAGTAATTTTTAAAATTATTAAAGATTTAAAACTTACATTTTATTAATGTTCTATTTAATTACTTGAAGATCTTGGTTTAGTTGATTAAATATTTAACATTGTAAATTTATGTACTTAGAATTTAGTATAACTATTAGTTTATAAAAAAATATTTGAAAAAGCTATTATGCTAACAAAAATTTCAACATCATTGTTATGTGCAGAATTATAGATTTTGCAAAATTCTAGTAAATGTTATCATCAAAAATTAGATCAAGTAAGATCATGTATTATGATGTTCTACCCATGCAAGTTAACTTTCTGATGAATTATTAGTCCATGTGATAATTTACTTTTAAATTTATTAATATGAAACTTGAGTTTTAAGTTATGAGAACCTACATGATACCTAGATAAATTATAAGTTTTATGATATGAAATAAGTTATGATAGTTATGACATGCATATTGTAATATCCTAAAAATAGTCCCACATTAGATGAAAAAAAAGTTTGAAAAGCTTATAACTTAAATTCCTTGCTACCAATTAATTTTCACTAAAATTTTTAGGGCGACATGGTTTTAGTCCACTAACAAGCTAATTGGGTTAGTAGGTCAGCTTGATGCATGGTATCAGAGTTAACTCAAGTGTACAAAAGTTGATGGATAGGAAGAATAGTAGTAGTTTCACCATAACATGGAGCTACCTTTGCAGCACTAATGATCTAGTTCAGGATAGATTCTAGTAAGTGAGCTTGAGGCATTACATATATTATAAGTTATAGACTTTTAGTCATTTACGATTTATGACATATTGTCTCTACCTTTCGGAGTTTGCATAAAAACTTCTGACATCGAAACCCAGTTTCGCAGAGGATATATGTGGCGATTTATTTTTGACCTATCTTCGTAGGGTTAAATGCAACAACTTGTTCTGGCCCCTACAGAATTTATATGTGGATGCGGTTATGACTGTAGAGTTATTATTAGTTTTGAAATAAAATCTTTAAGTTTTTAAATTTGATAATGGTACTGTAAATGATAGGCATTTTTTTTTTGAAATTGTTTATGAAAATGATATTTAAACATCATATTATGCATATGTTTTAAATTGAATAAGTTGTTTATTTGATTCTTCTAATCATATTTAGGGTTTACTTAGTGTTGCTCATAAAGTTTTTTTTTTTTTTTCAAAAGGCTAAGAAATAAGCAGGGTTTCGGGTAGAAGTTGATTCAAGATTTAGTTATATTTCTATGATTAGTTAGTTTGATTTAAGAATGTATAACTAGTCTAATACCAAAATCCTACATTAGATGTTGTTATTGAACTTATTATGGAATTTAATTAGTTTTATTGAATGGTTATCGAATCTACTATTGTTAGTTATATTCATTTAAATTTTATGGTATTATTTGAATTCGATGTCTTATATGTTAGGGATTTATTTTCCTAATGTGTAGTAGATTATCATGTTATGGATCCATCCTTGAATTTAAGGCATGATAGATACTCTCTTCTTTAACTCTTTAAACTATGGGGTATCTTTTACATTATCAATCAAGAGACTCTCCTTTTCATATATCAATGTATCAATGAAGTTCTTATATGAGGGTGCTAAAGAGCATAAGAAAATAACGATTTTATTTTCATCTTCTATTTTAATACCAATATTTCTCAAATTTTTAAAAAAAAACCCTATTGAATTCATCCATATAGTCTCCGTAACGAGTATACATTCTTTCATTAGTAAGTTATAGAGCTCGTATTTCAAATTTTAACCGCAGCCTAACTATTATCTTCTTCTTAGTAACTTCCCTAAGAACCTTCTTTACTAAACACAACCAAGTGGTGCTGTGTGCCTTCACCAACTATCTATTCTTTTCTCCTTGGTAATCTCTCATTACCTTCTAATATCTTTTTCAGATCCTATTGCGCTAAAAGAGCATGCATCTTGATTCATCAGTTGTCGAATTCGTTGATTCTATTGAACTTATTAATTTCAAACTTTATAATGATTCTTCATAGGTTTCTAGAGTTCACATGGTAGTGGAGGGTAATGGTCACCGAGACAGCATGTCATGTGGCCCTTCAACAACTAAATCAAGAGCTTCCTTCCTACTGGTATCTGTTGGTTCTTTGTGATCTGGAGGTGTTGGAGCTCCTGGATTTGCCTTTGATCCTCTTTCTCACAGCTTCCACTACCCCAACACCTAATCCTCTATCGTGGCTGATTGAATCGTAATGACCACTTCCCCACACTTGAAATTTCGATAATTTGAAAAGGTGCTTACCTTTTCAAGTTATTTACTTTTGTTTTGTAATTATTCTTTCATAATAAAAACTACTGCCAGGGGCACTAGCTTTTCCTTATCATATTTCAATTTGTTTCACTTCGACCAAAGTTTCCTGTAGGCCAATTCCATAAAATCAATCTCAAAAATGACTTCAGCTTAATTGAGAACAGATCGATTATATAAACCAACCCTGAAAATGTCCTTAGCTTAAGTAAGGATAGATTGATTATATAAAATTAACATTCACAACGATCTTAACTTGACTGAGAATAGTTCAGTTCCATAAAATCAACTCTGAAGATGATCTTAGCTTAACTGAGAATAAGCCGGTTTACAAAATCAATCTTGAAGATGACCTCAGCTTGATTGAGAACAAACTAATTACATAAAATCGGCCCTCACGATGACCTTATAACTTGACTGATAATAGGTCGGTTTTATAAAACCAACCCTTTAGTAACCTTAGCTTGACTGAAATAGGTCAGTTTCATAAAACTAAGCTCGAAGATGACTTTAGCTTGGCTAGAAACTAAGTTGATTTCTGGGCGCCAAACATGGTTAGAAGATAATGAAATTAGGAAGGAGCTTTGATGATTTAAGCATAGTTTGGGCCATGACATTTTGTGATGATATGATATGGAAAACTACTTGTACACACTTTCGATTTTACTAGGTGTTAACTATTAGCTTAAAGTATATTTTCTCCATTGGGAATTGCAATGATCTTTTATCACACTTTATAAAATATAGAATTGTTAAGTTTTGTTCAGGGTTGCAACTCTCGAAGGCCAGGTTTCATCGGTGGTGAAGATGAATGGTTTGGAAGAAAAATAATAATAATGCAGTCTATTTTGGCCATGTAGCGTATGAGTAGGGTACTAGATATTGGTGACTGTAGTTATAAGTCCATTGCTTCTAACATGACGGTCAGTTTAGCCATCTATCCTCTGACATTGAGTGGAAGACAAAATGAAAGATTGGATGTCATAAAAAAATATTTCAAGGTCAACATTTCAATGTCGTGAATTGTCAATTATGTGAATTCAGGTCACACTATACCTATTCTGAAATATAGCAAGTACAATTTTGTATATGTAAGTCAAAAATTATATCAGTAACATTTGCATGCAAGTCATCAATTATATAATATAATATTAAGATATTAGGAAATAAAGTTCTGTTTAATTTATTTGACATATATTTTTAATGTATATATTTTATTTAATTTACCTTAAAATATTGATGCCAGTGGACCATGCATAGGGTCGTTGGATTTTAAGGTGGCTCTTGGCACTTTAATATTACAAAAGCCCTCCAAACTTGGGCTCCTTTGTTTTCCACAGCTTGGGGAAGGACAATTTTATCCCAAACTACAAAAAATGTCACTTATCCCTATCTTGCCAACAAGGAAATATCAAACTAATTAATCCATCCATCCATCCAAATACTTGAATAATCTATGCTGTAAAGTAAAATGAGTCCTGTCTTCGTAAGTTATCCCCTCAATTTATTCTAGGATCAAAATACATCCTAATATAATAATTCCGGTAAGAGTCCAACATAACATTATTATTGAAATAATACTCCATTATTCTTTTCTCTCTTATTAGGACAAAAGTAATTTCAGCCCTCATATTTAATCCAAATAAAAAGAACTCAGCCAACCAGAATATTATATAACCATTCTTTCTCTATTTTTTCTCATTTCCAAAGTAAAGGTGGGACCGCTCAATAATTGGATCAGTCATCAGTCCCGACAAAGCCCGGGTGGACAACAATAATTTGGATTTGATTTTAGATTCATTTTGATTTAAAAAAGTTTTTGTACATCATCTATGATGCAAATGATCTGCATAGACGTAATGATTCGTTTGCGCATGGGCCTATGCCAGAAAATTTGTTCATAATTTTGCACCGTAGGTGCATAAATTCATATGTGAGTAAATCACTGTGCCTAATGTAGGCCATCCTTCGTCAGAGCGATGTACAAAAGCTTTTTCTTTTGATTTTATCGGCACTTAGGTCATGAGGTCACGAGGCTTTCATCAATCCTATTAAGAAAAAATCTTGCTGCACCATCCTTAATACATATATCAAGTATGCGAATTAGTCATTCGTACATGCTGCATATGTGATATGATAAGACTTATTAAATTTTAATATATATAATGATATATAATCAATCTATACGTTTAGTACATGCTTGCCATACCAAAGGACCGTACAAGAAGCCTTTTCCTTCTACTAATGGCAAGGTATCAGGCCCGTCTCGGAAATGAATTGGCCCGACCAGCGCGGCCAGTTTTAAACCCCTCTGTTAACCCTTCGACGGGTTTCCCCACTCGGCTCTCCTCTCCCTCTTTGCGGCCCCTCGATCTCCTCATTCCGAGTCGCCTGACGGTGGGAAGAGAGGTGAACGGAGGACTCGAGTAGGCGGTGGGCGGGCTTGGCACCGATTGGCGAACAGAACCATATTTCGAGCCCCCCGTTCTTCTTGCCTCCATGAGCCTATTCTAGACTCGCCTCGTTGTTTTATAATCATTAACCAGCTGGTATTCCTTCCATTTTCATTTTATAGTCGAACCTTTGGTTCACTTCTATTCTTCGTTTTTCACTAGTGTCGGTCGTTTCAGCTTGCAATTTTAAAATGCACATTTCCTGTTTGAATTAATGCGTGAAAGGTTCTCATAGCTAAGTGTTGTGGTGGCTTATGATTTCGGTTCTACCTTTGCTTCTATTTACCGTTTTGGACCAATATAACGAGTTCATAGAAGTTCTGGAGAAGATGAGCCCGAAATCAGTGCCTTCGAGAGCCCATATTTATAGTAACTGATCTTTCTATCTACTATCAGGAGTTTCAGAGAGGTCTCTCAGCTAAACAATAAGATTCTGTATAGAGGACATTATTTTTCTGTGAGCTTGCATGGTATGATTTCTAAGCTTAGTTGACTGAAATGTCGATGTTTCAATCCATTAAATGCTACTTCCTTTTTCATGAAAACACTCAGGTTTGACAATATCTGGATTGTAAGTTCTGGAATCCTTCTCAGTTGCTGAAGAGGGAGAGGTACCAATCAGGCAATCATGGATGGTATGTGTAGTTTTCACTTTCTCTTGGTTTTCTTCCTCTTCTTATGCATAATAACGTGGTGGTTCATAAATTATCCTTTGAAACGGCTTCCAAACAAACTCATTGGATTTATGTTTGATATAATGGGTTACTCAAGCTTGGTCACTAGTGAAGGGCCAGTGGTTAAGATCAGTAATCACTCAACTCCTTGGTAGATTTCTATGGCATTTATATGTGTGTGTTTTTCTTCGTTTGCAAATTCTGTGGTAGTTTGGTCTTTAATGCTTGAATATAGGATTTGATGCTGTTTTAATCTGAATTAGGGTTTTCTGTGTCCCGTGTTTTAGTTGATTCACAGCCTACCATGGAGGAAACCATCCTAGTCGGGATGACCTTATGCTGGGGCCACCTTCACCTCTCATACCCCCAGAGATTGCATCTCATGTTCTTGAAGGTGTTGATTTATGTGATGGAATACTGAGGAATCTCTTCTTGTGTAAGTGACATTCCGTGAAATAAGATACCATGATGTAAATCATTGTAGTGGCATAGATTGTTGAGGTCATTGCACTCTCAAAAAATTTACGTGGTCATTCCGTCATTTAAATGGAATGAGAAAATTAACATTTCATCATGCTCTAGGCCTGCAAATCAATGATATCGAGCCATTTTGCCAAGATGAGATTGTTTTGTATAGACAGTGTGCTGAGAAAAGGGTTAGCAATATTCTCTTCTAGACCTTGTGATATATGTCGTTTTATGTGGCCTAGTTATTTTCCTTGTTACCTTGACATTTTCTTTGGGTCTGTGGAATTCATGTACAGGATCAGGAGCTAAGACAACGACTCCAGGATAGTGAGCATAAGTTGGGATTGTCTATGCCTTTGGAACAAGCAAAGGAAAGAGCTGCACAACTTCAATCCGATGTTGAATTACTGGAGAGGTGCAATCTTTGAGCCCAATCTGTTTGTAGGAAATCTGGTGTAACCAATTGACAAAGGGATAAAGAGAAGGTTCTATTAAGAATCTTGTTAGTAGTTAATATTCTAAAAAAGTTATAATACCTGGATCCTTTTAAATTGAGCCTTCATATTCATCAGTGCTGCATATGTAACTGTAAAAGCAGCTTGTGTACTTGGAAAAAGGATTATGGAGGAGCATGCTGGTTTCACATTTGGAATTTATTTCCTATAGTAAGCGGTGGATCAGCTTCAGAAAATGTAGATGTTGAAGCGTGCTTTTCTTATATCTTGTTGCAATGCCACTGGGTCTAGTGATTAGCTGAAATGGAGAGAAAGGGATACATATTCACATGTTTATTTTTGTCACATGCATTCTTTTCTTTTTGGTAATAATTTATTTCAAAGTGCTGATGGCAATTCTTTATCCATGAAGGATGATCTATTTTTTCAGACAAAATTCTGTTCTACAGTCTATGCACTGCAAATGTTCATTTACTGACATATTAGCTCCATAGAGTTACAATTAAGAATATCGGCAAGACATTTGTTTTTTTTTTTTTAAATTATACTGAATTGCATGATAATTGATTTGATCGCAAAGACAGACATTCCTTTTTCTGTTCACCATATATTAATTTTCACATATTCTTCATCTTTCAGGCGCATGGTTCTTGCAAGTGGAATGGAGGGCATGGAGGGATTTCGCCAGCGATGGGGCTTGCATGGACGCCTTGAGGATACTAAGTACTATTTCATCAATTTTTCTTTTTGTTTTAGAAATGAAACAAAGATTTGAGCTAAAAGCAAACGGTTTTTATGGGTTCAAATCAAACTACTCTTTGGTCCAAAATTCAAGAATACTTCAAGTGTTGTGGTGACAGGCCCTGATGTTCATGGCTACTTTAACCTGCATGGCATTGCTTATGCTTTTCATTCATTGTGCATTGATGTGATCCTGGGCGTAGTTCCCTGCATTTCAAATTTGTGCTGAATGAATGACACTTGCTACATGTTCACATTCAGAGGGAAGTGTTGATTTATTCTCTAACGTCTTCTCTGTCTTATGTACCCTGCAGGAAACGACTAGCAGCTTTGAACCACGGAATGGCGAAAAGGAAAACTGAAGAGCCCCAAAGAGAGTCCAAAGGAGAACCAGTAAAAAAGAAATGGTTTTTTTGGTAACATTGTTAAGTGGGGAAAAACTTTCTGTGGTGAAGCATGGTATTTATCTCTCTTTCATGTTCAGAAGACGAAAGTAGTTATTTCCCCACTAGAAAAAAAATAATTGTTATGTACTTATGTGAACCTTGTGACAATTCATGGCCCTTTATATTTCTTTTGAAGGACATGACCCTTTATATTTCCTCTCAGTCAAAAGGCAGGTTCTACCTAGTTGTAGGCATTCAGTCGTGGAATTATGCTGATAAACTTGCACCAAGAAAGAAAAGGTAGCCATGGGAGCACAGTATTTGAAGGACCAAGACCTCTCTCTCTCACGCACGCACGCACGCATCCAGCACTACACCAAACATGAGTCTGGAAGAAGAAACATAATAGCAGACACTCAGCTTGTGCGTTAAGCTAATCTTGAGTTTAGCGAATGAATAATGTTAACTCCCTTTAGACTGGAGAGTTTGCAAGATCCCTATCTTAACTGTCCATTTAAAATGTAAATAAAATTTCAGATTGAAAGACCAATTTTCTCTACAAGTAATTCATCCTTTGAAAATCTGTGAGAAGGGATTCAAGTGGCCACTATAATTTATGATGGCAATGCCAGATGAAAATTTTCATGAAGTCAAATCACTATGAATGAATTCAAAGCTCCCCTAATGTGCAAGTTGACATTATCTATAATATATTTCCGAACCTTTTTTGTCCATGCTTGGTGACCAAACCAGGGTCAAGGTGTATAAACTTTGATACAACCTGTTCATTAAATGGATTGCTTTGCTCAAATGCCTTTGGTCGTTTATTAGTTTATTTAGTTTTGAGCTAATTTTGAAGCAAAAAAATAAGTTATCAAATAAAATAGAATTATAAAATCAGAGAGGCTAGAATTATAAAGGCAAAGAAGAACGAAATAAATTCAGCCAAAAATAAAGTGAGCATCAAACTCAAAAAAAAAAAAATTCAATATTTAGTGCCACAAGCATAAAAAATATGTGTATTATCAGTCTCAATATAAATCTTATGTTCATTTACAAGTGTAAGAAGTATGCATATTATTAGTTTGAGTATAAATTTTATATTCCATGTTCTAACTATAAAAAGTATAATAATTACATTTGTGAATATTGTACCAAAAGATATGATGATCGAGAGAATCACACTAAAGTTGTTTGAGAATGGTGATGAAAATAAAGAGGTTTTGTTGTTAGCTAGTCATGTAGCAGTGAATGAAGATAACATCTAGTGGATATTGGATAGAGGGTGTAATAATCATCTGAGTACCAACAAGAATATGTCATGTGATTTTGGATAGAGATTGGTACTGGTCCGTACCTAATACGGCACAGCTAAGACCCAACGTGCCTCTAAAATTATCGTACCATGCTTGACACGGTAAAAAAAAATTTAGGCCTGACACGGCCCATGGCCCATTTTGGGCCATGGGCCGTGCCGGGCCTGACACGGCCTATTTTTGGGCCATGGGCCGTGCCGGGCCTGGCACGGCCCATGTGCTGGGTCGTGCCCAGGCACAGCTCAACCGTGCCTAGGCCGTGCCTAGGCACGGCCATGCCAGCATGGCAGTGTCGTGCTAGGCACTGCTGTGCTGGCATGGCCTGAGTCGTGTCAAGCATAGGCCCATGTGGGCTTGAGCTGTGCCGACATGGTAGGCGGCCCAGGCCGTCATGGATCGTGCCGTGCCGGATCAGCGAAAAAATTTTCTGAGCCCAGCATGGCACGGTTTACTGGACCATGCCCGGTACGACCATGTGAGCCTGAGCCGTGCCGTGCCATGGGCGGCACGACCCAGTGCCTACCTCTAATTTCGGATGAGTTTTTTTGCCCTACTGTAAAACTTGGAGATAATACGAAGCTACCTGTTTGTAAAAAGGAAAATATTAATATCAGATTGAAGAATGGCTCTCTTAATTATATTTTTGAGATGTTCTATACTCCTAATACCTATTAGAATCTCTTGAGTGGAACAACTTGCAAAGAAGAAATATGACTTCATTTTAATAAAGATGTTTGCACTATCATAGATAAAAAGAGAGGGTTAATAGTGTTGACCCAATTATTGATTTTGATGATTAACAAAAAACAAGTATATTCACTATGTTTTTGACAGATTTAATAAGTGTTTCAGGGATTAAAAATGTTTAATCAATCAAAAGGAGTAAAGGAATAAGTTTTGAATTAAATTATAAAGGAATTTTTCAAAGTTCAAAACTTAGAGTCGACACCCAAATAGTCAGGAGCCGACCCCAAGGCGTATCAGAAGATTTTTGAATTTTTGGCACGGTCTAGAGTCGACACCCAGAGTTTTGGAGCGGACTCCAACCTGAGATATAGAGGAGCATATTCTGTTTCAGTTTTCGGAGCCGACACCAAGAATTCGGGAGCCGACACCTGAGAGTTCGGGAGCCGCACATGAGTTTCTGGAGCCAACTTTAACCTGAGAACAGAGAACGTGTTTTTATGGACATTTCTGGAGCCGACACTCTTGGATTCCGAAGCCAACTCCCAAAAACGACGAGCCGACACTTAACTTTTTGGAGCCGACTCCTCAATGAACTTTTGTTACTATTTTTGGACACCCCGACATGGAGCCGATACCTGAAAAGTTGGAGCCGACTTCAACCTGTCAGGAATGGATTTTTTCAGATGTCAGATCAGCTCCAACGGTAATATTTTTTCTACCTAACTTCTAACGGCTATTTCTTTTTGGGTGTAGAAACATCCAAGCATCTCATAACGACTATATTTCCACCTAACCTTGGATTGAAGACTATAAAAAGGGGGATATCCGTTCGTTTGAAAAAAAAATAGAGAAAAAAATATAGAAATATAGAGCAAAAAAAAGAGAAATCAAAAAGGAAAAACTCTGAGCTCAAATCCATCAATCCCAGAAAGTTCAAAGAGAAATCCACAAGCTTCTTAAGATCAAATCTAGGAGATTTCCAACGTTAGAAGAAAGAAAGCAAAAGCCCCAAATCCTCAACTTCTCAACTGCAACTTTCAGTGAAGAATCTGAGCTGAGGCCCTGATTCAATCTTTCGAAGGAGAAGAGGAAATGAAGAAAAGAAGAAAAGCTTGCTTTCAAAACTCTTCTATCAGGCTTTCCTATCCTTGTTTATTTATTAGCATATTTGCTCATTTAAGGAGCTGTTTTGTATTCTAAACTCTATTTTCCATTTGTGTTTGCTAATTCAATCAGGGGATTGAAATAGTAGAGGTAGTATACCTCGGGACAAGCTAAGTATAGCTTGTGGTTGGGTTTTGTGCTGGTAAGCCTGATAAAACCAGCTGGGTTCGTTGTGATCCCGGGGGAAACAACAAGTTTTGAGTTGTGAGCTTGTAAAACAACTCGGCTGTAATCAAGTGGATTATAGTGTGGGCCCAAGTGCTACTTGGGAGTGGACGTAGGTGTTGGATACACCGAACCACTATAAAATCTTTGTATTTGTCGTGCTTTGTCTCTCTCTCTCTTTCTATCTCATTATTTGTGCTTAGCATTTATCCTACACTCAATCTCTTTTATTTCAAAGCACATAGTTTTAAATAGCTAAATTTTAAGAACCCAATTCACCCCTCCTCTTGGGTTGCCATCTGGGCCAACAATTGGTATCGGAGCTTGTGCTTATTATTTATTTGATCAAACGATCAAGAGATAAAGATCCAAATGGCAGCTCAAGCTGGATCTTCATTTGCTGAAGTCATTCTACAAATAGACCTCCTTTATTTAATGGTTCAAACTATTATTACTAGAAAGCTAGAATGAGAATCTTTATCCAAGCTTTAGATTATGAACTTTCGAGTGTAATCATTAATGGACCAAGCACACCCACACACTTAGTAGATGGTTCAATAGTTCCTAAACCCGAAAGGGATTGGAATGAGAACGATAGGAAAATGGCTCAGGTCAATGCTAAGGCCATGAATGTCTTATCTTGTGCTTTAGATGCTAATAAGTTTAATAGAATTTCTACATGCATTTCGCAAAAAAATTTGGGACAGATTAGAAGTTACCCATGAGGGTACTAATTAAGTTAAAGAATCAAAGATTAATATTCTTGTTCATAAATATGAATTGTTTAGCATGGAATAAACTGAATCTATAACCTGTATGTATACAAGATTTAGTGATATTGTGAATGGTCTAAAGAGTCTTCGCAAGACCTATACTAACTCTGAATTTGTTCGTAAAATTCTTAGGTCTCTTCCAAGGTTATGGAAAGCAAAAGTGACTGCAATTCAAGAAGCCAAGGACCTCAATACCTTACCTTTGGAGGAGCTACTTGGATCGTTGATGACCCATGAGTTGACCATGAAACAACATCAAGAGGAAGAGGTCAATAAGAAGAAAATAATTGCCCTCAAAGCTGCAGAAATTGAAAAGAGCAGCAGTGATGAAGAAGATGAAGATGATGATGAGACAGCTCTTCTTGCTAAAAAGTTTAAGAAATTCATGTAAAGAAGAAGACCTTTCCACAAGAAGAAGTATGGAACAAAAATGAATGGATAAAAGGAGAAAGAGAAGGACAAGGACAAAGAGAAAGACCCCCTCATATGCTATGAATGTAAGAAACTGGGGCACTTTAGATATTACTGTCCTTAATTGAAGAAAGCCTCAAAAAAGAAGAAGAAGGCTTATGTTGCAATATGGAGCGATAGCGAAGAATCCTCATCCGAGGAAAAACAAAAGAAAGTTGCAAACACTTGCTTTATGGCAAAAGAAGATGATGAGGTTAGTACTGAAACTCATGACTTTACTTTTGAAGAATTATTTGATGCATTTAATGAATTAGTTGATGATTTCAAAGTTTTGAAAAAGAAAAGCAAATCTTTGAGAAATGAAAATTTAAATCTTATCAAAGAAAAAGACAAACTAATTTATGAAGTTGAAAAACTAAAATCTGAAAATGAAATTTGATAAAAGAAATAATCAATTCCCAATGAAAATGTTAGTTTAAAGAAGGAAGTTGATAAATTTATATATAGTTCTGAAAAACTTAATTTGCTATTAAGTAATTAAAGAGCTGTATTTGATAAAGCTGGATTAGGTTATAGGCCTAATAAGAAATAAAAATATGTTAAAAATTTCTTTAGAAAGGAACAAGAGAAAAATGATACTTCATGTTATTGCTGTAACAAGAAAGGACATAAATTATATGAATGCAATCTCAGAAAAAATAACAAGAATTTAAATATAAAAGGAAAGAAAGTATGGGTTCCAAAAGGAACAATCTTTACTGCTACTAACCATGAAGGACCCAAGAAAGCTTGGATACCTAAACAGAAAGTTTGATCACTTTGCAGGAGTGTCTTGCAGTCAAAAGATCAAAACAAAAGTGGTATCTGGATAGCGGCTGCTCAAGGCACATGACGGGTGACAAGGATCAATTCATCACCCTTGAGGATAAAAGAGGAGGAGTAGTAACCTTCGAAGATAATGGCAAAGGCCAGATTATGGACTTTGGTAAAATTCAGAATTTGGATGGTTGTGGCATCGTAGATTAGGTCATGCAAGCACACATCTAATTTCAAAATTAATTAGAATGGATTTAGTTAAAGGACTTCCAAAGTTAGATTTTGAAAATAACAGAATTTGTGATGCATGTCAATTTGGAAAACAAACTAAAAACTCTTTCAAATCTAAAAATGTTGTTTCCACTTCTAGGCCACTAGAGCTACTCCACATGGACCTCTTTGGACCTACTAGAACCACTAGTCTAGGAGGAAAGAAATATGGTTTTGTGATAGTAGATGATTATTCTAGATTCACTTGGGTATTATTTTTGGCTCACAAGGATGAGACTTTCTTAATATCTCTGAAATTCTTCAAGAAAGTCACTAATGAGAAAAACAACACCATAGTGTCTCTTAGAAGTGATCATGGCACATAATTTGAAAATCACTTATTTAAAATTTTTGCATTGAACATGGCATTAATCATAACTTTTCTGCACCTAAAACACCACAACAAAATGGAGTTGTAGAAAGAAAGAATAGAACTTTAGAAGACATGGCCCGTACCATGCTATGTGAAAGCAACCTTCCAAAATACTTTTGGGCGGAAGCTATAAACACGGCATGTTACATCCTTAATAGAGCTTTAATTAGGCCAATTCTTAAGAAAACTCCATATGAATTATGGAATAATAGAAAACCTAACATTAGCATTTTCATGCATTTGGTTGTAAATGTTTCATTCATAATAATGGTAAGGACAACTTAGGAAAATTTAATGCGAAATCTGATGAAGGTATATTCTTAGGATATTCAACAACTAGTAAAGCCTATAGAATATTTAACAAGAAATTATTAATTATAGAAGAATCTATTCATGTAGTCTTTGATGAGTCTTTAGCATCAAGTTCATAAAAGGTTGATGATAAGGAAGATACAAATTTGCTAGAAAGAGATATTGAAAAATTAAATATAGATGTATCTTCAGATCATGAACAAGAAGCTAAAGATAATGATTTACCTAGGGTTGATGTTATTGATACTAATCATAATGAGGTATATCTTTCTAGAGATTGGAGATATGCCTATAGTCATCCAAAGGAACTGATTATAGTGACCATCTCAAGGTGTAAGAACTAGATCATCAATGAGAAATATCAATAATCATCTTGCATTTGTATCTCAAATTGAACCTAAAACCATTGAAGAAGCTAAAAAAGATAGTAATTGGATGCTAGCTATGCAAGAGGAATTAAATCAATTTACTAGGAATAATGTATGGTCCTTAGTTGATAGACCCAAAGGTCATTCTGTTATACGATCTAAATGGGTATTTAGAAATAAATTAGATAAAAATGACATAGTAATTAGAAATAAAGCTAGATTAGTTGCAAAAGGATATAATCAGGAGGAAGGAATTGATTTTGATGAAACTTTTGCACCTGTTGCTAGATTAGAAGCAATTAGACTATTACTTGCAATTTGCATGTCATATGAACATTAATTTATTTAAATGGATGTTAAAAGTGCATTTTTAAATAATTTTATAAATAAAAAGTTTTTGTAGAACAACCACCTGGTTTTGAAGATCATGAATTTTCAAACCATGTTTTTAAATTATATAAAGCACTATATAGTTTAAAACAAGCACCTAGAGCTTGGTATGATAGATTAAGTAAATTTCTAATTGAAAATGATTTTACTAGAGAAAATGTAGATAAAACTCTATTTTTGAAAAGAAAAGATAAAGATTTATTAGTAGTACAAATCTATGTAGATGATATTGTATTCAGTGCTACTAACGATCTTCTATGTCAAGAGTTTGCTAAGCTAATGCAGGGAGAATTCGAGATGAGCATGATGGGAGAACTCAATTTCTTCCTAGGATTTTAAATCAAACAAAGTAGAGAGGGGATTTTCATCAACCAAACAAAGTACACAAAGAAAATTCTCAAGAAGTTTGGAATGGAATCAATCAAACCCCTTGGAACACCAATGAGTCCTTCATGCAAATTAGACAAAGATGAAGATGGTAAGAAAGTTGATCAAAAGCACTATAGAGGTATGATCGGATCTCTACTTTATTTAACTGCAAGCAGACCAGATATTATGTTTGCTGTTTGTTTATGTGCTAGATTTCAATCAGAACCTAAAGAATCTCATTTAATCGCTATAAAAAGAATACTAAGATATCTAAGTGGAACTAAAAATGTAGGATTATGGTACTCTAGAGACTCAATACTGAATTTAATTGTTTATTCTGATTCTGACTATGCTAGATGTAAACTAGATAGAAAGAGTATAAGTGGTGCATACCAATTTTTAGGAAGTAACTTAATCTCTTGGTTTAGCAAAAAGCAAAATTCGGTTGCATTATCTACTGCTGAAGCAGAATATGTTGCAGCTGGAAGTTGCTGTGCTCAAATCCTTTGGATTAAGCAACAACTTGAAGATTATGATAACACTTGATAAAACCCCTATTAAATGTGACAACACTAGTGCAATAAACTTAACAAAAAATTCAATCCAACATTCAAGAACTAAGCACATTGAAATTAGATATCACTTCATTAGAGAATATGTAGCTAATGGTGAAATTTATCTTGATTATGTTTGTACTGAGGAATAATTAGCTGACATATTTACAAAATCTTTGAGTGAAGAGAGATTTTGTTATCTTAGAGAAGAATTAGGGATTTGTGATCCTCTAGAATGATTTTGAAACCCTTAAGATTGATTATCTAGAGTTTAGTTAATTTCTTGAAAATCCTTTCATGATTCTAAAGACAATTCATCCAGATAATTCAACCATTCGATTCATAACATTCCAAAGATTTTATTTTTTATTGATTCTATTTTGACAATTTTTGGATCTTTGAAACTCTCATTTATTTTTTGAAATTGTCACTGGAGTCGACACCCTAGTTAGTGGAGTCGACACCTCACCTGTGTCGCTCACAGTCTGTGACCTTGGAGCCGACATCCGCTTAAGCAGAGCTGACTCCAGCTCGGGCGCTAACAGTGTTAGCGACTTGGAGTCGATACCCGATTTTGCGAGAGTCGACACCTGGTGGCCCCAAATTGATTATATTAGGGCAGAGTCGACACCTTCTCATCCCCATTCATCTCCAAACCTTTTCCAAAACCTCTTCAAGCCTTTCAAAACCAAATATTCCTCAAATCAACCATTCCTTAAGACTCCTATGGCACCTAAGCGTAGGGGATCGATCTTTGAAGCTCCCGTGACTACAAGGAAGCGGACGGTGTGGCGCCCTGTCCGTGAACCTATACCGAGCGATGATTCTTCTTCAACGCACTTTGACAATCCTAGCCTCTCCTCTCCACAAGTAGATATCCTAGTTGGCCGAATAATAACTATGGGAAGGAAGATAGACTTTGAGTTCTTTGAAGCCGAGGGTTTTGCAATTGGCAGACAAATCAAGGAACTTGGTTGGGATAATGTATGTTCCTTAGACGTAACTACTTATCCGACTCTTGTGAAGGAATTTTACTTCAATTTATCAAGGGAAGATGGTGGATTAGTGAGTATGGTAAGAGGAAAGAGAATCCATCTCACTTCCGAGATTTTAGGAAATCTTTTAGAAATCGGATGATTGCTACTAGTCACAGTGACAGAGTAGGAGCATTATCGAGGATGTTGGGTAGAGATTTCACTGATTTTGAGGAAATTAGGGAAAATCAGTTGCCTCTTGAACTTAGACTGTTACATAACATATGTGGTAGAATCCTATTTCCCAAGACTAGACGTTTTGAGTATGTCTCAGAGCGAGACATATTGTTAATGGATAGTATCTTGATGGGTCAGCCATTCAATTTAGCAGGAATGATGATATGGTACATGGCTGAGGCTGAGGGCAAGAGGAGATCTTCATTGCCTTATGGGATAGTCCTAACCATGGCATTTAGAAGTCAATGAGTTGTTATCTCTAAGAATGAACCTTTGAAGAACCTTAGACACACTGATTATTACAGCATGGCTACTGTACATAGAATGGGATTTGTGAAAGTAGATGGTAGATGGGAAAGAAAGGATAATCTGGATGAGAGAGCGACTGACTTTGGAGCCACTGCATCTTCTGAGGCAAGTCCTTCAGTGAGGCATCCTTCACCAGAACCTAGCAGATCATCACCACCATCGGCACCTACTTTCATCTCTGCATCTGTACCAGTGTTTGTTTCTTCTGTTGGTTTTTCTGATGTTCAGATGGAGCAACTTAAAGGATTATTTAGTACTCAAAAAGAAGAGATGAAGGCTGAGATTGACAATAGTTTGATGAATTTAAGAGAAATATTTTATTCTTTGGATAAGAGAGTTAGCAAAATTGAGTCCACCCTTGGAGCCTCCGCAGAATCTTTGAAGAATGATCTCAAGAATATTTTTGAAGAACTTAAAGAGATTGGAGGTGATTCAGAAACATATTCCAAATGCAATGCTGAGTTACAAGAGAAGATCGTTGTTGCATCTGGATACTTTGATAGGAGACTAAATGAATTCATTGCTACTCAAAGTGAAGGGATGCGCAAGATTCTAGAAGAACTCAAAAGGAGATTTGGGATTTGATGTTTATTTGCTTTAGTTTGATGTTGATTTACTTTTTACTGAAAGTTTGATGTAATGAAGTTTTTTTTGTAATATGATGTAATGCTTAACTTTGTAAGTATGTAATGAACTTTTTGATACTTAATGAATATTATTTGATCTTTGAAGCATCTCTTAATTTTGTCATTTAATTTGAAACTTCTTAACCTTTTTGTTGATTACAAAAAAGAGGGAGAAGTATTTGATATTTGTATATGCATTGGAACAAATAAGCTTAATCAATTGGTATTTAATTGATTGTATATGGGGGAGAAGTAATTGACAATTCTATATGTGCATTGAAAGGAAGAAGCTTAATTGACTTAATTTGATATGACAGTTTAATTGGTATCAAACATTAAACTCATATGAGAAGTAATTGATAGTTGTATATGCATTTACTGTTAAAGGGAAGAAAAGATGTTAAATTGAGTATCATAGGGGGAGCTACTTCATTCAGGAGGAGCTTACCTATAAGAACTAAATATTTGAAATTTTTGATTTGAAACTCTTATTGTTTAATAATGCATATACTCAATGTTTTTATAATCATCAAAAAGGGGGAGATTGTTGATCCAATTATTGATTTTGATGATTAACAAAAGACATGAGTATATTCACTATGTTTCTGACAGATTTAATAAGTGTTTCAGGGATTAAAAATGTTTAATCAATCAAAAGGAGTAAAGGAATAAGTTTTGAATTAAATTTTAAAGAAATTTTTTAAAGTTCAAAACTTAGAGTTGATACCCAAATAGTCAGGAGCCGACCCCAAGGCATATCAGAAGATTTCTAGATTTTTGGCATGGTCCGGAGTCGACATCCAGAGTTTCGGAGCCGACTCCAACCTGAGATACAGAGGAGTGTATTCTGTTTCAGTTTTCGGAGCCGACATCTAGAATTTGGAAGCCGACACCTGAGAGTTCGGGAGCCGACACCTGAGAGTTCGGGAGCCGACACCTGAGTTTTTGGAGCCGAATCTAACCTGAGAACAGAGAACGTGTTTTTATGGACATTTCTGAAGCCGACACTCTTGGATTCTGGAGCCGATTCTCGAAAGCGACGAGCCGACACTTAACTTTTTTAGAGCAGACTCCTCAATGAACTTTTGTTACTATTTTTGGACACCCCGACTTGGAGCCGACACCTGAAAAGTTGGAGCCGACTCCAATCTATCAGGAACAGAATTTTTGAAATGTCAGATCAGCTCCAATGGTAATATTTTTTCTACCTAACTTCTAATGGCTATTTCTTTTTGTATGTAGAAACATCTAAGCATCTCATAACGGCTATATTTTTTACCTAACCTTGGATTGAAGACTATAAAAAGGGGGATATCTGTCCGTTTGAAAAAAAAATAGAGAAAAAATATAAAAATTGAGCAAAAAAAAAGAGAAATTAAAAAGAAAAAACTCTGAGCTCAAATCCATCAATCCCAGAAAGTTCAAAGAGAAATCCACAAGCTTCTTAAGATCAAATTCAGAAGATTTCTAATGTTAGAAGAAAGAAAGCAAAAGCCCCAAATCCTCAACTTTTCAACTGCAACTTTAAATGAAGAATCTGAGCTGAGGCCCTGATTCAATCTTTCAAAGGAGAAGAGGAAAAAAAAAAGCTTTCTTTCAAGACGCTTCTATCAGGCTTTCCTATCCTTGTTTATTTATTTGTATATTTGCTCATTTAAGGAACTGTTTTATATTCTAAACTCTATTTTCCATTGTGTTTGCTAATTCAATCAGGGGATTGAAATAGTGAAGGTAATATACCTCGGGACAAGCTAAGGATAGCTTGTGGTTGGGTTTTGTGCTGGTAAGCCCGGTAAAATCAGCTGGGTTCGTTGTGATCCCAGGAAAAATAATAAGTTTTGAGTTATGAGCTTGTAAAACAACTCAGCTGTAATCAAGTGGATTATAGTGTGGGCCTAAGTGCTACTTGGGAGTGGACGTAGGTGTTGGATACACCTAACCACTATAAAATCTTTGTGTTTGCCGTGCTTTATCTCTCTCTCTTTCTATCTCATTATTTGTGCTTAGCATTTATCCTGACTCAATCTCTTTTATTTCAAAGCACATAGTTTTAAAGAGCTAAATTTTTAAGAACCCAATTCACCCCCCCTCTTGGGTTGCCATCTGGGCCAATAAATAGCAAAGATAAACATGATAAACAATTGTTGTTTTCATTAACTATCAATTATGATAATCAGTTTTGTCAAAATTTTGTAATAGCTAATAATAGCTGGCTATGGAATATGCATCTTAGGCACTTGAATTTTGGGAGTATCAAATTCCTTTCAAATAAAAGATGGGTTTTAGCTTGGTAGTAATCAATGGACTTGATAAAGTTTGTAAAACTTGTGCTTTGGGGAAGACATATAGAGAAGTTTTTCTTAAAGGACAATCTTTGAGGGCTAGAAAATCGCTTGAGCTTATCCATTCTAACCTGTGCTCAATGGAGGTTCCTTCAAATAAAGATAGCAGGTATTTTATTACTTTCATTGATGATTTCAATAGGAAGGCATAGCTTTATTTTCTAAAACTTAAATTTGAAGTTTGCATTGCACTTAAAAATTTTATGGTTTATATTGAAAAGTAAAGTGGTTGTTGTATTAAAGTTCTGAGGATTGATATAGGTACTGAGTATATTATTTATGATGATTATTAAAAGAAGAATGACATTAAGCATCAATTGACTATTAGGTATACTTCTCAATAAAATAGAGTGGCTAAAGGAAAAAAAAACTATTATGGATATGGTTAGATATATGTTATACAATAAGAATCTTTTCAAAAGTTTTTGGATGGAAGTAGCCGCTTGTGCCATTTATGTCTTAAATAGATACCATGTAAGATGTGTTTATAACAAAACCTATTAAGAAACTTGGAATAAAAAAAAACCCTAATATTGGATATTTGAAGGTATTTGGTTGTATTGCTTAATGCACATATGCTTAATGAATGGAGAAAAAAGATAGATAACAAAGCAAAAAAGTATACTTTTATTGGCTATAGTAATGAGATATACAATACAAATATTAAAAAGGTGATTATTAGTTTAGATGTGACTTTTGATGAGGATGTTGTTTGGGATTGGACAGTTGAAGGAAAAAAATCTTTACTAGTGCCACTTGTTACTATTAATAGAGAGACACAAGTCCAACTCTTGCATAATAATGAAATGTCTTCACCAAATGTCATATACTCTTGCAGAATCTTCCAATCATCCACATCACACCAGCATTGTTTGCCTACATGCTTGCAGAATTATATGATTGGTATGAATGATGACTCATCGGATTATGATGATGATTTAGCATATTTTGCTCTATTTGTAAATTATGATCTATTATTATGTTAGGAAGCTACTAATAATGATTACTAGGTTCAAGCAATGTATGAAGAGATTTATGCAATTAGAAAGAATAATACTTGGAAGCTTACTACTCTTCCAAAGAGACAAAAAGCCTATGTGTTAGGTGAGTGTACAACATAAAGTACAAGTCAAATGGAGAACTAAATTACTTCAAAGCAAGATTAGTTGCAAAAGTTACAAGAAAAAATCTAGGTATTGATTATTTTGAAGTATTTCTCTAGCTGCTAGACTTGATACTAATCGTATCATTATTTCTCTTACTGTTCAAAATTACTAGAAGAGAAAGTATATGTTAAACAACCTCCAGGACATGTGAAGAGAAGGGAAGAACATAAAGTCTACAAGTTAAAGAAGAGCTTATATGGTTTAAAACAAGCATCCAAAGTATAGTATACTCAAATTGACTCATATTTCCTTGATCATGGATTTCAAGGATGTTCGTATGAGCATACTTCGTATATCAAGTGTAATCTAAGAGGCGATGTTATCGTTGTGTGCTTATATGTGAATGATTTGATTTTTACTAGCAACAATTCTTAAATATTGATAAAGTTCAAGGAAGATATGATTGCTCAATTTGAGATGATAGATATAATTGATGTCTTACTTCCTTGGTATTTAGGTGATTCAGACTTATGATGGTATATTTATCTCTCAAAAGAAATATGCAAATAATATTTTAAAGAAATTCAACATGGAATCATGCAAGCCTATTTTGATTTCATTGAAGAAAAGTTGAAGCTTGTAAAGGATGATAGTGGTGAGCTAGTTGATTTAATAAATTTTAAAAGAATATAGGAAGCCTGCAATATTTGTCTGCTACCAGGACCAATATTTTATATAGTATTGACATTATCAATCGATTTATGGAAACTCCATGTCATTCTCATTTGCAAGCAACAAAACATATTCTGAGATATGTCAAGGTATTCAAAGCAATAGTATTTTCTATTCTTCTGCTAATGATGTGGAGTTTGTTAGATACATAGATAGTGATTGGGCAAGTAATATTGAAATGAGAAAAAGTACTTCTAGCTATGCTTTCCATCTTGGTTTAGGAGTTTTTGCTTGGTCATCTACTGCTAAGGCAAAATATATTATAGTGAAGAGTAATGCTACTCAAACCATATGGTTGCATTGAATGCTTAGTGAGCTACATCATTAACAAAATAAGCCTAAAAGATTTTTGTGATGACAAGTATGCAATTGTATTAACAAAGAATCTAGTATTTCATGGTCATAGCAAATATATTGACATCAAGTATCATTATATTCATGAGCTAATCAAAGTTAAAGAGATTGTGGTCAAGTTTTGTTCATTGAAAATTAAGTTGCTGATACTTTTACAAAGCCACTTAAAGGTGATTTGTTTATGAAGCTTAAAAGAATGACGGGCAAAATAAAGTTTGAAGAGCTTAGCTTAAAGAGGGCTATTGAAAATAAATGAAGCATGAGTCCTAGTCCAAGTCGTTATTTGATTAGGACTATTTTACTTAGTTGTTAATAAGTCCTTATTAGTATTGTTATAGGAATATAATTCCTACCATGTTTAAGTTTTTCTTAGCTTATAAATATGGATGCATGTTTATTGTTTGTAGAATGCCTGAAAGTATGAGGATTGCAGTCTTTTGTAGCTAGTCTCTTGTGAGTCATAGTTCATTAAAAATAGTTCTTTTATCCCTATTATTTTTGTGTTGCCTACATGATGGTGATGAGACAGATAGAGATGAGTGAAAGATTGAGGGGAATGGCAATGCTTCAAAGAGTCAAAGATAATTAAAATTTAGGAAGGAAAGTAGGGATAATTAATGAGGATCTTTGCTTACCATACCATCCTTACAAAAGATCTCCAAAGTAAAGATAAAGGAAAGCATATTTTTTACTTAAAAAATATGGAAAAATAAACCTCACTTTTATATGGAAAACATGGGGAAAACATCTTTAAGATACTTTTCAAGTCTCAATGGGCCTATTTTCTAGAAAACAAGGAGTGTTTTTTGAAAAGTTTTTTTGAAAGAACAAAAAATATAATTTTTTCAATTAAAATATTACATAACCATGTTTTCCAATTTTCAATATTATTTTCTTTCAAAATAAAGTAATATTTTTTCTATATTTACCACCACCACCCCACAACTAACCATCCTTCAACATTCACAATGATTATTGTTGTTGCAAATTTTTGTTCTCCGACCTAGGGTCGAGACGGTAGTGCACGTTAAGATTTGGATGGCATCCTTCCATCCTTGCAGACCTGCAAAATAGTATTCGCGTAGGGATTGAGGTGGCTGATCCCTATGGAAGACCCTCTGATGTCCAAGTCAGTGAAAACCCTTGGCAACAGATAGAGTGGAGAAGGTTATTAAAGAAGGATGCCTTAGAGAAGGTCTCTGAAGAATGATGGTGTCCGTTAGGGTTTTGCAATACTCGTGTGCTTACTTGAGGGGTCTTGGAACCTGATATTTATACCGCCGATATGGTAAATTGTTATCTGAATCCTTGGGCGTAGTTATGAAAGTTGGCGGCTGATAAGGCTAATGGATGATTAAGGAATATAAGATTTTGTTGACCATGGAGGGGAGGTATCGTATCTATTCCTATTTTTGTTTAGGAAGGCTCGCTCATAGATCTTTGTGATCAGGGTGACTTATTTTTTGAGATGTCTGACACGATTCGGGTAAAGATGATGTTTTTCCTGAGGAGCTAGATCTCGGTCCTGCCTAGGTTTGGGAGAATGCTCGGCCCTACTGGGGGTCAGAGACTTGGCTCGGCCCTGCCGAGGTTCGAAGATCACTCAGCCCTATCAAGGTATAAAGATCACTTGGTCCTATCAAGGTATGAAGATGGCTCAGCCCTATCAAGGTACGGAGATCCCTTGACCTTGCTAAGGAATGAAGATGGCTCAGCCTTATCGAGGTTTGGAGATGACTGTTGGTGCAGCTATCCTTTTCTGCAACGAGGAGTGAACTTCTTCTAAGTATAGCAGTTGGCAAACTAGAGCCCAAAAGTGGGTCCTGCCACCTGCCACATCTGCCAATTAATGCAGAGATAATTTTATCCCACATCACATGCTCTCCACTTCCTAGTCCGAAGCATAGGTTCAGGCATAGTAAGTAGAGTCCATGGTGGCTCAATTTTATTGGTGGAATTTGAATCCATGGAGGCGCGTCATGATGGCTGCATAAATGCTGAGCCATCATGCCATCATTTCCGCTCGTTGAATGAGGAGAGCCTTTTAGATTTTTAATCAAGGATGGTTGATGGAATGACACATGGTAGAACCAGGGTTTGTGGCACCTGATTCGAAGGTCCGCGATCCCTAGGGTTTTTCGCCAGTGATATTCTGCCCTTTTGCTAAGGTGATTTAAAAGGGAATAACTGACGTCTTCTTCAGTTACACATTTTCAAATTTTTGGCCTTTTCTCTCTTTCGAGATCAAGCCCCCCTAGTTGGAGAAGGGTATGGCTAGAACCTCTTCTGCTTGTGCCAGAGATATGGAGCATCCAACCCATTTCGTTTCGACAATGACCTCGATGGATCTAGAGAGAATCCACCGCGAGTATTAGATCCCAGGCGACATTGAACTACAGGTGTTGGGCCCTGAGCAGAGGGTCTAGGATCAACTGGAGTTTGGGACTTTCTTCTATGAGGAGCACTTTCAGGCGGGTCTTCGTCTTTCCTTCTATCCTGTGATGGAGGGGATTATGAAGTTTTACAGCCTCTACCCCATGATTGTGGCACCAAACAGTTGTTGCCACATCGTGGGGTTTATTTCGATGTGTTCGCTCGTGGGAGTGACAGCGACAATCCCCTTGTTCTGGGTGTGTTACAACCTTGTCTTTCCCAAGAATGTCGTCTAGCCCTACATCGGGCCACGGAGGTCTTTAAGAGGATTTTGGGGGTTCCATCCTCTATAAATGATGAAAATCCTGCTTCTTCCTCACCCGATGGGGCACTGAATGTGGTTTCCTTCGGTCATGGATGAGCTTTCTTGAGGACTCGAACAAAGCACCAATGCTCTCAAAGCAAGAGAAAGAGGACTTTAATGTCTTCTTTAGTAGCGAAGTGCTCCCAGTCGAGATTCTTCTAGCTGAGGATGCACTTTTTAATGCCGGCTTGAGCAGCATCGATACTCTGGGTAAATTTGTTCTCATCTTTCCCAACCTTCAGTTTACCTGCCAAGGCACGACTAACGACTCTGATGTTATGTATTGTAGTAGCCAAGTCTAATCTTAGGGCCCAAATGAGAGAGCTACTGAGAAGTGACTCGAGCGACTTGAGTAAGAAGAGAGGTGAGAAGCTGTCTCATCCTATTCTACCAATCCCTTCGAAGAAGAAGGGAAAACTCGGGCACAAGTCTTCCTCTTCACCCTCTTTCGAGCCTCGCCTGGCTTTGCCAAGCTTTCCACAGGAAGGGGCAAGGCTTGGGTCTCCGAGTCCTCTGAGAAAGGGTGAGAGGAAGACTCGGGTCTGAGCCCCACCAAGACCCCAGAGCTAAGAAAGAAGGCATCGAGGGATAGAGCAAGGGCCCCAGTGCTGAAAGAGAAGGCACTGGGGGACATAGCAAAGGCCCCAATTCCAAAAGAGAAGGCACCGAGGGACAGAGCAAGGGCCTCGGTGCCTAAGGAGAAGGTACTGGGGATAGAGCAAAAGAAATAACGGCTCAGGAGGAGTCAGAAGTAAGTCGCCTGTTCGAGCCGGTGGACGATGACTTTCAAATAACCAAGACCTACTACCCAATGGTCACCGACTTAGACCGTGTTGCCGAGTGCGACATGCCGACCCTTGAAGAATGGTAGAAAATTATGAGGATGTTTTTCGAGGATCGGGCGGCTGCCCTTATGGCGAGCAACTCTCGTGTCATCCCACCCATGGCAGAATCCCTCCCCTAGGAGCAAGGGGAAGGTGAAAGGGGCGTCGAGAGCCGAGAAGGGCCTTTGGCAGAGAGGGTTGATGAACCGAGGCCCTCGAATGCATGAGTCAGTGACAAAGAGGAGCTAGGTTGGACTAGCCCTCTCATTCATCCCTTTGGCCATGCAACCAAGTGGCTGCGATCCCGACTTAATACGTTCTTCACCATTCTTTGTTTAGAGGATGGTACCTCCATCGTCGAAGACACGGACTCTAAGCATCGGAAGGTCAACTTCCAAATCAAGGGATTTGAGATCCTAGAAGATCTAGAGGAATCTGCGTTGGTCGAGAACTGTTTTCTTTTGAGGGATATGAATACCTCCTGCCTCCGGATAAGTATTCTCCTTTTTCTCTTCCTTTTGGCGTGTTGCATTACTTTTGAGCTTACTCATTTAGCCTTGCTGTAGGTGATCCTCCTCCAAAGGGTGCTATATTGGCACCTGATTCCGTTATAAAAACCCATAACCAAACCTTACGTGACGTTGAGGTGCTTCAGAATAAACTAAGTTCGGCTAGCCAGCATTTAGAAGAGCTGGCTAAAGCTTGAGCCGAGCTCAAAGAAGTTCAGAAGTCAGCCAAGGAAGTCCGATTGGAAGTATCGAGACTTCGGGCTGAAGTTGTTGAGCTTGAAGGGGCTCGAGAGTCGGCCAAGGAAGCTCGATCGGAGTTATCAAAGTTTTGAGCTGAGGTCATGAAGGAAATAAATACCTTAAATAAGAAACTTGCCGACGAAAGTTGTAAGTTCAAATTTTGTCAAAAGTAGGCCGTCGATCTTATGACTAAGCTTGCACAAAACCAACATAATACCAAAGAAGATCGGGCGAAGCTTGAGCATGCCTAGGGGAAGCTGAGCTGATATAAGAAGGAGAAGAAGAAAGCCCAAGGGTGTGCTAAGAAAGCAAAAGTGGAGGTTGCTTAACAGGCTGAAGAGGTATGCACTTTATTAATTCCTCTACGCTAATTGAGTTTTGCTTTTCTTCTAATGACGTTAATTCAAATGGCCTTGTTTTTTTTTTCAGGAGAAAAAGAATGAGGCTAGCGCAGTGAAAAAAATAAAGGCTCTAACTAAGGAGTTGGCTTTGAGTCATCGGGAATGCTCTGAGCTTCGAAGTAGAGTGATCGAAGTTGACAACTGATGAGGACATCCGTTCGGATCAGAGTTCGGGTCAGTCGAACCAGTCCTTGGATGTTCCTGTTCCAGCAACCCAGAGTCAGCAGGCCACGTCAGGGAAGCCCACGCCAGGTAGTCTACGAAGGTCCAAGAGGTTGCAGAACAAACGGGCTTGAAATTTCATGTTTGGGCCGAGTGTACGGAATTGACCCGACTTCGTTTTGACACTTTGGGTCAATCGAATCCGGTCAGCTACTGTGTCGGACTGGGCCCAAACTTGGCTGGTCACATGGAAACGGACTACTGATTCAAAATCATGGCCTTTGGCGATGAGCTGCTGTGGATTTTGGCCATCCGGGCTCGTCTGATAGGAGTTTTGGGCCTGTTTTCGTTTTTAAGGGCATAGTTATAATTTTAACTAAACTTATGATATTAGGGTTTTATCTCTTTTATTTAGGTTGGTTTTGGGGGGCTGAAAAACGGCAGAGAAGAAAGATACTATTTAGATGTTATTTTCTTGAATTCAGATCGATGTTTCTTTTTTTCTAATTCAAAACAATTGAATTGAAAATTCAATTGATCTTCCTTTAAACTTCGGATTGTGAGTGATCAAATTCAAAATTTTTCCCTTCTCTTGTCAAGATTCGAACCAAACCTGGACGAATTCTTTTCTCGCAGATTAGATCATTCTTGAGTTGCAGGCATTTTGAATATCGCCCTGCATCAACAACCAAGCTGCTCTGGCGGTTAAGAGATATAAGTGCTCAGCCAAGTTCACTAAGGAGCAACTTTTGTTCTCTAAGAATGCTTACAAGCTTAGGGCCAATGATGTACGACAGAGGATCACCCGGGAGTATTTGGACCTTGACTTCTTGTTCCTAGAGGATGAGGGTTACTGCGTTCTTTCACCACCGGTCGAGTCTTCAGCCGCAGCTCATTTGTCCGTCGAAGCCAAGTTTGATGATGAAGGCGCCTTAGAGATCGATTTAAAAGTAGCCTTGAAAGTGGATCCGGCTGAAGCTCCATCGTCAATTGCCCAAGAGGCTGAGGTTCCCTCATCGGTCATCGAGGAGGCTGAGGTTCTTCCGCCGATCGCCAAGGAGACTGAGGTTCTATCATCGAGGAGGCTGAGGTTTTTCTGTCAGTCGCTGAGGAGACCAAGGTTGTATCATTGAGGAGGCTGAGGTTCTTTCGCCGGTCACCGAGGAGATCGAGGTTCTATCATCAGCCACCGAGGTGGCGGGTTAACCGAGCCAGCCTTCTTCAGCCCCTTATCCTTCGAAAGCTTCTCTTGAACAAGGCGTAGATCCAACCGAGCCAAGAGAGCTATAAAATTTTTCCTTCTTTTTGTAATAGGTAAATTTTCAACTCTTTCGCACCTTGAGCGCTTGTCCAATAATTTGCTTGCAATATGAAGTTTCATGAATAGAATTTCACTTTCTTTCAATTGCTCTGTGTTCTTTACAGCCTAAGTAGTATGGGTTTGGCTATTTCCTTAGTACACTTCGCAATTGATGAGCTTAGTTACTTATGCTTCTCGAGGATAGCCTAAGAGAGCCTCGATCGAAAGATCAGATGATTGATTTAGAAACGTTTCAGCTCAGCTGAGGATTTGGGAAGACGGTAAGATATACTCTGCCTTGCTAAGGTTCAGAGGTAGAACTTAATAAGAACTTAAAGTAAGTTCAAGAAATTGGCTAAGTGTTCCTTGCCTTGCCAGGGTTTAGAGAAATAGCTTGGTGTACTCGGACCTGCTGAGGCTTGGAAGAATTTTTACTCAATCTAACCAAGGTTCAAAGAAAGTTACTCGGCTCTGTCGAGGTTTAGAGGATATGGGTACTCAGCCATGCCGAGGTAGGAAGACTACTCGGATTTGTCGAGGCTCAAACTTTATAGTTGGTGGGTCTTATCCCCGAAATGGGTTCTGCTGCCTGTTTGTGCTGGTTGGTTTATGCGAAAGGTTCTTTTTCTCGCATCACGTGCCCCTAATCCCTGGCCCATTGTTTTCATCAGTGATCGGGGAATAGGGCCCAGGTGGTTGACTCCAACCAACGAAGGCTGAGATCAAGGTAGAGCACCATTTCTGATGTGGTGCACCATTACTCCATCTCGTCGGGCCGAGGGTCTTTTCAAATTTCGATTGAGGGCGTCTAACTAGGTGACACGTGGCCAAATTAGACATCAGGATGCATGGGTCAATAAGCCTCGATTCTTCAGAGTCCTTCCTATTAATGCTTTAAAAAGGGGGAGGACCGACGTCATCTGCAACCATATGAGTCTTTGGTATTTTGTTTTCTTGTCTCTTTGTTTTCCTCTCAAATCGATCACTCTTCGCTAAGGAGGCGAGATCGAGGTGTTCTGCTTCTACGCATGCTCAGGAGTCGAAGCTCAAAACCTTCTTTTATAAAGAACGCCTTAAGGTTGATATCCATCCTTCGCTCAACTATCGAGTGGATATTAGTGACATCCCCTTCTCTTGGTGGTGTCGTTGGGCAGCTGGCATCACATTGTAGGCTTCACCTTTGTGCACAAGTTTGTGAGAATGCCAACATCGATGCTTTTGTTCAGGGATAATATCCCCTTGATCGAGGGAAGGACTAACTATGTGGAGCTTGATTAGGCTTTGTTCATATCGATGCTAGAGATCGGATATCTCACAATCTTTTTCAACGTCTAGCTTGGATCCTAGTGCTCAGATGAGGGAGCTGCTGAAGAGCAGATCGTGTAGTAAATGCTAAGAGTTGGTTCAGCCCGGTCTTGCCAAGCTATAAGTAAAATGATATCAAGGATGGCTCCAACTTCCTTTACTGACAGAAAAGATTGAAGAAATATCGGCCCCAAAAGAAAAGGAGCCAACAAAGGATCCAGTGAAGGATGGGAAGCTCAAAGTAGGCGTAGCATCGCCTACAGTTGGTCAAATTCCAGACTTTGACAGTGTGGCCGTTTAATAGAGTTGGAAGGTGATCCGCTAAAAAAGAGGTTGCCTTAGAGAATGAGTCCCTTAGTTCATGTGTTGATCGCCTGGACATCCTTTGTGTCCTGCCAACATCTGAGGAGTTTGAGGAGTGTTGGAGAGTGTAGGAGATGTAGCTCTTTTGTACTAAGAATTTCAATGAATGTAAATTCTTCTTTTATTTCTTCAATTCATCATGTGAACCGTGTTTTTTTTTTGGATGACTTTTGCTCTATCACTTTGTCTCTCGAGTTTCACTGAAAGCCACATAGAAATGGATTGGCTTCTTTGGGATGCATAGATAGGACGAAAAGGATAGAGCAAAATGAATTTCGACTCGGTCCTGCTGGGGTTCAAGAATAGCTCAGCCTTATCGAAGTATGGGGATGGTTCGACCCTGCCAAAATTTAGAGATAGCTCGGTTGTGCCGAGGAATGGAGATAGCTCAGCTCTGTCAAGGTACGGAGAGTATTTTTACTTGGCCCAACTAAGGTATGGAGAAATCGCTCGGCCTTACCGAGGTATGGAGAAAACTTATGTTTTACTTGGCATAGCCAAGGTACAAAGAATATTTTTACTTGACCCAGCCAAGGTATGGAGAAACCGCTTGACCCTAGTGAGGTACGGAGAAAACTTATGTTTTTCTTGGCGCGCCCAAGGTATGGAGAATATTTTTACTTGGCCCAGCCAAGGTATGAACAAATCGCTCGGCCCTACTAAGATACAGAGAAAACTTATATTTTACTTGGTGCGACCAAGGTACGAAGAATATTTTTACTTGGCTCAACCAAGGTATGGAGAAGCCGCTCGACCCTACCAAGGTACGGAGAAAACTTATGTTTTACTTGGTGCGGCCAAGGTATGGAGAATATTTTTACTTGGCTCAGCTAAGGTATGGAGAAACTCGCTAGGACCTACCAAGGTTTGGAGATATCTCGGCCCTGCCGAAGTATGGAAAGTATTTCTACTTGGCCCAACCAAGGTACGAAAAAAGCGCTCGGCTCTGCTGAGGTACGGAGAATATTTCTACTTGGCCAAACCAAGGTACGAAAAAAGGACCCATAGGGTCAGTAATTGAGCAAGACCTACTTTTCATCATCTTGAAAAAGATGGTTATTCGAAGATTGAATATTTAAATTAAGGATGAAGTTTTTTACAACGAGTGGGTAGCCTGATTTAGGTATACTTTACTGATAGTATACTCGGAGGTTGTCCGAGTTTCATGTCCTAGCGATAGCTTTTTCGTTGAGGTCTTGGAGCCGGTAGGTGCCGGGTTTGATGACCTCTGTGACTTGATAAGGACCTTTCTAGTTGCGGTTAGCTTTCCTTGCTCCATTGATTTAGAAACCGATGCCTTGCAGAGTACGAGGTCACCAGGAAGAAAGAGCTTTCCTTTCACCCAGGAAGAGTAGTAATGGGCCATGCATTGTTGGTATGCAGCCATCCTAACTCGGGCCTTCTCTCTGATTTCTTCGATCAAGTCGAGGTTGGCTCATAGTTGTTCGTCATTCGACTCCTCCAAGTAGCCTTCGACTTTGGACGAGGGTAGGCTTATTTCAACTAGAATGATGGCTTCAGTGCCAAAGGCCATCCTAAATGGAGTTTCACCAGTAGGGATCCTCTACGTCGTTCGGTATGCCTAGAGGATACGGTGAAGTTCGTCTGTCCATCTGCCATGTGCTCTATTGAGCCAAGCTTTTATCCCTTGTAACAATGTTTAGTTTGTTACCTCTGCTTCGTCGTTGGTTTGTGGATGCATGACTGAGGTGAGCCATTGGTTGATGCCATGGTCTTCGTAGAACTCCTAAAACTTCGGATTGTTTAACTACCAATCGTTGTCTATGATGATGGTATGCGAAAGACTGAATCGACAGATGATCTATTGCCACACAAAATCTTTGGTTCGAGCCTCAGTGATTTGAACGACTATTTTGGCTTTGACCTACTTGGTGAAGTAGTCGATATCCATGAACAAAACTTTCTCTATCCAATGGCGGGGGAAAATGGACCCAAGATGTCCATACCCTACTTGACAAAGGGCTAGGCAGATGTGATGGGTGTCAGGTATGCGAATAGGAGCCTATAGATGTTCGAGTTGCATTGGCATGAGTCACATGCTCGAACAAGGTCATCGGAGTCTTTTTGCATGGTCAGCCAATAGTACCCTTGGCATAGCACTTTGTGATAGAGGGCTCGACCACCCAAATGATTATCGCAGATGCCTTTATGGACCTCCCATAGGGCATAGTCAGCCTTTGATGGTCGAAGGCACTTGAGTAGCGGCATGGAAAAGGAGCGTTTGTAGAGTTGGCCATCATGCAAGACATAGTGGGATGCCTGCATCTTCAGCTTTTTGGCTTCCTTTCTATCCATAGGGAGAGATCCATCTCTAAGGTAGGTCAAGATAGGGTCGATCCACGATGGCTTAGTCTCGACTTGCATCACACAGTCGGTGTTCGCTATGCTGGACTTCTCCATGACCTCTAGGTGGAATTTTCGTTCTAGGTCCATGGAGTCGGTGGTGGCCAATTTGGAGAGAAGGTTGGCACGAGCATTCTCGATCCTTGAAACTTGAATAACTTCAAGCTTAGAGAAGTTGGACAATAGGTCGTACACCTTCTGTAGATATCGGATCATGTTCATTTCTCGAGCCTTGAATTCTTCTTGCACATGACCGGCGACTAGCTGAGAGTTGGTGTAGACGTTCAGCTTCTTGACATTCAAGTCATGAGCAATTCAGAGTCCGATGAGCAGAGCTTCATACTCAGCCTTGTTGTTGGAGACTAGGAAGCTGAAATAGATACCATACTCGATCATGACTCCTTCGGGCTCGTGAGAACCAAACCCACACCGGAACCAGTCGTGCTAGAGGATCCATCTACATTAAATAACCACTAGGCCTCGGTTGTCCCTTGCTTAGGGATTTTCAGCATCGATCCATCCTTCGAGATTGTGCACTTGAGGAGGAAGTCTGCTAGGACTTATGCCTTGATGGTGGGGCAAGGCTGGTAACGAATGTCGTGTTCGCTCAGCTCCATAGCCTACTTTGCCATTCTTTCTGACACTTCTAGACAGTGAAGGATCATTTTGATTAGTTGGTCGGTCACGACTGCTATGGCATGCGCTTGAAAGTATAGGCACAGCTTTGCACAGATGTCACCAATGCTAGCACCATCTTTTTAATCCAAGTGTATCTACTCTCAGCGTTCTGAAGTAGCTTGCTGTCGTAGACTAGCTTTTGGACCTTGTTCTCCTCTTGAACCAGCATAGAGCCAACAACATTCTTCGAGATAGCTAGATACAAGTATAGGGGCTCTCTGAGCCTCAGGGAGCTAAGAAGTGGCGGTGAGCCAAGGTATATTTTATGATCTTCGAAGGACTTTCGACAATTGGAAGTCCATTAGAAGTTCCTCACTGAGTGGAGTAACTTAAAGAAGGGCAAGCACTTCTCAGTAGATCGGGCGACGAAGCGATTGAGGACTGCTATTCGTCTCATAAGGCGTTGAACTTCTTTGATCGACTTAGGGGTCGCCATCTTTTGAAAAGCTTGGATCTTCTGAGGGTTTGCCTCGATGCCCCTCTAGGAGACCATGAAGCCTAAGAATTTCTCAGAGCTTACTTCAAAGGTGCACTTGGTCAGATTCAGCTTCATCTGATATCTTCTGAGAGTAGCAAAGCTTTCTATCAGATCAAAAATGTGTTGGGATACTTCTTTGCTTTTCACCAGCATATTATCGATGTAGACCCCCATATTTTAGCCTATTTGATCTTTGAAGAACTTATTGGCCAGCCTCTAGTAAGTTGCTCCGACGTTCTTCAATCCGAATGGCATAACTCGGTAGCAGTAAGTTTCCTTATCAGTGATGAAGGCTATCTTTTCTTCATCTTGAGGTGCCATTCGTATCTGATTATAGCCTAAGTAGGCATCCATGAAGGTCAGCATCTGATAGCTCGAGGTAGCATCCACTAGCTGGTCAATCCTCGATAAGGAAAAACTGTCTTTCGGGCATGCCTTGTTGAGGTTCGTAAAGTCGATGCAGATTGTTCACTTGCCATTTGCCTTCTTCACCATGATGGCGTTCGCCAGCTAGCTGGGTAGTTCACCTTTCAAATAAAGTTCACTTTGAGCAGTCTATCAACTTTCTCTTTGATCACCTTCTGACACTCGGGGATGAAACTCTTCTTCTTCTGTTTTATAGGTTTGCATGTCTCATCCATGTTGAGGCGGTAGACAAGGACATCCAGGTTGATCCCCGGCATATCAGAGTTGGACCAGGCAAAAACATCGACATTTTTTTGCAGAAAGTCTATCAGGTCCTGCCGAAGTTTCCCTCTAGTTGTGATCTGACACTGATGGTTTAGTCGGGCCGATCTCATCAAGTGGTACTTTTTTGAGCTTTCGATGGGTTCTTCTCTTTGCTCAACAAGGTCTTCCCTAGCATCGAGCCCATCCACTTTTGACCTCCAAGACTGAAGGTTGGTAACAAAATAATATCTTGCTATAGCTTGGTTTCCTCGGACAGTCGCCACACCCCATTCCGTGGGGAGCTTCATGGCGAGTGAGGGATGAAGATTACCGCCCCGAGGGACATCTGTCTAGGTCTGCCGAAGATAGCATTATATGGTAACCAGAGTTTGGTCACCAGGAAGTCCATGTAGAAAATTGTTGTGTAGGGCCATTCACCCGCTTGAACCATCCGGGTAATCACCCCTTCTGGTATGATAACATCGCCAGTGAACCCCATCAAGGTGGAGTCCACTGCCTAGAGGTCTTCCAATTTTAATCCCATTTTCACAAAGGCATCAAAATAAAGAATGTTAACAAAACTTTCACTACTAATAAGAATCCGATGTACATCATAGTTTTTCATGTTCAAAGATACAACGAGTACATCATCATGTGGGTATTGTATCCCCTGGGGATCTTTCTCGTGAATGCGAGCTCCTCGTATCTGACCTTCTTGGATGGGTTCCCTTCATCCAGCCTGCTCTTGGATGGGCAGATCATAGCAATCATGTTGACATTGCCAGTTATTGGTGGGTTCAATGGAGATTATTGTCAGAGTTCTAGTGGATGCTTTGCTTTGGCTTCCACTTTTGATGGTCCCCTATATCGCTCCAATCTCCCTTGGTGGATGAGCTGCTCAATCTTATGTCTGAGCTGCCAACACTCTTAGGTATCATGGCCGTAGTTGCAGTGATATCGGTAATACTTGGTCATGTCCCTCTGAGCCAAGTTTCCTCGGAGGGGTCTCAACAGAGGGAGTTAATGGCCGATCTCCATCAGGATTTGGGCCTGAGGAGCGGTGAGTGAGGTAAATTGGTTGAACCTCCGCGTCAGGCTTTTGGTGCGCTACCTCGGTGGTGGAGCCCTTTGTCGTCGGGGCAGGCTCGTAGGGCGAGCCGGTCGGCTTTTATCTGAGCTTCTCTTGTCTTTCTTCTTCGATTGTTTGGCCCAAGCCGATCTTCTAGATTCTTTAATCTTTGCGTATTTGTCTGCCAAGGGCATCATGTTAGAAAGGCTTCTGGGTAGTTCACCTCCATGGCCAGGTAAAAGTCTCATTCCTTTGTACTCCACCTGCTAGGGTGGGCATAGCCACCTCATGATTGAGATAGTCGACTTCTAGCATGACTACGTTGAAACGGCCTAAGAAACTTTTTAAAGACTCTCCCTCTCGCTGCTTTATTTCAAAGAGGGAGTTTGACCTCCGTCGGTAACAGTAGCTGCTGACGAACTGGCCGGTAAAGGAACGGCCAAGTTCGTCAAAAGAGTTGATAGGGTTCGGCTTCAAGGTGTCAAACCATACTCTGACAGGTCCCTGAAGAGTCAAGGGGAAGGCCTGGCACAAGATCACATCTGAAGTTTCGTGGAATAACATAATGGATTGGAAATTGCTCAGATGGTCGTTTGAGTCGGTGGTCTCGTTGTATGGCTCAATGGCAGAAAGTTTAATGTGCGATGGGACCGCCTCTTTCATGATCTTGTCAGTAAAGGGTGGACCTTACACCACCTGTGGCTCTAGATGAGATGAATGCTTAACAGTGTCTAACTCCAAGCGCATCTCCTGGATTTTTTGCTCGATCACCTCGTTTTGGACAGTCGAAGAGGTTGGGCGAGGAGATCGTGGCAAGAAGAGATAAGTGAAAGGGAGCGGGCCCGGCGGGGCCAAAGCAAACTCCTGTCTCCAACCTTCTGCAGAATGGGCTCCGCTTCCTCATGATCGAGCTGTTGTGAGAGGCTCGTGGCCTCGAAGTGGTTGGATGGAGGAGCTGTCGGTTGTACCGGTGCAGCTATTCCACTAGGATGTTGTTAATTGGGCGCAGCAGGGGGAAGGATTCTATGGAGGCCCTGCACAAGCTGCGCCAATGCTTTAATTTGCTAGACCAATGTGCCAAATTGGTCATGCGTAACGAGGGCCGCGAGCTGCAGTTGAGCTTCAGGCTAGGGTGGTTGCAAGGACACTATATTTTGTGTGGAGTCAGGCCTTTGAGATACAACCTGATCCAGAGCGTCAGTGGTTGCTCTCTTGCGATTCACCATTGAGAATGTGTTCTTGTTTGAACCTTCTCTTCGGGTTTTCAAGTTTTCTAGGGACTTGGGACCCTTCCTCTAGCACCAATCCGTTGCTGCAGATTTCCGTCTTCGGCTTGGGATCAAGATGGTAGTGCATGTTGAGATTTGGGTGATGGTAGCACACGTTGAGATTTGGATGGCATCCTCTCGTCCTTGCTGAACTGTAAAACAGTCCTCACATAGGGATTAAGGTGGATGGTCCCTGCGGAAGACCTTCCGATGCCCAAGTCATTGGATACCTTTGGCAACAGATAGAGTGGAGAAGGTTATTAAAGAAGCACGCATCAGAGAAGGTCTCTAGAGAATGATGTCATCCTTTAGGGTTTTGTAGTACTTGTGTTCTCACCTGAGGGGTATTGGGACCTGATATTTATACGTTGCCAAGATAGGAGATGGTAAGTTGTTACTTGAATCCTTGGACGTAGTTGTGGAAGTTTGGCGATTGATAAGGCTGATGGATGATCAAGGAATATAAGATCCCATTGATCTTGGAGGGGAGGTGCCGTATATGTTCCATGTTTCCGTTTATGGAGTCTCGCTCTGAGATCTTTGCGATCGGGGTCATTTATTTTTTGAGATGTCCAGTGCGATTCGAGCGAAGATGATAGGAACAGGAGCTCGGTCCTACTGAGGTTTACGAGAATGCGGTCAGGGACTTGGCTCGGCCCTGCCGAGGTTTAAAGATCGCTCAGCCCTATTGAGGTATGGAGATGGCTCGGTATTGATAAGGTACGGAGATGGCTCGGCCTTGATGAGGTACGGAGCTCACCTTGCCGAGGTACAAAGATCGCTCGACCATGAAGATCGCTCGACCCTGCCAAGGTTCGGAGATGGCTATTGGTGCAGCTGTCCTTTTCTGCAACGAGGAGTGGACTTCTTCTGAGTATAGCAGTTCACAAACCAGAGCTCAGAAGTGGGTTCTGTCACCTGCCACATTTGTCAATTGATGCGGAGACAATTTTACCCTACATCAATTATCATTAAGACCACTACCATCACCATACCACCATCCACCGAACATCCTGACCACCACCACCACCCTTAACTATTCACCACAACCACTATTGCCATTACTACCATATCTATCACCCTCTACTATAATCATTGCTACCACTACTATATCTCTACCATCCATCATCACACCACCACCACCCCCTTCACTATCCACCACAACCACTACTGCCATCACTACCATATCTATCAGCCTTCACTATACTACTACTATATCTCTACCATCCATCATCATTACCACCACCATCATCACCCTATTAAACTTTAAGGTTAAATAAAGCTCAAGTCTCACCCTATCATATAAGTCTAAGAAGATGAAATGATAAATTCAAAGATTATTCGAAAGATGACTTGTTGAAAATTTTATATCCCCTTATCTAAAATTTGCTAAGAAACTAAGTGCAAAAAGCTCAATGATTATTAAAAATAGTTTAGATTAAATTTTATATTATAATTAAAGTAAAATTATCATAAAAATCTAAAGCAATCGATCAAACTTGACGCAAATTAGCAAATGGGACCTCGTAATCGACTACCACAGATTAATAACGGACTAAGTCGTAGGCTTATGATGTCCCAACCATCATATCTTTAGATTACTCCAACGACCAATCTTTCGTTGCCCATAAATTAAAGGGTTCTTTTGCCATATTTTTCATTGCCTATAAATTGAGAGGGGTTCTTTTCTGATTTAAATACGAAATTGGCTTCAAGTGAACAATCTTTCTAAGCGATTTGATTTTTCCACAAAAAAAAAAAACTGGATTCCCAAGACTAGAGACCTGAATAAGAGATCTAGAAAAGTATCAAACCACTGTAAAAATTTTCTACCTTCTTTCACTTGCTTACAATTTATTTACTGCAACTTGCTGTATTTATTTTTTATTGTTTTAATCATTATTTAATCTCAATTCATCCTCCTCCCTTCCTCCTGCGTTACAGACCCTCCCCTCCTCCACCTCTATTACAACTATCCCTCTTTTATCACTAGTATCTTCGTACTTTCACCACCCTCCACCACTTCCATCATCCATTACTATCATCATCATCAACTCTATGCTTATAACACCCACCAACCTCCAAGATCCATTTTTTCAAGTATTTCTTATTTTTAATAAATGATAAAAAAAAACTGCAACTAAACAGGCATAACAACAAAAATGAAAATAAGTATACAGGTATTTAACAATCAAAAATCAAGCACATATTTGACGAATTTCAGCAAGGATTATTTTATACCAACTAGTGTTTATTTGACAAGCTTTAGCTAAGTGATTATATCATACCAACGGTGAAATATTCAACACTTCAAAGACAAATAGCTAAACAAATGTAGAGAGTACTCCATCATTTTACATGAGACATTAGACATAAGTGTGTCTAAGTTGGTCATGCACTAGGAGCAGCTTCCTCCCAGAAAGAAGTTTTCTTCCCCGTCTTTGAAACAGTTTGTAGAACAGCATCAGGTTTTACGTTGCCTTTCACAGTTACCTTCTGCTCCTTCAAGTCCACATCAAAGGATTCAACACCTGGGAAAAGATTACAAAAAGCATACGAATTAGGTTGGTAGCGATAGAATCTTTTCCAATATCTCACATGGCATTTGACATTCAAAAACAAATATCTTGCAAAAATAAAATTTGTGAAATCACAAGAACAGGAAAAGAAATGTGAAGAGTAACAACCTTCCATTTTGCCAAGGACCCTCTTAACAGCTCCAACACAACCTTCACAGGACATGCCAACTCTAAGGACAACAGTCTACATCAAGAAGTGAAACAAAAAGAAGATACGTTATTAAAACATCACTCAAATAAGCACTTGGGATTTAAATAGATATAGCAAATCGTTTCATCAAAATGTTCTTGTCATAAAAAAACCAAATTGCTTTTGCTGCTGACATCTCCAACCTCCCAAAAGTTTTTAAGAAAATTAAAAATTCACAAATAAAATGCAAAGGAAAGGAGAAGTCAAACAGATTCTGTAGTCTATAGGACATATAATTATAAATCCCCATCATTATCAAAATAACAATCCTAAGTTTGGCCACTGCACACAGTAGATATGTGGTATTGCATGTGTCATGGTTTAGATGGTAACGGCCATATGAAAACAAGATCAGCAGAGAGAACAGTACCTTAAAAAGATTAGAAAGCAGTAGTAGCAAGCCCAAACAAACAAAAAAAATTAAAAAAATGTAAAATATGATTAGTGGCAATTTAAATTAGCTAATCCTTGAAAGGAACAACTGACTAGGAAAGGAATTGTTAAATACAGTTATAAAAAAATAAATGACATCATGTAAATTGATATATGGGACAAAAAGTCCATTCCAATTCTTATAATATTAGTGTATAACAAACTCTCTAAAGCAGTTTTATGTTTCAATTCTAATGCTTACATAAGGGCTACAGTGTTAGTTTCAATCACTTTTATTTCCTTTTATTTTTTAAAAAAATAGAAACACAAAATCCAATGCAAAAAATATATTTGGTTACATTATTTTTATTTTTATTTTTAAAAGTAACTTTTAAAATGTCACCTGCTATAAATAATAAAAAATAATAGCAGTTACCAAACATATTTTTATTGTCAGAATTGTCAAAAATAAAAAGCAATAGTCATTAGTAAACATGTTTCTGTTATCAAAAATGTGAAAAAAAAAAATAAAAACAGAATCCTATTTCTATTTTTTTAAGAAAAGGTGATAGCGATGTCAAACACAGCTTAAATCTTTGTAGGACTTGGAGACTACCCTCATTAAAAATAAAAAATCACCAGAATCCTAATAGTTCATTCACTTTACTTGGATGTTACACATCTGCAAGAATGATATAAGAAACTGCAAGAAAGATATATGCATATCAGGTGAAAAATAAATAAATAAATAAAGAGCTCGGTTGGCAACAAACCAGATAACAAACAACCTCATCAGCAAGATTACATCAGGCTGATAAAATTTTCTAAGTACCCAAACAGGCCTTTTAAGTGGCCATTAATTGTACATTTAGAACCTAGCTATGTATATCCATAGGCCAGTCACATATCAAAGAGGATTTAAAATATAGCAAGAGATAAAAAGAGGAAACAATGGGAAATAAAACATAAACATAAACAAAGTAGCATGCATGCTAAGTATGGTCACATGGTCAGATAGTTTTGCCATATCCCATTTTAATTATAAAAATAGTCAATATCTCATTTGTTGGTGTTATTTTCAATCTATATGGTTATCTGCAGTCTCCATCATTCTATTAAATTTTCAAGTCAACAATAATGCTTCATAGTAACAATATGCTATAGAAAGGTGATACTCAAATTTAACAAAGTTTGTAGGGAAGGTGCACAAAACTAAGTTGACTTCCCACATCCCATGGGAAAAAGAAAAACAAATTTGATCACTTTAAATGAAACTATTGAATATTTCAAGTCCAGCTTACTCACATGTACATGTTTTTTTTATCGTTTTGTAGCACTTAAATGCAATGTTTCAGTTGCCTACTTGTTTCTTTTTTCATTCACATCAGTAACATCAATTGCTTCCATTTATTTATGGAAGAATGACTATAAAAATATAGAATTAACAACTCAAACATTTAATCCAATTCACAGTTTTATTCGTTGCATATTAGAGGGAAACATTAATTTGACTGACAAAATGTGTATCTCTGGAAATTTCTGCATGATCCTCTATTTCCCAAGTCTTAGAGTGCATTTATTGTTGCTTTTTTTTAAAAAAAAGCCTTCTACAAATTAAAAAAATTAAAAAAACACTTTGGGAAATGCACAATCTTTTCCACCAAAAAAGCAAAATCATAGTAAATAACTCATACACCCCTTTATTTTGACCTCTGCGTTCCATGTCATAAAATACAGGGACTCTTCAACTATCATGATAGGCTAGTATCCTAGAGGATAGAGAAAAAGCTGATGGAAGGCCACCCTATACCAATAGTCAATAAATTAAAAGCTCATAGAAAATAACCCTATCATGTGGACAAGAGGCAGGTAAACAATAAACAAAATCATCAAATACGGATGATATAAAACCATTTCCATGAATCCCAGATGATTGGACTCAAGTAAGTTTTATTTTCTTTATTTCCTTTCCTTTTCTCCACACACCTCTATCACAATTTCAATCTTCTTACCCCAAGCTTGGTCTTTTGCATTATCAATATGCTATTCTATCACCAAAATATAAATTATCAGATTTACTACTATTGCCTCAAACCCAACTTTGATAAATGGCAAATTTCAAGACATATATCAATTACATAAACCATAGCTCAATATTTAGAACAATGGTATCGATCTTATGATCCAGTAATCAAATAATTTAATCCTTAAGCGCTCGTTTGGTATGTTCCTAAGAAAAGTTTTCCACTATGAAAAAAAGTGTATGAGAAAATAAATTCCACCTACCACATCTCCTGTGGTATTTAATATCCATAATTCCCTCCTAACGTGGGAAAATGGGTGCAGAAAAGTCCCCTAAAGCTATTCCAACTTCAAATATTATTATTACAACCCCAGTCAGGCAAAAGAATAAAATCTACATAGAAATAAAGAGATCACAGTTTGTTAATCTAACAATACAACTCAAAACAGATGAGCAATCAGTTATCCAATCTATCCCGGATGATTAACAATGTAAGCATACTAAAACAAATCATTTATCACCAAAAACGGGAATTAAAATTACAAATATCTGTACAATTCAAAGACCTAAAGATGGTCTACAACTATCTTTTAGAGGAAAAACTACTACAGCCCTGTTGTCCTCAAACAAGAAAAGGATCGGATAAACCACGAGGATGGGAACACAATTGACATCCCAGGAACCTCACGACCAATAATCCAATTGAACGAACCCTAAATTCGATTCAACACCATTAAAACATAATGACAAGAATTTCAACAATTTAAGAAAAAGGAACAAGAACTGAATCATAAGTTCAGATCGCGATTCTCCACCGCCAACAATCCGATAAAATGAACCCTAATTACAATTCAAGCCCTCTAAAATAATAATAACAAAAAAATCCAAAAATAATAGCATAAATTTCAAGAAAAAGGGTAGTAACAAGGATATAATTAAGAAACAAAACGAAATTGTAGGGCAAGAACAAGAATTGGATCAGGAAACCCTAGACAGGCGTGAAAGGGCTTACCTCAGCCATCGCGTAGATCGAACTTTTCTACCGACTCCAAGGGACGTCCAAGGCTCCGCGTCGGGTGGTGTTTAAATAGGTCGAGATGAAGGGTCGGAAGGTTTGACAGGGTACAGGAAGAGATAAAAAGTCCAGGACCAGATGCTATCGTGCGCCCACTTTTTTTAGATGAAGGGTAGGAACTCGGAAGGTTTGACAGGTTTTGTGTGTGTGGGGGCGCCGATTGTGCTCGTGTCATTTCTGTAAATAAGTTGTACTCTGTGGCAGTTCCTGGCCATTTGGTCGCAGCCGCGCATTCCCAGCGCCCGGAGAACCCACCCTCGATTCGTCTTATGATTCGTGAAGATTAAAATGAACGGGAGATGCGTCGTGTCGCATGGTATCCCTCTGCGGAGTCGCTGATCAGGAGAAGGGTCCAAAAACGGGCAGTACGAAGTACGAGCCATGTGGAGTACGAGTTTTGTGGATGGCTGATTGTTATGGTCTTCAGTGGCGTTCGACGCGGGGATTACATCATGGATTACGTCGCTGTTGACCGCTTGATTGAGTCCGAAGGCAAATTATGCGGTTTAGTTGCGTTGATTTGGTAAGGGTGTGTTTGAAGTTGGAAGTAATTTTTTAAAAAAAAATATTTTTTTATTTTTAAAAATAATTATGAAGAAAAGTTAAAAAAAAAAAGTTAATCAAAGACAATAATTCATAGTTAATAATTTTTAAACTTATTTTTTTAAGGGACGATAGGAGTTTTTTTTTTTTTTCCTGAACTTATTTTTGAGAACAAAACTGTTATTATAAAAAATTGATTATTTCTTATCTATCTCTTGAATAAACTCTATCCTATACATTTATCCAGAAACATCTATTTTCTATTAACACTATCTAATTATCTATCTTTCTAACTATGATTTGTTTGCTTGGCTTTTAGTTTGGACAAAAATCTTAGTTTGAATTTTAAGGTTCTTGTTTCAATCTAAATCCAAATATTATGCCATCATTTTAATTTAATTTTTATGTACTTTTTAAGATTAATGCTAGGAGTTTTTATTTTGTGCATATAAATAATTTATTTATAGTTTGATCAAAAAAAAATTATCAATTGGTTAGAGCGGAAAGTAGCCTGATAATTTAAATACCACTGCCAACAAATATTAAGTCAGGCACAAAAATTTATATTCATATTTATTTAAACAAGTATTACTATAAATCAAACATCAAAATATAAATATAAAAAATGTAAATCTAACGGATAAACACAACTAAATCAAAAATATTATTAAAAAAAATAAAAAATAAAACTATGTTAATATGGTTACTTTTTTTAAGAGAATGCCTGCTGTAAGATTAAATAAGATTGCAATTAGGATCATATGTTGAGATATGTATTTTTTTTTATGTATATGATATAAATTTGGATTTTAGTTTGATGGTTAAATTTATCAATGCAAAATTAAGTCTAGACAAATATTATCATATTTTGTTCATCCTTACTAAATCAATAATGGTGAGTGCAATGAATTTTTTATGTGCTCATAAAATATGCCTTCAACTTAATTAATAGTTATTAGCATGATGGCTTCTCCACGAGCAGATAAAATATGCCTTGAAGCAATTTTTTTTTCTAAGGAGAAAGAAATATTTTCTTTTAAAGATATAATTATTATGTGATAGGATAATTAGTTTTAATTGATACAAATTTATGTATACCAAGATATCATCAATGTGATATTGAGATGATAGAAATTTTATGATTACTTATTTACTATCCTAAATAAATTTGAATTACTATATGAGAATTAGTAATAATTACTAGTACTCTTTTATCAGTTTCAATATCTCGTGAATTTTGCTGAAATATTGAGATATCTTTTGCTTTTCATAAAATATAAGTACCTTTCTATTTTACTAACCGAGATAAAACAATATTAATGCTTGCATCAATAGTAGCCATCCCACCAAGGTGACTAAAAACTATTTGAATTACTAAAACAATATTAAAAGCCATATATTTCTACCAATTGCAAACATAAGAGCCAACAAAATAAAACCATCTTCCTGAGGTCCAAAATAGATTCCAACAATTATCTTTTAGGACACAATAAAAGATGATTCAACATTCATGGCACTTTTGTTAAATACATCTAAATACATTGTACATGAAGAAAATACAATAATAATCTAATATATATTTTTGCTATGTAATGCCCCAATGCCAGTGCACATTAGTTAAAATTTTTAAGTAAGCCTACCTTCGTAATGTCTAATACACATATTAAATCATTCAAAATAGAAGTCGGATAAGAAAGTTATATGTAATTTGATAAACTCGTGTCAATATTGATAAACTTTCATAAAATTATAAAAATATAATTTTACATAATATAATTTAAGAATAATTTTTCTTAAATTTTTATTTATTTTTTATATTTATTTTTTAAAAAATTCATATTAGATAGTTAGAAATCTAATAGAAGTTAGGAATTTATTTTTAGATATTTATTTAATATTTATATATTTAATTTTCTTTAGGAAATAAGAATCCTGCCAGAGATAGGAAACTTATTGGTTTTAAAAAATCAGTATCCTATGAGAAGCACCAAACCTATTGATTTGATGAGAATTCTTTATATATAGGTCCTAGTTGAAATCTTTTGTTAGAAAAAATTCTTGAAAACTTTATTTTTAGCTTAGAAAAATTCTCATGCTTGTTGGGATATGGTTGGTGCAAGGATAAGAGTTATCTCTTTCGTGTTAGCTTGGTGGGATTTAATATCATTATTCTTCTTAAGATAGCCATACATTGATTACAATTTATGTTATGACCTTCAAAGTTAGATTTTTCTCATAGTTGTATCATAAATTAAGTAATAAATTCTGAAGAAATATAATTAAAGATGATCAAGCTTACTAGTGCCGATGCTTATAAGGTAAGTGATGGTTTATCTTTTCTTAATTTTTATATTTTAATAAAATATCAATATCAAAGCATCATAATAGATTCATGGATTTTATAAATGCATGTTTCCTAATTATAGAAGCATATGTTATTTTTAAAAATGATGGAATATGGTTTTGAGCATATTTTGTCCATAGATTGATATGATATGAAAATTGATTGGATATGTTTTATTATGAATTCTGAAATTTAATTGACTATATTTGATAGATTGCCAATAGGGGTTGTACCTAACTAATATCTTATCGATGGAAATTATATCAGTCCATGCTTTCTAGAGAGGATTGTGTTCAGCCGATACCCTACTAGTGGAGATTTTATACTAATTGATTCTAAGATTTTGGGCATAACTAAACTAGTCAAAATGAATTATGATTGATCCTATTTATTGTTTTATATAAAATAAATATTGAAAAATTATGAATCCTTTTTTTTACCATATTTAGATATGATGACTTACTCATATGTATGTCATTTTATTATTAATTTACTATGTGATTTATCCGGCTAAGGTGATCTATGTTGTACAATTATTTTTAGTTATATTAAATAATATTTGTTAATAGTGATGTAATTCAAATTATTAAAAATTTATCCTCAAAAGTTAAATTTTAAATTTTATTTTATTCTATTGGTAACTGTTGTCACCAAATCACCCTCCTCGAGTGTTTGCGAGCGTCCGATCGCCTTCTCTAGCATGCCAAAGATCTTTCAGCGAGCTTCTCGTGCTTGGAAGCCTGCAAAAAGTTTTGAAGATTGGAGATTCCGATGGGAACCCTTCGACACTCAAGTTAGTACTCTGAACAACCGTCATGAGCTTGGAGAAGCTCGAATGAGAAAGAGAGAGGCTTAGAAGAATGCTCTCTGTAAGCATATGAGCATTTTGGAGTTGTGTATTGAGTTGAGTTGTTGTGGTTACCTGGTCTAGGGTCCCTCTTACCCATTTTATTAGTGCTTAGAGCCCGCTAGCCTTGGGGCATGATCACTTGTTAGAGCATTAATGATGGGGCAGCATAGTAGGGCTGGCCTCCATATGATTTATTAGAGTTGCAGTCTATGTTCCGTCTAATATGGATGGCTACATAATTAGTGGGTCAAGTCCCATCAGAGTGGGTGGTCACTTAATTTGGATGATTGCTGTAGGCTGTTGCAGGCTTGTAGAGTGTGGATGACTATTACGGCGATTGTTACGGCGCTTGCCAGATGTGTCCCCCACGTTGCATGTCTGTTGTCCTGTGCGAACAGTGGTGGAGCCAGACATGTGGACCCTATAATGCAGCCACTGAGGCACTGCTTGGGTGGTTGCTGAGGCCGAATGGCCGAGGTTAAAGTTGGCCAAGGCTAAAGTTGACCGAGGCTTAGTGTATGATGGCCGAGCACTCCCACACATGGCAGCTCAAGCCAGTTCTTCCTTTTCTAAGGGTCAATCCACTAATCGTTCTTCATTATTCAATGGCATAAAATATTCATATTGGAAAGCTAGAATGAGAATATTCATTCAAGCTTTGGATTATGATATGTGAAGTGTCATTATTAATGGTCCTAGCACTCCCATACACATAGTAGATGGTTCTATCATTCCCAAGCTCAAAAAGGATTAGAATGAGAACGATAAGAAACTGGCCCAGCTCAATACTAAGGCCATGAATGTTCTATACTTCTCATTGGATGCAAATGAATTTAATAGAATCTCTACTTGCATCTCAGCCAAGGAGATATGGGATCGGTTGAAAGTTACCTATGAGGGTACCAACTAGGTTAAAAAGTCCAAAATTAACATTCTTGTGCACAAATATGAACTCTTTAGCATGAAAAAAAATTAGTTCATCACTTGCATGTGTACTAGATTTACTGACATTGTGAATGAATTAAAAAGTTTTGGGAAGACCTATACCAACTTTGAGCTTGTATAAAAAATTCTTAGGTATCTTTCAAGAACCTGAGAGGCAAAGGTGACAGTCATTCAAGAAGCCAAAGATCTAAACATTTTACCTTTAGAGGAGCTTCTTGGATCCATTATAATCCACGAACTCATCATGAAGCAACATCTGGAAGAGGATGTCAAAAAGAAGAAAATGATTGCCTTGAAAGCTGCAGGAGAAAAGCAACAGTGATGAAAATGAAAACACTGCCCTCCTTGCCAAAAAAATTTAAAAAATTATGCAAAGAAAGAAGCTTTCCACAAAAGAAGATCTGGTGTCAAAATGGAAGAAGACAAGGAGAAGGATAAAGAGAAAGAAAAGGAAAAAGATCTCATAATATGCTATGAGTGCAAGAAATCAGGATACTACAAATCTGAATGTTTCCAACTCAAGAAGAAATTTAAGAAGAAAAAGAAGGCATACGTTGCAACCTAGAGTGACATTGACGAATCATTTTCTGAGGATGAACAACAACAAGAAGTTGCCAACCTATGTCTTATGGCCAATGAGCAAGAAGTAAGTTTTGAAAACTCTTTTTATGATTTTACACTTAATGAACTATATGATGTATTCAATGAATTGCTTAGTAATTTCAAAATTTTGAGAACAAAGAATAAGGCTTTGAAATCTGAAAATAAAAGTTTCATCAAATAGAAAAATGAATTTGATGTTGAGATTGACAAATTGAAATTTGAAAAGCAAGATTTAGAAAAAGAGAAAAATATGATTTCTGTTGAAAATTAAAAATTAAAAAATAAATTTAAAAAGTATAAGAATGTTGTTGATAAATTCACTTATAGCTTTGAAAGGCTAAATTAGCTTTTGAATAATCGAATAGCTATTTTTGATAAAGCATGACTAGGATACAAACCTCACAAGAAACAAAATCTGATCAATAATTTTTTTGTTAAAAGATCAATTGATAATGATGTTTCCTATTTTTGCTGTGGAAAGAAAGGTCATAAATCCTATATTTGGAATCATAAAAAATCTTATGTAAACATTAGCAATAAAGAAAAAATAATTTGGGTTCCAAAAGGAACAATATTTTTTTCTATTAACCATAAAGGACCTAAGAAAACTTGGGTACCTAAACACAAGATTTGATTGCTATGCAGATATGTCTTGCAGCCAAAGGATCAAAAAAAAAATGGTATTTTGATAGCGGTTGCTCAAGATACATGACGGATGATAAAGATCAATTCATCATCCTTGAAGCCAAAAGAGATGAAGTGGTGACCTTTGGAGATAATGGTCAGGGTTACATAATGGATATTGATAAAATTCAAATCACCCATCTACTTTTATTGAGAATGTCTTATATGTCGATGGTTAAAATATAATTTGATTAGTATTAGCAACTATGTGATAAGGGTTTCAAGGTTTCTTTTGAAGCATCTATTTGCATAGTATCTAATCCTATTGACAGTAGCATTATTTTTGTTGAAAATAGAAATGACAATATGTACTTAATTGACTTGGATAATTTATCTTTAAGTAATCACTGCTTAATTGCTAATGATGCTAGGGTAAATGAGACCGGATGCTATGACACCATAGATTAGGTCATGCAAGCACATACCTGATTTTAAAATTGCTTAGAAAGAATTTATTTAAAGGACTTCCAAAATTGGATTTTGAAAATAATAGAGTTTGTGATGCATATCAATTTAAAAAGCAAAATAGAAACTCTTTCAAATCTAAAAATATTGTTTCAACTTCTAGACCACTTGAGCTACTACACATGAACCTTTTTGAACCTACTAGAACCACTAGTCTAGAAGGAAAGAAATATGGTCTTGTGATAGTAGATAATTACTCTAGATTCACTTGGGTATTATTTTTAGCTCAGAATGATGAGACTTTCTTGGTTTTCCTAAAATTTTTTAAGAAAGTCACAAATAAGAAAAACACTATCATAGTGTCTCTTAGAAGTGATCATGGGACTGAATCTGAAAATTATTTATTTAAAAATTTTTGCATTGAAAACAACATCCATCATAAATTTTCAACACCTAGGACACCTCAACAAAATGGGATGGTAGAAAGAAAAAATAGGACTCTAGAGGACATGACCCATACCATGCTTTGCGAAAGCCAACTCTCAAAATATTTCTGGATGAAAACTATAAATACAACATGTTACATTCTAAATAGAGCCCTAATTAAAATAATTCTTAAGAAAACATCCTATGAACTATGGCATAATAGAAAATCCAATGTTAGTTACTTTTATGCATTTGATTCTAGATGTTTTATCCATAACAATGGGAAGAATAATCTAAAAAAATTTGATGCCAAGTCAGATGAATGTATCTTCTTAGGATACTCCACATTCAGCAAGGCATGCAGAGTATTCAATAAGAAGTAATTAATTATAGAAGAGTCAATTCATGTAGTTTTTGATGAGTCTTTAGCATCAAGTTCTAAAAAGAAAGATGATGAGGAAGACACTAATATACTTTAAAGAAATTTTTTAATTTGAATGTTGACGTATCTTCAGACCATGAATCTGAAGCTAAGGATGATGACTCAACCAAAAAATGATGTTGATACTACTTGTAATGATACGGATCTACCTAGAGATTGAAGATATGCTTATGGTCATCCAAAGGACCTAATCATAGGTGATCCATCTCAAGGAGTAAGAATGAGATCATTGATGAGCAATGTCAATAATCATCTTATATTTGTATCTCATATAGAGCCCAAGTCTATTGAAAAAGTTGAAAATCATAGTTATTGAATGTTAGCAATGCAAGAGAAATTGAATCAGTTCACTAGGAATAAGGTATAAACCTTATTTAATAGACTTGTAGCTCATCCGATCATAGGAACCAAATGGGTATTTAGAAATAAGTTAGATGAAAATGACATTATTATTAGAATAAGGCTAGATTGGTTGTAAAAGGATATAATCAGAAAGAATGTATTGATTTTGATGAAACCTTTGCATCGGCTGCTAGATTAGAAGCTATTAGGTTATTACTTGCATTTACATATTGTATGAATATTAACTTATTTTAGATAAATATAAAAAGTATATTTTTAAATAATTTTATAAATAAAAAATTTTATGTTGAATAACTACCTGGTTTTGAAGATCATAAATTATCAAATCATGTTTTTAAACTATAAAAAGCACTTTACAGTTTGAAACAAGCACCTAGAGCTTGGTATGATAGACTTAGTAAATTTCTGATCGAAAATAATTTTTCTAGAGGTAATGTTGATAAAACTTTATTTTTGAAAAGAAAAGAAAAGGACTTATTAGTTGTGCAGATTTATGTGGACGACATAATATTCGGTGCTACTTACAACATTCTTTGTCAAGATTTTGCTAAGTTGATGCAGGAAGAATTTAAAATGAGCACGATGGGAGAACTGAACTTCTTTATTAGATTCCAAATTAAACAAGAGAAAGAAAGGATTTTCATCAACCAAACAAAGTATACAAAAGAAATCCTCAAGAAGTTTGGTATCGAATTAGGAAAACCCCTTGACACACCAATGAGTCCCTTATGCAAACTCGACAAGGATGAAGATGATAAGAAAGTAGATCAAAAGCTTTATAGAGGTATGATTGGTTCTCTTCTTTATCTAATAGCTAGTAAACCAGACATTATGTTTGTTGTTTGCTTATGTGCTAGATATCAATATGATCCTAGAGAATCTTACTTAACTATTGTAAAAAAAAATTAGATATTTAAGTGAAATAAAAAATATAGGATTATAGTATTTTAGAGACTCAGCATTTGATTTGATTGCATATTCTGATTCTGATTTTGCTGGTTGTAAGCTAGATAGAAAAAGCACGAGTGATGCATGCCAATTCATGGGCAGTAACTTAATCTCTGGTTTAGCAAAAAGCAAAATTCAGTTGTATTATCAACTGCTGAAGCTAAATATGTTGCAGCTGAAAGTTGCTGTGCTCAAATCCTTTGGATTAAGTGACAACTTGAAGATTTGGCATTATACTGTTGGGAATTGTATCCTAAAGCCAATCATTTGATGATTGTGTTGATGTAAATTGTATATAAATTGATATATTAATAAAAGTTATTTGGCAGTTTATTCATTACAAGAACATCTTCTTAAAACTCCTAATAGTAATGAAGCCCTCAGGATCTTCCTTCACGATAAAGGAGGATTTATCTTTGAAGGTCCTTAAAAGAGTTTGCGACCAAATGATATACTATGACAGGGCCATAGTACTATCAATTATAGGATGTTGTATATCATATTTGTTGGTTGTCCTCTTAACCAAGGAGTGTAGAGACACTGGTATGACATACAGGTGAAAGTGTAGGAGTACATTTCATCGAACGTGACTCATTTTCGAATACTCTACTGTCAAGAGTTAATCCGAGAAGATATAGGTATAAGTATCCTTCAGACCTGAAGATCACAACCAGTGGCTTACAATAAACTCATTGTACTTAGGTGCCGGACCACCTGGATTTCTAATCCAACTATGAAAGTTACTGGGTGCAGTAAAGTACTTGTGGTAGTTAGTTGTGGATCAAGATGGAATTTGACCTATCCCGTTAAAAGAAGAAATGCTTGTGTTTCAATTTAGCAAGACCTTGGCCAAGGCACTTCATGTGAAAGTCACATGATCACTAAAATTGAAATCACTTTATGGATTTGATGTTTAGAGTTGACAGGCTCTTAAGCCATCCTTAGCATTTGTGGTCAAGAGGATGAATTATACGGTAACTGTTTCTTAGGGTTCTTGGAGTTTGCTCGGCAACTCTTCGACCTATCCGGACGTCGGGTTCCATTGCTAGATGGGCACATCGATTAGTATAGAAAATTGTTTCTATGCTACCGGCTTAGGTTCGAACCTAGAGAGTCACACGCATAGAAGTTTCCTAGGATGATCTATTTGCTGATCAACGATTGAAAATCGTATATGATTTAATTAATCAATTTGATTGATTGAATTATCTCAATTGGATTAAGTACAAGTGAATAAGATTCAATTTGGTTTAAGTCTATTAGAAGGACTAATCAATTTCAAATATTGATTTGAAATTAGATTTGATTTGGATTTAAATAGATTCAGGATTAGCCAAATTTAATTTGGGCTAGGACCATAATCTATATTGGTTTAATCCAATAAATTTAGATTAGCTTAAAACCAAAAATCCAAACCCCATGTGTGAAAAAGGTTTTCTCGCATGATGATATAACTAAAATCTCATCTCATGAGAAATTAAATTCTCATGCAGAATTTAATTTATAACTTTTAGTCTTCTTCAAATGATTCCCAAGTTCAAGAAAAATAAATTTTGCTAAAAGGTGCCTCTTTGGAAGAGCACTCCACATAACTATTCGTGCATTGACAAGTATGTGAATTAATGTGCCTCTTTGAAAGAGCACTCCACACAACTCTCCGTGCATTGATAAGTGTGTGAATTAATGTGCCTCTTTGGAGAGTACTCCACACAACTCTCCGTGCATTCACAAGCCTATGAATTAATGTGCCTCTTTGGAAGAGCACTCCATAAAACTCTTCATGCATTGATAAGTGTATGAATTTAATATGTCTCTTTGGTTTTCACAAAACAGCGGAATTCTAAATGTTAGAATTCAATAGGCTGGCTAATATGAAACTCTAAATAGAGGACATCCCTCACCAGATATAAAAAAAAACAACACAAGATCAAAAGAGATCAAAAAATTCTAAACAGTTAGAACCAAGTGTTACAATTCTAGGAGTTAGAACAGAAAATTCTGGTGTGATTTTAGTGTTAACAAAAGCTTGGTTGATCTTGGAGGAAGATTCAAGTGGAAGAATTCAAGATCAGCAAAATTATTTTTCCTCGAGCTAGCACTCCTGGGAATCCGATCATTCGGAGGCTTCGCGTGGACAATACTAGAGGCGAGACGATTGAACGGCTGCAGAGCACAAAGGATTTACCTACTGTTCTTAAGGTGAGTGATTTGATCCTTAGATCTTAAGGCAGGCTTCAAGATGAGTAGTATGACTTCTCATCTTGAAGATTAAGATATGATCTTAATTATTTAATTTATATGCAATACTTAGATCAAACGATCTTATAATATAAGGCAAAGATATGATCTTGATGCATGTTAGAAAGATTAATATGTAATCTTTAAATTTCCGCATTGATAATTGTTATCAAATTTTAAAATATGCATGCCTTGGGGATTAACTCTCCCAACAAATGGTATCAGAGCAATGGTTTCTTATTGATCTAATTTATTGCATGTAAATTAATGTTCTTATTAATTATGTAATTATGGCTAAAACTAATAGCAAGGCTATATGGTCACAGATGGATTGAAAATCTAAATTACCCATTCAATGAGGTATTCTGTGACATATTGTTGTGCTATTGTTTTGTCATTGATGCTCAATCCAAAGATAATTTAAATTGAGCTTATGCATCAAAACATAGATTACACGCACTCTCAAAAGATGTTTTATATTTGATACATATTGATGTTGTATAAAAGCATGATATTTGCATGTTTAGTATAAAACATAGATATGATATATGATGGCATGATGTCTATGTTATGAAACATACAAATATTTATGAGAGTCTAATTTGAATGTCAAATGTTAATTCATAATCTCTTTAGATGTGATCTAAATATAGGAATTATGAGTAGTAACATAATACATGTGATGCTTGATTGAAATATATGACATGTAAACATGAAATATATTTAATCCTTTGGGTTAGCTAAATTGGGTCCATAAAGGGTTAGACCCTAAGGTTTAAATCAACTAGACTGTAAGAGTATTTGATCAAATCTAATTAGATTAGGTTAAGAATGCTCTAAATCAAACAATAGTTGTAGTTGATCATGTCCTTCTCTTTGATTAAACCAAATGGAAGTAGAATATGCTCTGTGGTTGAGCATGAATCCCTTAGATGGTCAAATCAGAATTGGTTAACCATATGATGTCAAGGTGAGTTGGCAAGTTGCTCTAGGATCAACGATCGAATGGTTTTAATTGGGAGCTACTCGTATTGATGCATCTTTAACGAGTTAATGACATATCCCTCCCATCGATCTCACTCACCTGGTCAATGTGGTGAATCATTTATGATTCAGATCATTTACCTGATTCGGGTTGACCCATGCCTGTAAGGAAATCAGTCTGACTGATTTAGGTGCCACTTAATTTGACTTAATCTTGTTTCATTCTACTGATTTCATAGATTCAGTGGAAGAACTTGATTAGTCAATTTATCTACAGATTATTCAATCCTCTAAAATTATTAGGTCCTTAAAATGAAATAGTTATATGATAACTAAATCATAGCCTCCCATTAAGGTGGGTGATAATGAGTCCGATGTCTTGATAATCATTGGAGGCACTCCATGCCTGGTGCTTGTCAACCATCATAATTATCATTCATTATATGATAAGTCAGCGTAACTATTACATAGACAGTTAGGTGAGCCGAGCTTCACTCGGGCTTGGTTGTCTATTGATAGGTTACACTGATTATATCATTTAATGGTTGGACCTAACCAGAACTTTCAGTGGAGGCACTCCATGCCTGCTGAAGAGGTACATGGGGCAAAACTGAACACTAAGAATATTTTGGGAAACAATTGGTTTTGAACCTACTCTTAGATGCATATGGGTTGGCCAAGCTTCACTTGGGCCTGTATGTAGTCTATGTAGATCTTAGTGCCTGCTAAAGGATTAAAAATAATTCTTCGAATTGGGGTGTAGAGGCTGCCAATTTAAATAAAATAGTGAAAGAATCTTTAGACTAAAGTCCAAGTCTTTAGACTGAATCAATTTATATACTAATAAACTTTAGTTTTTCCTTATGCAGAAAATGGCCACTAATTTATCATTAAGGTCCCTATTGGATAGTGACAAGTTGAATGGTTCAAATTTCAATAGCTGGTTTAGAAAACTTAAGATCGTCCTTAAGCATGAGAGGATTCTATATATTCTTAATAATCCTGCACCAAAGATACCTGATGCAAACACACAAAGTTCTGAGAAAGACACTTATCAGAAGTAGCTCAATGATAGAACTAGCGTACGTTGCATCATGCTAGCAGCAATGAACGATGAATTCGGTTGCCGGTTCGAGAATGCTCAGCCAGAAGAAATTATTCAAGCGTTGAATGAATCTTTCAGCACACCTGACGACGTTGAATGACACAAGACTAATTGTGCTATTTTTAATGCTCGAATGAGGGATGGATCTCCTATCACTGATCATGTATTATACATGATCGAGAAGATTGAACTGCTAAGCAAGCTCGGCTTTCCCCTACATGAGCAGTTGGAAAAAGATGCGATCCTAAATTCCTTGCCTCCATCCTTTCGACCTTTCCTTACTCATTTTTGAATGATAAAGCCTGCAGTCAACTTCCACGGTTTGTTGGGGTTGTTACAGAACTTTGAGAAGGATAACCAGTTCTCTAAGGGTTTGGTTAATGTGGTTGAAGGATCTAAGGTAGGGCGTCAACCCTTTGGGAAAGGGAAGAAGAAAAAGAATAAGAAAAAGGTGCAACATGCTAGGACATCTATAAGGGATCAGATGCAGAAGAAGAAAGTTGATAAAAGTCAAGCTGAATGCTTGCATTGCAAGATGCAAGGGCACTGGAAGAGGAACTGTCCTCTTTACATTGTCACACTTGATCCAAACAGGCCGAAGAAGAAAAAGGGGCAAGATGTTGCTCAACAAGTTATTTATATGATAACACCTTGTAATTTTTCTGTATATTATAATCAGACCTGGGTATTGGATACCAGGAGTCCTTTTAACATTTGCAATTCATTGCAGGGACTACAGGTCACTAAAAGATTTGAGGACAATGAAAGATTCCTTAATGTCGGTGATGGAAGATTAGTTCCAGTTCTGGCATTAGGAGTTCTTGAAATAGTTTTCAATAGAAATGTCATTATACTAAATGATTATCATTTTTGCCCAACGTTCTTGTTGAATGTAATTTCTGTAGGCTTTCTGGCCAAAAGTCATTATGAAATTTCAACAAAGGATGTTACTTTGAATATCATTATGAATGGAGTCACTGTAATGACTGGGCATTTATCTAATGGCATTTATATATTATCACAGCCTGTGAATGTAGTGTACAAATCAAGTAAGCGTCCTAGAACAACTGATGTCACAGACATTTATCTTTGGCACCATCGGTTGGGTCATATCAATAAGAACATATTAAATAGGTTAACTCAGGAGGGCATCCTTCGAGTTGATGATTGTGAATCATTAACTACCTGTGAATCCTGTCTTCTTGGTAAAATGACCAAGTCATCTTTTACTGGAAAAGGTAAAGAGCTAAAGAGCTATTAAGTCTAGTACATACTTATGTATGTGGACCAATGAGCACTTGTGCCAAAGGTGGATATTACTACTTCATTACTTTTACAGACGACCTTTCTAGGTTCGGTTATGTCTATCTTATGCGACATAAATCTGAATCGTTTGAAATGTTCAAACAATATCATAAAGAAGTAGAAAAACAAACAGGAAAATGTATTAAGATCCTTCGATCAGATCGAGGAGGCAAATAACTTTGTGACATATTTAAGGGAGAATGGGATTCTCTCCCAATGGACTCCTCTAGGAACACCACAATATAACGGTGTGTCGGAAAGGAGGAATCGAACTCTGTTAGACATGGTTCGGTCCATGATGGGTTTTGCAAGCTTGCCAATATCCTTTTGGGGATAAGCATTAGAATCAGCTTGTCATATTCTCAATAAGGTTCCAAGTAAGTCTGTGTCAAAAACTCCACATGAGATGTGGTATGGACATAAACCGGTAATCACCTATCTGAGAGTCTGGGGGTGTCCAGCTTATGTAAAACGTGCAAAATCAGACAAACTTGAACCCAAATCTGACAAATATTTTTTCATCGGCTATCCGAATAAAACCAAAGGATATTACTTCTACAATACTGAAGAACAAAAGTTGTTCATTAGTAATAGAGCAGTTTTTCTTGAAAAGGAGTTCCTTAGTGAAGGAACAAATAGCTCTAATGTTGAACTTGAGGAAGTTCATCAAGTAGAAGGAACAACACAAACCAGTGAACTCTTAGAATCTGAGTTGATTAGATCAAACTCAAAACATATTTTAGATGCACCATTAAGGTGATTTGATAGAGTACCATAATAATCGGACAGATACTTAGGTTTCTTGGTCTAGAACGATGATCCTGTTGAACTCGATGAGAACAATGAGGATCCGATCATCTATATGGATGCTATGCAAAGAACTGACTCTAATAAATGGCTTGATGCCATGAAATCCAAACTAGATTCCATAAAGGATAATAATGTATGGACATTAGTTGACCCACCCAAAGGGATAAAACCCATAGGGTGTAAGTGGGTTTTCAAAAGGAAAAGAGGCACAGACGGAAAGGTTGAGACCTATAAAGCACGTCTGGTTGCCAAGGGGTATCGTCAACGTTATGGTATTGACTATGACGAAACATTTTGTCCTGTGGCAATACTAAAATTCATTCGGATTATGCTAGCTATAGCAGCACATTTAGATTATGAAATTTGGCAAATGGATGTTAAAACCACTTTTCTAAATGGTGATTTAGAAGAACAGGTGTATATGATACAGCTTGAAGGTTTTATATCTGAAGACGAGTTTAAAGTGTGCAGGCTACAGAAGTCTATTTATGGACTTAAGCAAGCATCTAGGAGTTGGAACATACAATTTGATAAAGTGATCAAATCTTATGGCTTTATTAAGAATAAAGAAGAACCTTGCATTTATAAATGGGCTAACGGTTCCGTTATTGTATTTCTTGTATTATAAGTGGATGACATTCTCTTAATCGGGAATGATGTCCCTGCATTACAAGGAATAAAGACATGGTTATCATCATAATTCTCCATGAAAGATCTGGGAGAAGCATCATACATCCTCGGGATGAAAATCTATAGAGATAGATCTAAGAGGATGCTTGGTTTATCCTAATCTACATATATTGACACAGTGCTAAAGAGGTTTAGCATGGAGAATTTCAAGAAAGGCTATCTTCCGATAGGCCATGGAATTCATCTTTCTAAGAAGGATTGTCCGACAACTCCTAATGAAAGAGAACGTATGAGTCGAATTCCATATGCTTCGGCAGTAGGATCGATTATGTACACCATGATATGTACAAGACCAGATGTAGCATACTCACTAGGAGTAGTGAGTAGATACCAATCTGATCCAGAAGAAAAATACTAGCAAGTTGTTAAGACAATCCTTAAGTATTTGAGAAATACTAAGGACCAGTGGTTAGTCTATGGAGAGTCTGATTTAAAACTTGTTGGATATACTAATTTTAATTTTCAATCAGATCATGATGATAGCAAAAGTATATCGGGTTTCATGTTTATCCTAAATGGTAGAGCGGTTTGCTGAAAAAGTTCCAAGCAACATATAGTGGCAGATTCGGTGTGCGAGGCAGAGTACATCGCTGCATCAGATGCTGCGAAAGAAGCTGTGTGGCTGCAAAAGTTTATCTCCAAGCTTGGAGTGGTACCTTTCATAGATGGACCAGTCCTGTTGTACAGTGACAGTACTGGTGCCATAGCTCAAGCAAAGGAACCACGAGCACATCAGCGCACCAAGCACATACTGCGTCGGTTTCATCTTATAAGAGAGATTGTAGACCGAGGTGACATAAATCTTCAGAAGATTGATGGAAAGGAAAACCTAGGTGACCCATTTACTAAAGCACTCAGCATCAAGGAGTTTGATGACTATAAATTGAAGATGGGTATTAGATACTGTAATGAGTGGCTTTAGGCTAAGTGGGAGTTTTTGAGAATTGTATCCTAAAGCCAATCATTTGATGATTGTGCTGATGTAAATTGTATATAAATTGATATATTAATAAAAGTTATTTGGCAGTTTATTCATTACAAGAACATCTTCTTAAAACTCCTAATAGTAATGAAGCCCTCAGAATCTTCCTTCACGATAAAGGAGGATTTATCTTTGAAGGTCCTTAAAAGAGTTCGCGACCAAATGATATACTATGATAGGGCCATAGTACTATCAATTATAGGATGTTGTATATCATATTTATTGGTTGTCCTCTTAACCAAGGAGTGTAGAGACACTGGTATGACATACAGGTGAAAGTGTAGGAGTACATTTTACCGAACGTGACTCATTTCTGGATACTCTACTGTCAAGAGTTAATCCGAGAAGATATAGGTATAAGTATCCTTCAGACCTAAAGATCACAACCAGTGGCTTACAAGAAACTCATTGTACTTAGATGCCGGACCACCTGGATTTCTAATCCAGCTACGAAAGGTTACTGGGTGCAGTCAAGTACTTGTGGTAGTTTGTGGATCAAGATGGAATTTGACCTATCCCGTTAAAAGGAGAAATGCTTATGTTTCAATTTAGCAAGACCTTGGCCAATGCACTTCATATGAAAGTCACATGATCACTAAAATTAAAATCACTTTATGGATTTGCTGTTTAGAGTTGACAGGCTCTTAAGCCATCCTTATCATTTGTGGTCAAGAGGATGAATTATACTGTAACTGTTTCTTAGGGTTCTTGGAGTTTGCTCGGCAACTTTTCGACCTATCCGGACGTCGGGTTCCATTGCTAGATGGGCACATCGATTAGTATAGAAAATTATTTCTATGCTACCGGCTTAGGTTCGAACCTAGAGAGTCACACGCATAGAAGTTTTCTAGGATGATCTATTTGCTGATCAACGATTGAGAATTGTATATGATTTAATTAATCAATTTGATTGATTGAATTATCTTAATTGGATTAAGTACAAGTGAATAAGATTCAATTTGGTTTAAGTCTATTAGAAGGACTAATCAATTTCAAATATTGATTTGAAATTAGATTTGATTTGGATTTAAATAGATTCAGGATTAGCAAAATTTGATTTGGGCTAGGACCATGATCTATATTGGTTTAATCCAATAAATTCAAATTAGCTTAAAACCAAAAATCCAAACCCCATGTGTGAAAAAGGTTTTCTCGCATGATGAAATAGCTAAAATCTCATCTCATGAGAAATTAAATTCTCATGCAGAATTTAATTTATAACTTTTAGTCTTATTCAAATGATTCACAAGTTCAAGAAAAATAAATTTTGCTAAAAGGTGCCTCTTTGGAAGAGCACTCCACACAACTCTCAGTGCATTGACAAGTGTGTGAATTAATGTGCCTCTTTGGAAGAGCACTCCACCAACTTTCTGTACATTGATAAGTGTGTGAATTAATGTGCCTCTTTGGAAGAGCACTCCACACAACTCTCCATGCATTGACAAGCGTGTGAATTAATGTGCCTCTTTGGAGGAGCACTACACATAACTCTTCATGCATTGATAAGTGTGTGAATTTAATATGTCTCTTTGATTTTCATAAAAATAGCAGAATTCTAAATGTTAGAATTCAATAGGTTGGCTAATATGAAACTATAAATAGAGGACATCCCTCACCAGATAAAAAAAAAAATAACACAAGATCAAAAGAGATCAAAAAATTCTAAACAGTTAGAACCAAGTGTTACAGTTCTAAGAGTTAGAACAGAAAATTCTGGTGTGATTTTAGTGTTAGCAAAAGCTTGGTGGATCTGGAAGGAAGATTCAAGTGGAAGAATTCAAGATCAGCAAAATTATTTTTTCGCGAGCTAGCACTCTCGAAAATTCGATCATTCGGGGGCTTCGCGTGGACAATACTAGAGGCCGGACGATTGAACGGCTGCAGGGCACAAAGGATTTACCTACTGTTCTTATGGTGAGTGATTTGATCCTTAGATCTTAAGGCAGGCTTCAAGATGAGTTGTATGACTTCTCATCTTGAAAATTAAGATATGATCTTAATTATTTAATTTATATGCAATACTTAGATCAAACGATCTTATAATATAAGGCAAAGATATGATCTTGATGCATGTTAGAAAGATTAATATGTAATCTTTAAATTTCCGCATTGATAATTGTTATCAAATTTTAAAATATGCATGCCTCGGGGATTAACTCTCCCAACAAATACTTGATAAGATTTCAATAAGATGTGATAATACTAGTGCAATAAATCTAACTAAAAATCTAATTCAACACTCAAGAACTAAACACAGAAATTAGACATCACTTCATTAGAGAACATGTTGCTAACAATAATGTTTGTCTTGAATTTATGTGTACTAAAAATTATTTGGCTGATATATTCATAAAACCCTTGAACAAGGATAGATTTTGTTATCTTAGAGAAGAATTAGAAGTTTGTGATCCATTAGAATAGTTTGAAACCCCTATGAAAGACTATCTAGAATTCAATCTATTTTCTTGAAAATTCTCTTATGTTTTTAAAGAAAATCATCTAGATATTTGAATCCCTTGGATTCCTCATGCCTTAAGGATAATTTATCTAGAATTTAGAGCTTGGCTTGACAAGTTTTAGCTTTTGAAACTCTTAATATTCTACTGAAACTATTATCGAGCTAACTCGCACAGTGGTAGGAGTTGACTCGAGAGCCATATAGCTCTCTTTCTGTTCAAAGGAGCCGACTTGAATAACTGTGCAAGCCGACTTGCTTTCGAGTGCTAACTATTTTATTATTGCCAATCTGAATCCATGTTTTGCGGGAGTTGAGTCGAGGTGGTCCCAAATCTTTTTGCCTTCAACCTCCATTGCTTTTCTATGGCCCCCATACACCGTGCATCGACTCTTGGTTTTTCCATCACCACCAGGAGATGAATCGCGCATTGCCCGGCAAGGCGGTCATCACCCAGTACACCCTCGTCGTCTTCAACCTTCACACCCGAAGCCGCACCTACTCCAACCTCTCTACACCTTGACCTCATGGCTGGAATTACAACCGAAAGAAAGGCACAATTCCAATTTCTGTACTCTAAAGGGTTTGATATTGGTAATTTACTAAGAAATATGGGATGGAAAAAAGTATGTTCACTGGATATTCCCACCTACCCTGCTCTGGTTAGAGAATTCTATGAAAATGCAGGAAGAGGCGATGGTGGTTTGGTTAGCTATGTCAGAGGCACCCAAATACGAGTGAATCAAGAAATTTTGGGTAACCTATTGGAAATGCCAACTGAAGGAATCATTGCCACCCATCAATCGGATCGCAGTGGAGCTCTATCAAGAATGCTTGAAAGAGAAGTTAATGAACTGGAAGAAGTATATGCCAACCAACTTAGTCTAGAGCTGAGACTCCTTCACAACATATGTAGCAGAATTTTATTCCCAAAGACTCGCAGATTTGAGTATGTTTCGGAGAAAGATATAATTTTGATGGATTATGTCCTAACCGATCACCCCATTAATCTTCCTAGAATGATGTGGAATTATATGGCTAATGCTTGCACGAAGAAGAAGGTGAGTCTGCCTTATGGTATGGTGCTAACTCTGATTTTTAGAAGCTAAGAAGTAAAAATTTTGGAAAATGAACTAGAGAGGCGGCTGAGAGATCCCGACTACTACAACGCCTCCACCTTACACCGTATAGGCTTCAAAAAAATTAATGGAGTTTGGCAGAAGCGAAGACATGATGCTTTGCCAGAGCTGATCAGAGGTGCTAGAATGGATGAAGATGATGATGTAGAGGAGGTCCCCGAACCTTCAGCACTAGCCCCTAGACCTTCCTCATCAGCACCTGGACCCTCGGCACTAGCTCCACCATCACCAGCACCTGCACCCAGCTCATCGTCAGCACCACCAGCAGCAACAACATAACCTTCCTATGTTTTCATTGAAGAGCAAGTGGAGCAGTTCAAAGAAATAATGAAATTTGCACTTGCTAAACATGAAGAAAAGTTGGATGAAAGAATGAGTTATCAGCTTCTGGGGATCAGGTAGTTAGTCTATGGCTTGGATGAGAGATTGCGCAAAATTGAAGATTCAATCAATTGGAATTTATCTTTGACAGACTCAAGGACATTGTTGATGATTCTAATGTTTACTCAAACTCCACTGCAAGCTTCAAGTTAATATTGAAAAGGCAGTATCCAAGACTGTAGAATTGATAAATGATTTTTGTAAGACACAAAAGGATGGGGTGGGAGAAATATTAGAGCAACTAAAGAAGATTTTCAGATTTTGAGTTGATTTCTTCTGGTCAATCCAGCCAATCCATCCAATCTAGATTATCTAGTCATCCTACCCTACCTATTAGGAATATATAGCTTGTACTTAGGACTGATAATTTGTATGTTTGTAGTTTAAATTACTTTATGTATACTCATGTATGAAAACTTATGACTTTAGTGAAGTTAGTATTTTAGATATTTCGTGATGAATATGTATGAAACTCTTCTTATTATCCATGAAATTGTTATGCCATGCAAGTTCTGAATTTGATGATGTTATGAAATTTTGACTCTATACAACTCTATGTCTAACCTGAACCTTGTCTACCCTTGTTTCCTTAACTTTTTTTGTTGATGACAAAAAAGGAAAAGAATTGGTATTGTTGATGCCTAGTCACTTTGAGCTAGCGTCCTTGAGCGTCAACTGTCACTCCGGGGATGCACCATGATCACTCCTTCATCTTCAGAGTCCTACAAGAAGTCTCATAACTGGAGATTATAGTTAGGACCCTCCGACGCCTAAGTTAGCAACCAGGACTACAACAGTTATTTTTTGAGAAGAAGAGATGTGTGTGGAAGAAGCGGGTTGTTTCAGGCTTAAGAAAAAAAATCCCTTTTTCTGTTTGCTCTTACCTCCCTTTTAACGGCATTTCCCTTTGCTAAAGTCCGAATATCATGACATGTCAGCATTCTTACAGATAGAATATCAGAGCTGGTCGGATTGGATCAGCATCCATTGTTCCGATATTATCAGTGTTTTTTCAGAAATAATCGGCTTTTAATGCTCATTTAGCCAGAGTCATTAAATTCTATTGATGACTTTTTGGGCCTTAGTGGCTTTTCTCACTCGAAATGATTGATACTTTATGGCTTTTGATGCTTATTAGCCATAGTCATTAAATTCTGCTAATGACTTTTTGGGCCTTAGTGGCTTTTCTGACTCGAAGTGATTGATAATCACCTTTTGATGCTTATTTAGTCAGAGTCATTAAATTCTGCTAATAACTTTTTGGACCTTAGTGGCTTTTCTGACTCGAAGTAATTGATAATCACCTTTTGATGCTTATTTAGCCAGAGTCATTAAATTCTTGGGTTAGGATTCTTTGAAGATGATGTCAGAATTGATGTCTCTTATCTTGTTAAATCTGCAAGATTCTGGAAAAGCGACCCCCGCCTAGGGGCTGGTCACCATAGAGGCCGCCTAGGACCCTCCCTGGGGCCGCCTAGGGGCCGATTACTATTGAGGCCGCCTAGGATCAGCCCTAGGGCTGGCTAGGGGCCGATTACTATCGAGGCCATCTAGGATCGATCCTGGGGCCGGTTAGGGGCCGCTTGCTACAGAGGCCACCTAGGATCGGCCCTGTGGCCGGCTAGGCCCGCTTGCTACCGAGGCCGCCTAGGACCGGCCCTGGGGCCGGCTAGGGGCCGCTTGCTATAGAGGCTACCTAGGACCGACCCTGGAGCCGGCTAGGGGCCACTTACTATTTGATTACCACGTGGCTTTTACTAGCCACATCATATATTGCCGATTATCATTTGATTACCACATGGCTTTTACCAGCCATATCATACACGTGGCTTTTACCAGCCACATCAGGTATGTATGCATATATTGATTTTAAATGGTATGCACATACATAGGGGGAGTAATTACTCAGGGGGAGTTATCTAGATTGCCTGAATTGGTTATTTGAAATGACTGAATTGTTTAAGATATTTAAGTTGAATTGCTAAAATTGTTAAAGTTATTTGAGTTGAATTGCTAAAACTACAATTGTCAAATGAAAGTTTTTTTACTGATTATATCACTCTGATTGAAAGTCATTTAAATTAAAGTCTATGCTTTAAATGTATATACATATGCTCCATATTTTTATCATCATCAAAAAGGAAAAGATTATTGACCCAAATATTTATTTGATGAATAAAAAAAACTACCTGAGTATATTTTTCTTTTGTACTAATAATTTTGATTAAATGTTTTAGAGATTTAAATCATTAATTAATCAAATCATAAGGAAAATTGAGATTGGTCTTAAGTCTAGCTTTAAGTATCAATTTCAACACTTCGAGCTGACTCCTAGAGTCAAGGAGCTGACTCCGGTGCGTCTCGGCATGTTTTAGCACTTTCGGCATGCGATCGAGCCGACTCCTATAGAGTATGGAGTCGACTTCGTTAGAAAGACAGAAAGACCTAAATTCTGTATCAAGCTCGAGCTAATTCCTGCAGAGTCTCGAGCCAACTCGGTTAGTTATACAGAGAGTATATTTTTAGGGTTCAACTCGAGCTAGCTCCCGCATATGTTCGAGCCGACTCTTGCACGAATTTGTGTTGACCCCTGAACAGCAAGGGCCGACTCCTCCATGGCCAAAACTTCATTTTTTGGATAACCCATGTTTGAGTTGACTCCCAGTCTGCTTGAGCCGACTCCAACCAGTCAGGAGCGGACTTTAAAACTATCAAAGATGACTCCAGATTCTGATATTTCTTCAACGAACTTCAACGGCTACTTCCTCTTCCATGCTAAACTCTTTCCCAACCACTTTTAATGGCTAGTTTCTTCTAAAAGACAATTTAAAGGAAGATTATAAGTAAGAGCCATGGGACGTTTTTGATATAGAGAACACAAGAGAAAAGAAAAGGAGCAAAAGTTCAAATTCAAAAGTAATACAGTGAAAAACAGAGATTAAGAAAAATTCCAATAGTCCAAAGCTAATCTTGAGGGATTTTCATCAAATCAAAGGGAGAAGAAGAGAGCCCTAATTATTCAAAAGCCTCAACATGAAAGATTCTTTCAAAGCATCAAGCACATCTTAAGGAAGATCAAATAGAAGGAAAAAGAAAAGAAGAAAAGAAGAAAAGCCCAACTTCAAAAATCTTCTAATCAGGCTCCTTTTATTTCTATTTGATTTTACTGTTATATTTGCTCATTTTTGGAGCTTCATTTCTGCTGTAACCAAACTCTTATTACTTTTATTAGTTGGTTCAATCAGGGGATTGAATCAAGGGGCAGTTTGGCCTTATGCAAGCTAAGAAAGTTTGTGACGGTTTTGTGCTGGTGATCTTGTGAAAATTAGCTGGGTTCATTATGATCCCAGGGTAAAACAATAAGTTTGAGTTGTGAGCTTGTAAAATAACTATGTTGTAATCAGGATGATTATAGTATGGCCCAAGAGTTTCTTGGAAGTGGACGTAGGTGTAGCTAATACAGAACTACTATAAAATTCTTGTGTTTGTCGTGCTTGGTTCTTCTTTTTTTACCATACCTCTTACATTTTGCTTAGCATACCTTGCATTATACTCATATACTCTCATAGCATTTTCTCTTGCGCATTACTTTAAAAAATAATTTTAAATTTTTAAGAACCTAATTTACCCCTCCTCCTCTTAAGTTGCCATCTGGGCCAATAATTAGTATCAGTGCTTTGTGCCCATCCTTCCTTGATATAACCATCAAGAGCTAAAGATCCACATGGCTCGGCTTTATAGCTCAGCTCTATAGCTCAGCAAGATAGCTTGGCTCTACCGAGGTTTAGAGATTGCGGGTAGCGCTGCTTATCTTTTTCTGTAATGAAAAAGGGACCTTCTCTGATTATGGTAATTAGCGGATCAGAACTCAGAAGTAAGCCTTACCAACTTTCACATTGCCTATCTATCGTGGTGATGATTTTGCCCCACATCATATGCCCCCCACTCCCTAGTCCGAAGCGTAGGTTCAGGCATAGAGAGTAGAGTCCAGGATGGCCCAATTTCATTAGTGGAGTTAAAACCCGTAGAGGCGCGTCACAATGGCTTCATAAATATCAAGCCGTTATTCCAGTGTTTCTTCTCGCTGGACGAGGAGAGTCTCTTTGAATTCTAATGAAGGGCATCTAGCTAGGCAAAATATGGCCAAATTGAAGATCAAGGAATGTGGGCCGATGAGCCTTGATTTTGCATGGTTTTTCCCATAAGTGCCCTTCTATCCTTCTACTTGGTGGCTTTAAAAGGGGAAGGTGAGGCATCACCTATAGCCACTTGAGTTTTCAATGCTTTGCCTTTACGCTTCCTCTTTCTTCATATTACTCTTTGTTGATGAGGTGAGCTCAAGGTGTCACGCTTCTTTGACTGGGGGTTCTATTTCATTGGATGAAGGAGGAACCAGCTTTAAGAAGTTTAATGGGGCTTTGCTCATATCGGTATTGGGAGCTGAAGGGTTCGCAACATTCCCCAGCATCCGTATTGAAAATTGAAGCTCAGATAGGAAAGTTGCTGAGAAGCTAACCATGCAGGAATCGTTGAAGAGTGGTTCTGCTAGGCCTTGCTGAGCCATAAATAAGATAGCATTGGAGGTGGCCCCAAATTACTTCCTTCATCAACATATGAGTACTTGGAGATACAAAAGAAAGAAGGCTAAAGAGATCATACTGGAAACGCTAGAACACAATTTTGCATGGTTGCATCAGGTCATAATCAGAAATGGTTGTTGGTTCCGTAGTTGTGAGCGATCTTTCGCACATAGGAAATTTTCCTTGTACTTCCTGTGCCATAGTGCACTTATAATCTTTTTGTAACAAGGACTTTAATAAAGATATTTCTTTTCTCAACTACATGTGTCTTGAGATGAATATCTGTTGCTTTAGTTCATTAGGCTTCATAGGAAGAAACCATAGCCTTTTCGGTCATGTCGAGGTATGGAGGAATTCTCCCCTCGGTCCCACCAAGGTATAGGGAGCTCCAATCGGCCATGTCAAGCTTGGAGTATTTTTTACTTGGCCCTACCAAGTATAGAGAAAGCTCGACCACGCCGAGGTTCAAAGAAATTCAGTCGGCCTTGCCAAGGTCCAGAGGATTTTTTCCTTAGCCTTGCCAAGGTACGAAGAAATATTTTTTACTTGGCACTACTAAGGTATTCCGACTAGCCTTGTCGAGGTTCGGAAGAATGCTGAGCCACGCCGAGGTACGAAAAAATTTTTTTTTGTTGTCTTGGCCCAGCTAAGTTATGGAGAAAGCTTAGCCATGCCGAGGCTCGAAGAACTTCAATCTGCCTTACCGAGGACTGGAGGATCTTTTACTTGGCCTTGCCAAGGTACAGAGAATGCTTGACTATGCCAAGATTCGAAGAACTTTGGTTGGCCTTGCCGAGGCCCAAAGGATCCTTTGCTTGGCCCTGCAAAGGTACGGAGAAGGCTCGGCCGTGGCAAGGTTCGCAAAACTCTGGTCAGCCTTATCGAGGCCCGAAGGATTTTTTACTTAGTCCTATCAAGGTACGGAGAAAGCTTGGTTATGTCGAGGTTCGAAGAACTCTGGTTGGCCTTGCCGAGGCCTGGAGGATTTTTTACTTGGCCCTGCCAAGGTATGAAAAAGGCTCGGCTGTGCCGAGCTTTGGAGAACTCCAGTTGGCCTTGCCGAGGCCCGAAGTATTTTTTACTTGACCCTGCTAAGGTATGAAGAAAGCTTGGCCTTACCGAGATTTGAAGAGCTCCAGTGGGCCTTACCGAGGCCTAGAGGATCTTTTACTTGGCCCTGCCAAAATACAGAGAAGGCTTGGCCGTACCGAGGTTCGAAAAACTTTAGTTGGCCTTGTCGAGGCTCGAAGAATTTTGACTTGGCACTGCCAAGGTATGAAGATGGTTACTCAGCCCATGGGGTCGGTGTCTGGGCAAGTCATGCCTTTCATCATCATCTCAAAAAAACAAAGATCATTATTCAAAGAATAAATATATAATTGAAGCAAAGTTTTCTGTTACAACAAGCAAAATAGCTCTGTTTAGGCATACTTCACCGGTAATACGCTCGAGGGTTATCCGAGTTTCATGTCCTGGGGGTACTGTATCTTTTGAAGGTCTTTGTTGCTCGGAGGTGATCCGAGTTTTATGTCCTGGGGGTATTGTATCCCTTGGAGGTCTTCATTTGAAAAGGCGAGTCCCTCGCGCTGGACTCTTTTAGGCAGGTTCTCGTCTTCGATTGGCTGTTCCTAGGAGGAGCCGACCATGGTAATCATATTAACATTACCAGCCACCGGTGGGTTCCATGGGGATAGTTGTCAAAGCTTTGGCGAACATTTTGCTCTATTGGCTACTTCGAGGGTGTATTTGATTGAACCTTCGCACTGGACTTCTGATGCACTTTCTTGGCGGTGGGGCCCTATGGCAAAGAGGTGGGTTCGCAGGGCAAGCCAGTCAGCTCTTTTTCGAGCTCTTCTTCTTCTTTTTTTTGGATTGCTCGACTCGGACTGACCTTCTAGATTCTTCGACCTGACATATTTGTCTGCTAGGACCATCATGTCGAAGAGGTTCTTGAGGTAGTTGACCTCTATAGATAGGTAAAAGTCTCCATCCTTTGATACTCCACTCGTTAAGGCGAACATGGCCACCTCATGGTTGAAGTGATCGATTTCAAGCATTGCCGCATTGAAACGGCCAAGAAAACTTCTTAAGGACTCCCCCTCTCGCTGCTTGACTTTGGAAAGGGAGTCAAATCTTCATCAGTGGCGATGGCTACTAACAAACTAGCTGGTGAAAAGGTGCCCCAGCTCATCGAAAGAATTGATGAAATTCGACTTCAAGGTACCGAACAATGTTCTGGCAGGCCCTCGGAGAGTAGAGGGGAAAGCCCAACATAGGATCACATCTGACGCCTCGTAGAACATCATGATGGATTGAAAGCTGCTCAGGTAGTCGTTGGGGTCGGTGGTCTCGTAGTATGGCTTGATGGTAGGGAGTTTGATGTGGGCCTAAACCACTTTCTACATTATTTTGTCGGTGAACGGCATACCCTGCTCCATCGTGGGTTGAGGATTGGATGCCTGTCTGACGACATCTAACTTCTGGCGCATCTCCAGGAGTTGTTGTTTTATTCCGCCATCCCAAATGGTTGGAGATACTGGACGAGGGACCTCGGTAGCGGCGTCGAATCGTGGTAGAAGAAAATCGGAGATAAGGAGTGAGCCCGACGGGATCGAGGCAAACTCTTATCCTTGCCCTCTGCTGTGCTAGCTTTGCACCTTCCTCGTGGCCAGATTGTCATGGGAGGCTTATGGCCTCAGTGGATTGGACGGAGGAGCCACCGGTGGGATCGGGGCGACTGTTCCATCGGGAAGCTACTGAGTGGGCACAGTAGGAAAAGAAACTCCAGTTGTGTTAGGACTTGAACTTGCTGGACCAGCATGCCAAACTGATCCTGGGTGATCGGGGCGGCTGGTGGTGGAGGAGCTTAGGTCGGTGACGATTGCGAGGGCACCGTATTGTTTGTGGGATCATGCCTCTGAAAGGTGGCCTGATCAAGACTATCAATGGTTACTCTCTTGTAGTTGGCCATTGAGGAATCGTCCTTCTTGTTTTGAATCTTATCTTCTTGATTTCAAGTTTAATGTAACTTAAGGCCCTTCCTTTAGCGCTGATATGTTGCTGCTGAATTTCGTTCTCTAACTTGGGAAAGGTGCACATCAGGATCTGGATAGCGCTGTCTCGTCTGGGTAGACCTGCACGATAGTCCTCACACAGGAATCACAGGGGATGGTCCATGCGGAAGATCCTTCGATGCCCAAGTCAGTAGATACTCTCAGTAAACAGATAAGTAGGAGAAGGTTGTTGCAGAAGGATGCTCAAAGGGGGTTTCTGAAGAGCATGACCTCTGCTTCATTTTTGGAGGCTTAGAATTGCCTACGAGAATGGTAAGCAGTTACATAAATTTTCGAGTGCATTTTAGGAAGTTGAAGCCAATATGATTGAAATACCGTCGGTTATAAGGATTGATGGTTGAGGAGGCTGATGGATGCCTTATCGAGAATTTGAAATCCCATTGATCATGGTGGGCATGTTGTATTTGGCTTCTGTTTCTATTTTGGAGGCCTACTTTGAAATCTTTGCAATCGGGATGGTTCATCTTCCGAAATATTCGGTGCAGTTTGAAGCATTATGATGCTTATGTTCAGGGGATGAGGATCGATCCTGGCGAGGTATGGAGATGGCTCGATCCTTCTGAGGTTCGGAGATAGCTTGGCTCTATAGCTCGGCTCTATCGAGGTTCGGAGATTGCAGGTGGCGCTGCTTATCTTTTTTTTTAACAAAGAATGGGCCTTCTCTGATTATGGTAGTTAGCGGGCCAGAGCCTAGAAGCGAGCCTTACCGACTTTCATGCCTGCCCTTCTGTTACGGTGACGATTTTGCCCCGCATTATCACTGCCCTACTTAGCTAGCTATTCACCGCAAACTTAAACAACCACAGAAGAACTTAATCAATGGAATATGTAAAACGTTGCTAATGATGGTTCAAAACTATGACGTAGTCTATATGACCCAAACCAGACCAGAGAGAAACCTAAATTGGTTCTCAAGGAAATATATAGATCGAACAATGAAGTAGAAGCCGATCCCAGTTTGGTATGAACCAGAATGAACTGGACCTGATTGAATCAATCAACTCGCACCTTTCTCCCTCAGAAGCAAGAGAATTCCTTAGCATTCATCCAGAAAGGAATCGTGGACCTCAAGGGCAGTTGCCTTTAAGTATCAAATTCCTTTTCCAATTGGACGGTGCAGTACTTCAAGGAACATCGATCATATCCTATATTAGTATCTGTTATAAAAAAGATCAGGAGGTATAAAATTAGTAGCATTGACTTTAAGATGGTGTCATGGGATTGGATCGCAATTGTTTTTGCTAGCAATATTTCCGACCCAGCATTACCGTCCAATAGGCAGAGGACGAATTAATTTTAGTGCCAGTGTGCAACTGTTTTCTCTATCCTTTTTTTTTTATATATATATATATATATATATAAAATAAAAAGAAAAGGATAGAGAAAACAGTTGCACACTGGCACTAAAATTAATTCGTCCTCTGCCTATTGTATATATATATATATAATTTCTATCTAAGTAACAGTAGTAGTAGAAAGAGAGAGACTTGATTGCTCCAGAGAATTATCATCCAAATAAATAGAGATTTCATGTTAAAACTATTGGATGTGAACTTTTATCTCTAAAATATTTATATAAAAAAATATATAATCTGGAGACTGTTGGCTCTTGGATTAAGAGGTTAAAGAGGCACGAGATATATTCTAATACAAGGTCGGCAAAATCATTAACCTGAGACTCAAAGCTAGTAGATTATATGAAGGAAAGAAAGAAAATGGGGTAGATTATAAGAAGGAAAGAAAAAAAAAAAAAAAAAAAGGGAAAAAAATGATGGTTAATTTGCGTGAGAATTGTACACGAAGGCTCTCACACAACAAAAGATGCATGATGACCTTCCATCAAATAAATCCTGACTTTTCATCCAATAATTTTCAATATAAATCTGTTTCTTCTGACATGACATGCAATTCTTGAGAGCATTTCACACTGCATCCACTACAATGAGCATCTTTACTATCAAATAACGACCGAACGTAACGCAGAATGTATACTTTGTGGTCTATTTCCAATGGCAAAAGTTAGAAGCCACTGAGAAAAATCGATAGCACCACTTAGAAGCGTCAAATATCCGGCATTACAGCTCGTAATTTCGTAGATGGTGCTCGGTCAAGCCGAGCGCAGCCGGCATGGCACCAAGAGTTCACCTGGCAGTCTACAGGGTGTGCAAAGGTCCAGCTACAAAATCCCGATATATTGGCAGGCATTGAAAAGGTCATGTATGACGGAGTTGGTGTACTCTCGATGTCCATTTTTTTTATGCTTATAACATCCACCAACCTCCAAGATCCATTTTGTTAAGTATTTTTTATTTTTAATAAATGATGAAAGAAAAAAAAACCGAATAAGTATACAGGTATTAACAATAAAAAATCAAGTAGATGTTTGACGTCCATTTTTTTTTTTTTAAGTATGCTTATAACATCCACCAACCTTCAAGATCCATTTTGTTAAGTATTTTTTATTTTTAATAAATGATAGAAAAAAACCGAATAAGTATACAGGTATTTAACAATAAAAAATAAGTAGATATTGTAATAACCCGTCGCCTTTTAATGGTCCTTATTTTATTACTAGCGTTTCACTAATTAAGAAGTGATAACAGCCCCCCTTAATGTTGAACGCTTGCTTGATGGGAGCATGCGGTGAAGGGAATTGAGTATAAATAGGGAACCCTTCCTAAGGTTTTAACAAGGTTATCGAAAGAAAAACCTAATAAGCGGAGGCATTGGCATTGAGTCCCTGATCAAGAGCACATCCTGAGGGCATACACCATCAGAATGCGATGGCTCGTTGATTAGAAGAACTCAATCAAGATCCATCGAGAGGAGAGAGAGAGATCAATCAAGATCAATCGAGAAGGAGGAAGATCGAGATCCCTAAAGAAAGGAAGATCAAGATCCCGTGCAGCTGATTCAAGGAAGATCGAATTCCTTACCCTCATCGGATAGACCATTAATAATAATGGCTGGAGGTAATTATCGATCATAATAAATATATTGATATCGTGATCAATATTTTAAATTAAGTCTTACATTTGGTATCAGAGCTTTTTAAAACCTCTGCCTTATTTTGTGAGATTTCTATCAAGTTTCTCTTTTCAAGCAATTTATGCCGCGTGTTTTCCGTTTTCAGTTTTTCGGATCTCAGGTTTCGATCAGTTCTGATCTTTGTTCACGGAATTGACAGAAACCATTAAACCTATTCAGATTCCGATTTTTGCGGAAACAAAACGTGGCCTTTCTTTCTTTGCATTAAAGGTTTCCCGGATTTCTTTTTGGTATTAAAGAGATAGCATTAAAGAAAGAAAAGAAAAGAAACGTAGCATTAAAGAAAAGAAAAACTAAAGAAAGAAATGCAGCGGAAACGTGGCTTCAATAACCACATGCGGTGACATATTAAAAAAGAGAGAAAACTTTCGGTTTTCGTTTTCTCGCTTATGGTCTTTCCGTTCTCTCACGGGATTTAAAATCTGGATTGGTTGGATTTTAAATGCATTTATTATCTGTTTAATGTTTTATTAAATCATGTAACATGATTTATTTTTATCATTTGTTTCTTGAGTTTAAATTTTTGTATTAAAATACGCCTCCTGAGTCTCTATGCCTACGGTGTTTTGCATAGACTGGCCCAAGGGAATAATGAGCTACGGCCGGACGTGTTTTAATTAACAAAAATTTTTCTTAAGATGATAATTTTAAAATTCATTAAATAGATATTGAAATGTTGTCTTCTGTTCTGCATACTAGATTTATTCTATGCATGAATTTGGTGGTAGTGTGAAAATCACAGTGCAAATCCTTTCAAGGTCTGATTGGTCAGTTGGTGTCTAGAAAGGTAAAGAGATTGTGGTTACTTAATTGGTTCCGTTGACTGACCTAAGGAAAGCAACGGGGGGACCCCCACTTCTCTTTCACTGGCCTGGCCAATTTGACTAACTCAGATCTTGATTTGGAAATGTTACGTTGATTAAGATCACTACCTAATAATCATGCTAAATTGGTTAATCTATATGCATATAATGTCATGTGATCAATATGATGTTGATTAATTGAGGAGTAGCCACAGCATCTTTGATTAATCAAAATTATATATTGAGTTGCAAAGATCACATAAGGTTAGATGACATTAATTGTGACTAATTATATTAATGTAATGAATCTTATCCCACAGGAATTTTTGTTGCACTAATATAATTAATTAGGATGCGATAACAAATTATTTTCTTAATTACCCACAGGAATTAAGAAAGGAATATAATTTGTTAGTCACATCATTAAGCTAATGAGTCTATTTGAGTATAATAACTTAGCCCACAGGTAGTTATTGTATGTTATTGATTCATGTTATTGCATGTTTACATTGGTAAAACATGACATCAAGTTATATGCCTCAAATTCAATTACATGAACATGATTTTATTTTTATGCAGCTATTTTGCCTGTTAATATTTCTGATATGAAATGTGACATTCCCGATTTAAGTGGTGATAATTATAAATTATGGAAGGAGAGAATTCTTCTTCAATTAGGGTGCATGGATATTGACTATGCTATCAGGAAGGATGAACCACATTCAGTTACATCTACTAGCACTCAGGCTGAGATTGCTGCGTATGAACGATGGGAACGGTCCAATCGCCTCAGTATGATGTTCATACGTACTAAAATTTCTGCTAGTATACGTGGTTCAATTCCTGAGTGCAAAAATGTCAAGGAACTTCTGAAGGCTATTGATGCACAATTTGAGTCTTCAGATAAGGCAATGGCTAGCACCCTAATGACAAAATTATCATCAATGAAGCTCACTACGGTTGGAGGTGTGCGTGAGCACATCATGAAGATGAGGGACATTGCGGCTCAGTTGAAATCCCTAGAGGTTGAGATGTCAGAATCTTTCTTGGTGCACTTTATTTTGAGCTCACTCCCACAGCAATATAGTCCCTTCAAAATATCTTACAATACACATAAGGACAAATGGTCAATTAATGAACTTCTGACCATGTGTGTTCAAGAGGAAGGGAGGCTGATTTTAGAAATGGGAGAAAGTGCACATTTAGTCACTCAGAGAAAGACTAAAGCTCCCAAAGCCAAACGCAAAGGAAAGGGTAAAGTATCCATCCATACAGAAGACAAGAAGGAGTCCAAGTGCTTCTTTTGCAAGAAGAAAGGGCATATAAAGAAAGATTGTCTCAAATTCAAAGCTTGGCTTGACAAGAAAGGTACTCTAACCTCATTCGTATGTCATGAATCCAATTTGGTTATATGTCATAACACATGGTGGATTGATTCTGGTTCTACAATCCATGTTTCAAATACCTTGCAGGGTTTTCTAAATCAAAGGAAACCATTGGGAAGTGAACAAAGCATCTATTCAGGAAACAAGATGGGTTCACATGTGGAAGCAATTGGAACGTGCAGACTTATTTTACATTCTGGTTTTGTTTTGGATTTGGAAAAGACATTTTATATTCCAAGTTTCTCTAGAAATTTGATTTCAGTGTCAAGGCTTGTACCAGCAGGATATCCTTTAATTTTAATAAAAGCTCTGTTGATTTATTTTATAAATCTAAGCTTATGGGAATGGTACATTGTCAGACAATCTTTTCCAAATCAATTTGAAAAATAATACCACCTATAATGTGATGCACGCCCAAACTGGTATGAAAAGATGTGTTATAAATGAGAATTCCTCTATTTTGTGGCATCGGAGATTAGGTCATATCTCCATTGAGAGAATTAAAAGATTAGTAAAAGATGGAGTACTTGATACTCTTGATTTTACTGATTTTGACACTTGTGTGGACTGCATAAAGGGAAAGCAAACCAACAAGTCCAAGAAAATGCCAAGAGAAGTTCGGAAATACTGGAGATCATACATACGGATATCTGTAGCCCAGATATGGATTCGTATGGTCAGAGATACTTCATCTCATTTATTGATGACTATTCACGATATATGTATCTCTACCTACTTCATAATAAGAACGAAGCATTAGATGCCTTTAAGGTATTTAAGGCAGAAGTAGAGAAACAATGCGGCAAGCAAATTAAAATCGTGAGGTCAGATAGAGGTGGAGAATATTATGGTAGATACACTGAGAATGGACAAGCACCTGGTCCGTTTGCTCGGTTTCTTGAAGAAAATGGAATTGTTGCACAATACACCATGCCAGGGTCTCCTGACCAAAACGGTGTAGCTGAAAGGAGAAACCGGACATTATTGGACATGGTAAGGAGCATGATTGTCAGCTCTAACTTACCTAAATCCTTGTGGACTGAAGCTCTTAAAACTGCTGCGTATATATTGAATCGGGTTCCAACCAAGGCTGTTTCCAAAACGCCATTTGAGTTATTTAAAGGTTGGAAACCAAGTCTGCAACATATACGTGTTTGGGGATGCCCATCTGAAGTAAGAGTCTATAATCCACAAGAAAAGAAACTAGACCCAAGGACTATTAGTGGATACTTTATTGGATATGCTGAGAAGTCCAAGGGTTATAGATTTTATTGTCCATCTCACAGCACTAGGATTGTGGAATCAAGAAATGCAAAATTTCTTGAGAATGACTTGATCAGTGGGAGTGATCAATCTCAGTATTTGGCTTCTTCTGAGAAAGATCATTCAGTTATTCCAGCTTCCACTTCAAGTGAGGGATTGGTTGTTATTTATAGCACTCCTCAAACTCAATTAAGTGCCCAACAACCAGTCATTGAGATTTCACAAGCTGATGGTAATCTAGAAGATCGTGTTGTTCATCAACAATCAGTTGTGCAAGATACTCCTCAAGAGGTCATTGACACAACATTAAGAAGATCAACTAGAATAAAGAAATCAGCAATTCCTAGTGATTATGTTGTGTATCTACATGAATCTGACTATAACATTGGAGCCGAAAATGATCCTGAAACGTTTTCACAAGCCATGAGTTCTAAGGAATCAAACTTGTGGTTCAATGCCATGAAAGACGAGATGGAATCTATGGCATCTAATCGAGTCTGGGATCTTGTTGAGTTGCCTGATGGTGTAAAAGCCATTGGATGTAGATGGATCTTCAAAATAAAGAAAGACTCACAAGGCAACATTGAGAGATATAAAGCAAGACTCGTTGCCAAAGGATTCACTCAGAGGGAAGGAATCGACTACACGGAGACATTTTCTCCTGTATCCAAGAAAGACTCTCTCCGAATAATTATGGCATTGGTAGCTCATTTTGATTTTGAGTTACATCAAATGGATGTGAAGACCGCATTCCTTAATGGAGATCTAGAGGAAGAGGTTTACATGAAACAACCTGAAGGATTTTCCTCTAGTGATGGTGAGCATTTGGTTTGCAAACTTAAGAAATCCATATATGGATTGAAACAAGCCTCACGTCAGTGGTATTTAAAATTTCATGATGTGATCTCTTCCTTTGGTTTTGAAGAGAACATCATGGATCAATGTATATACCAGAAGGTTAGTGGGAGCAAAATTTGTTTCTTGGTCCTATATGTGGATGACATTCTACTTGCAACCAATGATAAAGGGTTGCTACATGAGGTGAAACAATTTCTCTCCAAAAATTTTGATATGAAAGATATGAGTGAGGCATCTTATGTCATTGGCATTAAGATCCATAGAGAAAGATCTCGAGGCATTTTGGGATTGTCTCAAGAAACTTATATCAATAAAGTCTTGGAGAGATTTCGGATGAAAAATTGTTCACCAAGTGTTGCACCTATAGTGAAGGGTGACAAGTTCGCTTTGAACCAGTGCCCTAAAAATGAACTTGAACGGGAACAGATGCACAACATTCCATATGCTTCAGCTGTTGGAAGCCTAATGTATGCTCAGGTTTGCACAAGACCTGACATTGCATTTGCAGTAGGAATGTTGGGAAGATATCAGAGTAATCCAGGTTTAGACCACTGGAGAGCTGCTAAAAAGGTCATGAGGTATCTTCAAGGGACCAAGGACTACATGCTCATGTATAGACAAACTGATCATTTGGAGATAGAGGGCTACTCAGATTCGGACTTTGCTGGCTGCGTTGATTCTCGGAAATCAACATCAGGATTTATATTTATGTTAGCTGGTGGAGCCATATCATGGAGGAGTGCAAAGCAGACCTTGACTGCTACCTCTACTATGGAAGCGGAGTTCGTTGCTTGTTTTGAGGCTACATCGCAAGGTGTATGGTTGAAGAGTTTCATCTCAGGGCTTAGAATTGTTGACTCCATTACTAGGCCAATTAAACTGTACTGTGACAATTCAGCTGCTGTATTTTTGGCTAAAAACCATAAGAGTGGTAGTCGAAGTAAACATATCGACATTAAGTATTTAGCCATAAGAGAACGTGTTAAAGAGAATAAAGTGGTCATAGAACACGTTAGCACTGAATTGATGATAGCTGATCCTTTGACTAAAGGCATGCCAATTAAGAAGTTTAAGGATCATGTGATAAGAATGGGAGTTGGTTCCATGATATAATTGTATTGATAACAATTTGTACAAAGAAACTCTTATTTCAATCGTTTGTTTATTTCTCATTCAGGTGTACACGTTATATGACTTTTGAGAAATGACAAACTTTTCTTTTGGACTCTGAATAAACATATGGTTTATTCATTATGTTATGTTGTCACATTTGGAATAGTGGTAAAGAAATTGAATGCATTGTAATACATAGAAGATAATACTCAATTATAGAGGACCTATCGCTATGATTCATGTATTTAGTTTCTTGTTCAGTGTTGATAAAATATACGGACCAAGTGGGAGAATGTAATAACCCGTCTTTTAATGGTCCTATTTTATTACTAACGTTTCACTAATTAAAAGTGATAACAGCCCCTCCTTAAATGTTGAACGCTTGCTTGATGGGAGCATGCGGTGAAGGGAATTGAGTATAAATAGGGAATCCTTCCTAAGGCTTTTAACAAGGTTATCGAAAGAAAAACCTAATAAGCGGAGGCATTGGATTGAGTCCCTGATCAAGAGCACATCCTGAAGGCATACACCATCAGAGTGCGATGGCTCGTTGATTAGAAGAACTCAATCAAGATCCATCGAGAGGACTCAATCAAGATCCATCGAGAGGAGGAAGATCAATCAACATCTATCGAGAGGAGAAGGAAAATCAATCAAGATCCATCGAAGGAGGAAGATCGAGATCCCTAAAGAAAGGAAGATCAAGATCCCGTGCAGCTGATTCAAGAAAGATCAAATTCTTACCCTCATGGGATAGACCATTAATAATAATGGCTGAAGGTATTATCGATCATAATAAATATATTGATATCGTAATCAATATATTTAAATTAAGTCTTACAGATATTTGACGACCTCAGCAAGGATTATATCATATACCACTAGTGTTTATTTGACAAGCCTTAGCTACCTGATTATATCATATCAACCGTGAAATATTCAATACTTTAGCTACCTGATTATATCATACCAGAAATATTCAATCCTTCAAATTCAAAAAACAAATGGCTAAACAAATGTAGAGCAAGTACTCGACATGTCTAAGTTGGTCATGCATTAGGAGCAGTCCTCCCAGAAAGGAGTTGTCATTCATTAGGAGCAGCTTCCTCCCAGAAAGAAGTTTTCTTCCCCGTCTTTGAAAGAGTTTGTAGAACAACATCAGGTTTTACGTTGCCTTTCACAGTTACCTTCTGCTCTTTCAAGTCCACATCAAAGGCTTCAACACCTGTAAAAGATTACAAAAAAGCATACGAATTAGTATTCTTGTTCCAAACCTCGCGATAGAATCTTTTTAACATCTGACAAATATTTTGCAAAAAATAAAATTTGTAAAAAATCACAAGAACAGAAAAAGAAATGTGAAGAGTGACAACCTTTCATTTTGCTGAGGACCTTTTTAACAGCTCCAACACAACTTTCACAGGACATGCCAACTCTAAAGACAACAGTCTATATCAAGAAGTGAAACAAAAGGAAGATACGTTATTAAGACATCACTCAAATAACAGTGAAAATAAGCACTTGAGATTTAAATAAATAGATATAGCAAATCGTTTCATCAAAATGTTCTTGTCATAAACAAACCAAATTGCTTCTGCTGCTGACATCTCCACCTCCCAAAAGTTTTTAAGACAAATTAAAAATTCATAAATAAAATGCAAAGGAAAGGAGAAGTCAAACAGACTATAATCTACAGGACACATGCAGTTATAAATCCCCATCATTATCAAAATAACAATCCTAACTTTGGCCACTGCATGTGTCATGGTTTTGATGGTAATGGCCAAAAACAAACAAATTTTTTAAAAAATGTAAATTATGATTAGTGGCAATTTAAATTACTAATCCTTGAAAGGAACAACTGATAGGAAAGGAATTGTTAAATATAGTTATATTAAATTAAATAAATATTCTCTTTCAAAAGAAAATTCAATCATCAGGAAGGAAGTTGGTGTCCCTTACTTTCATTCTTTATTGCAAATAAACTAATACAATGATATTGACCATCGCATCTGGCTCCACAGTTCTTGCTTTAGCAAATTTGCTACTGAAATTTAACGTGTAATGATGACTTAGACAACAAACAACTAGCTTGCATGAAACAATTGCCAAAATTTTACTACAACTTGTAGCTAAAGCAGTTGCCATTTTTAAGTGGTTATCTTAGATGACTGCTACATGCAGAAGTTAAAAAATTGACATCTGTAAATTAACATAGGGCAAAAAGTCCATTCTAGTCTTATAATATTAGTGTATAACAAACTCTCCTTTTATGTTTCAATTCTAATGCTTACTAAGGGCCAGTTTAGTATCACTTTTATTTCCTTTAATTTTTAAAAAAATAGAAACACAAAATTCAATGCAAAAAATATATTTGGTTACATTATTTTTATTTTATTTTTAAAAGTAACTTTTATTATTTATGAAAAAGATTTTCAAAAAGTAACTTTTAAAATGTCACCTGCTATAAATAATAAAAAAATAATAGCAGTTACCAAACATATTTTTATTGTCAGAATTGTCAAAAATAAAAAGCAATAGTCATTAGTAAACATGTTTCTATTATCAAAAATATAAAAATAAAATAAAAACAGAATTCCTATTTCTATTTTTTAAGAAAAGGTGACAGCGATGTTAAACACAGCTTAAATCTTTGTAGGACTTGGAGACCATCCTCATTAAAAATAAAAAATCACCCGCTGCAAGAATGATATAAGAAACTGCAAGAAAGCTATATGCATATAAGGTGAAAAATAAATAAATAAATAAAGAGCTCGGTCGGCAACAAACCAGATAACAAACAACCTATCAGGAAGATTACATCAGGCTCATAAAATTTCTAACCACCCAAACAGGCCTTTTAAGTGGCCATTAATTGTATATTTAGAACCTAGCTATGTATATCCATAGGCCAGTTTCATATCACAGAGGATTAATAAAATAGAAAGAGATAAAAAGAGGAAACAATGGGAAATAAAAAATAAACATAAACAAAGTAGCATGCATGCTAAGTATGGTCAAATGGTCAGATAGTTTTGCCATATCCCATTTCAATTATAAAAATAGTCAATATCTCATTTATTGGTGTTATTTTCAATTTATATGGTTATCTGCGGTCTCCATCATTCTATTAAATTTTGAAGTCAACAATAATGCTTCATAGGTGATACTCAAATTTAACAAAGTTATAGGGAAGGTGCACAAAACTAAGTTGACTTCCCACATCCCATGGGAAAAAGAAAAACAAATTTGATCACTTTAAATGGAACTATTGAATATTTCAAGTCATTTCAAGTCCAGCTTACTCACATTTACATGTTTTTTTTTTATCATTTTGTGGCACTTAAATGCAATGTTTCAGTTGCCTACTTGTTTCTTTTTTCATTCACATCAGTAACATCAATTGCTTCCATTTATTTAATGGAAGAATGACTATAAAAATATAGAATTAACAACTCAAACATTTAATCCAATTCACAGTTTTATTCAGTGCATATTAGAAGGAAACATTAATTTGACTGACAAAATGTGTCTCTTTGGAAATTTCTACATGATCCTCTATTTCCCAAGTCTTAGAGTGCATTTATTGTTGCTTTTTTTTATAAAAAAAAGCCTTCTACAAATTAAAAAAAAATTTAAAAAAACACTTTGGGAAATGCGCAATCTTTTCCACCAAGAAAAACAAAAACATAGTAAATAACTCATACACCCCTTTGTTTTGACCTCTGCGTTCATGTCATAAAATACAGGGACTCTGATAGACTAGTATCCTAGAGGATAGAGAAAAGCTGATGGAAGGCCACCCTATACCAATAGTCAATAAATTAAAAGCTCATAGAAATAACCCTATCATGTGGACAAGATGCAGGTAAACAATAAACAAAATCATCAAATAAGAATGATATAAAACCATTTTTCCATGAATCCCGGATGATTGGACTCAGGTAAGTTTTATTTTCTTTATTTCCTTTCCTTTTCTCCACACACCTCTATCACGATTTCGATCTTGATTTCAATCTTCTTACCCCAAACTTGGTCTTTTGCATTATCAATATGCTATTCTATCACCAAAATATAAATTATCAGATTTACTACTATTGCCTCAAACCCAACTTTATAAATGGCAAATTTCAAGACATATATCAATTACATAAACCATAGCTCAATATTTAGAACAATGGTATCGATCTTATGATCCAGTAATCAAATAATTTAATCCTTAAGCGCTCGTTTGGTATGTTCCTAAGAAAAGTTTTCCACTGAAAAAAAAAGTGTATGAGAAAATAAATTCCACCTACCACATCTCCTGTGGTACTTAATTTTCAGTGGAAGATGGAAATAATATCCCAACGTGGGAAGATGGGTGCAGAAAAGTCCCCTAAAGCTATTCCAACTTCAAATATTATTATTACAACCCCAGTCAGGCACAAGAATAAAATCTACATAGAAATAAAGAGATCACAGTTTGTTAGTCTAACAATACAACTCAAAACAGATGCGCAATCAGTTATCCAATCTATCCCGAATGATTAACAATGTAAACATACTAAAACAAATCATTTATCACCAAAAACGGGAATTAAAATTCCATATATCCGTACAATTCAAAGACCTAAAGATAAGGTCTACAACTATCTTTTAGAGGAAAAACTACTACAGCCCTGTTGTCCTCAAACAAGAAAAGGATCGGATAAACCACACCAATAATCCAATTGAACGAACCCTAAATTCGATTCATCACCATTAAAGCATAATGACAAGAATTTCAGCAAAAAAAAAACAAGAACTGAATCATTGAATCATAAGTTCAGATCGCGATTCTCCACCGCCAACAATCCGATATAATGAACCCTAATTATAATTCAAGCCTCTTAAAATTAATAACATATCCAAAAAATATTCAAGCCCCTTAAAATAATAATAACAAAAAAATCCAAAATAATAGCATAATTTCAAGAAAACAAGGGCAGTAAGAAGGATATGATCAAGAAACAAATTTGTAGCGTGTCAAAAAAAAGGACCTCAGCCATCGCGTAGATAGAACTTTTCTACCGATTCCAAGGGACGATCGAACTTTTACCGATTCCAAGGGACGATCGAACTTTTCTACTAACTCCAAGGGATAATGCTCTATTTGGAGATCGAGATGAAGGGCCTATTTGGATTAAGGTCGTTAGAGGGAAAGAAAAAAAAGTTATAAGTTATTTTGTTTGGAAAGATAAAAGAGGAAAAAAAAAAAAGTTATCATTTATTTTTTTAAATAAATAAATTTATTAATTTTTAAAATTAAAGTAAGTAAAGGATAAAAAATAAATCATACTTGAAAGATAAAATATTTTTTTATATTTATATTTTATTTTTTTTTTCTCTTTTTAACTTTGCCTTCCGTTGCTCCTCTCTCGTTACCGAGCAAAAAACTTTATAAAAATAAAAAAATAGTTACTGAATTGTAAAATTAAATATATTTAAATAGAATATTTTGAAGCTTACCTTTTAAATTTCAAGTTTCTCTAATATCTCATTTTGATATAAGCTTATAAAAATTAAAATTTTTGATAGATACTATCCTTCCAAAAAAAAAAAAATATTAGATACATACCATCATTTAAAAAAATTTAATTTTTAAAGATTTTAATATACCTTTATAAAATAAATAGAGATGAATATCATGCATTCCGTGTTGTAAATCATAACTTTCACTGTTCTCATCTTTTTTGTGCCATTGCTCATCAAAATAAATATAAACCATTCTTTCATTTGTAATCATGAAAAAACTTTTATCAAAATCTCTTTTGCCCTTTAACCTCATCAACAATACACATCCTATATAAATATAAAAAAACCTTATTTTTTCCTTCGAACTTTGATGAAACCTGTTAATATCCAAAATCAAAAACATATAATTATCCTTTAATAATCCTTTAATAACATAAGAATATTATTTTGTTATACAATAATTGATAAATAAAGATGACACAGAACTAAATTTAAGCAAAAATTAAATGAATTAAAAATATATAATAATAATATTTTTTTATTAAAAAAATAATTTATATTATTATTATTTTTTTTATTAAGAAGAACAACCTTTTATCAGCCATCGAACTTTTCTACCGACTCCAAGGGGGAAGTTCGTGCGCCCATTTTTTTTTTTGTGAGATGAAGGGTAAGTTGTACTCTGTGGCAGTTCCTGGCCATTTCGTCGCAGCCCCGCATTCCCAGCGCCCGGAGAACCCACCTTCGATTCGTCTTATGATTCGTGAAGATTAAAATGAACGGGGGATGCGTCGTGTCGCATGGTATCCCTCTGCGGGGTCGCTGATCAGGAGAATGGGTCCAAAAACGGGCAGTACGAAGTACGAGCCGTGTGGAGTACGAGTTTTGTGGATGGTTGCTTTTTATGGTCTCTTTAGTGGCGTTCGACGCGGGGAATACATCATGGATTACGTCGCTGTTGACCGCTTGATTGAGTCCGAAGGCAAATTATGTGGTTTAGCTGCGTTGATTTGGCAAGGGTGTGTTTGAAATAGGAAGTAAAATTTTTTTAAAAAATATATTTTATTTTAAAAAATAATTATAATTACGAAGAAAAATAAAAAAAAGTTAATCAAAAAAAATAATTCATAGTTAATAATTTTTAAACTTATTTTTTAGGGACCAAAGAAGTAATTATTTTTTCTGAACTTATTTTTGAGAACAAAATTGTTATTACAAAAAATAATTATTTTCTCATCTATTCCCTGAATAAACCCTATCCTATACATTTATTCATAATATCTATTTTTCTATTAACACTATCTAATTATCCATCTTTCTAACTATGATCTGTTTGCTTGGCTTTTAGTTTGGACTAAAATCTTAGTTTGAATTTTAAGGTTCTTGCTCCAATCTAAATCCAAATATTATGCCACCATTTTAATTTTTTTATTTTTTATTTTTTTAAGATTAATGCTAGGAGTTTTCATTTTGTGCATATAAATAATTTATTTACAGTTTGATCGAAAAAAAATTATCAATTGGTTAGAGTGGAAAGTAGACTGATAATTTTAAATACCACTGCCAACAAATATTAAGTCAGGCACAAAAATTTATATTCATATTTATTTAAACAAGTATTACTATAAATCAAACATCAAAAATATAAATATAAAAAATGTAAATCTAACAGCTAAACACAACTAAATCAAAAATATTATTAAAAAAATAAAAAATAAATACTATGTTAATATGGTTACTTTTTTTTAAGACAATATCTGCTGTAAGATTAAATAAGATTGCAATTAAGATCTATTGCCGCCAAATCACTATTGAGGTACGTCGGGCGAGAGGAGAACTTCGCGGACCTTCAGAGGAGTGATGGAATCACCTTCGTCAGCCGAGAACTTGCAAGAAAAGTCTCGAACCGGTGGTTCTGGTGGGAAACCCTCCGACGCTCAAGTCAGTGACGTGAGGAACAAGAATTTCTTATCAGTAGAGCTCGAGAAAGAAAGAGTCCCCCCCTCATTGGGGGTCGGCCCTTATATACCTGCTCAGGGTCCCTCTTACCCTTCCGCGATGACGGTCGGATCCTCTCTTCTGTTAAGATCGGCTTTGTAGGTTGGCACCTGGTTGTTAGATAGCGGATATCGGCAGATGCGTAGTATCTGTAACTGCCCATGATCCTGGCAAAAGGTGGGTGAGTGGGCCGCGTGGTAGTTGTTTTAAATCTGTTCAGCATTAGAATCTGACTTCATGGCTGGAATTTTGTTGAAGCCTGAGGCCGAAGCCGAAGTTGGAGCTGAGACTGAGGCCCAGAGCCGAGGCCGAGGCCCAGAGCCGATGCCGAAGTTGAGAGTCGATGCCGAATCCGAGAGCCGGTGCCGAATCTGAGAGCCGATACCGAAGCCGAGACCGAGGTCGAGCCTTAGGCTGGGAACGAGACCGAAGCCAGGGCTGGAGCCAAGACTGAGCCCGTCGTCGAAGCCAAAGCCGAGGCTGAGGCCGAGGTCGGGACCGAGGCTGAGGCTGAAGCCGAAGCCGAGGCCGGTGCCAAGGCCGAAGCCGAGACCGATGCTAGGAGCCGGTTGAAATTATTACCATTGCTTCGAAGGTTGTGCACGCTATTACTGTGCCACCAGGAGGCATGATCAGCCACATCAGATGCCTCCCCACTCCTGAGATGGGAGGGCGTGTACTCACCAGTGAAAGGGGTGTTATATCCGCAGTACCCCCTGATGGCTGATCCTGGTGTCATCTCTCCCATCCGGGTTGTTGGGATTGGGCAGGATTTTCTTCGGGCGTGGAACCACGGAAAGGCGGGTGCCATCATTGCGGTGAGGTCACCACTGTCCCTTCATAGGCGGTGTCCCTTAAGTTCTGCGCACCGGGTGGGCGCCAAAGCGACCTCCAATAACAAACAGATGCATGGCCAATTCAGAGGCTGGTGGGATGATTTGAAACACGAGTATAAGAGAGGATCGCCCTGGGTTCGGGCCGCTTCCATTGCTTTCGTCTTCCCTACTCTGATCGTTCGAACCTGTTCATCTTCTATCGTTCGAGCCTGTTCATCTTCCATCACCCGAGCCCTCCATAGCTGACCTTCGATCTTCAATCTCAGGTTAGTTCTGCTTCCATGGCCTCCTCATCTCTTTCATGTTTGATTTCCGGTTCCGGGGGCTATTCTCCTAACCCTTCACAACCTTCCCCTTCTCCCCCGCTTAGCTGGTCCTCCTCTATGGAGGGTGATCCCTCGGAGGAGCGGCAGCCTGCAGGGAAACCTCGCGCTGGAAACCGCCCAGCCACCAAACGGGCTCGTGATCAGCACCGTCCGGCCATCGCCGGCCCCTCGTCCCTTGCGGGGCAGTCCCCCGAAAGGATTGCCTCCGTAATGATTGCCCAAGAGATAATTAATCTTAGGGCTCAATACCGAATCCCCACCGACCTTCGTCTCTACCGGCCTTTGCCTGAGGATAGAGTAACCTCTTCCTATCCGGACCGGGTTGCCCTTTATGAATATTATTTCAAGGTTGGTCTTCGCATTCCCGTTCACCTATTCATATTGAACATACTCGATTGGTACTCTTTAGAGTTGGCACAGCTGGTCCCAAATTCTATCCGAACCCTTGTTAGTTTCCTGGTATTATGCAATTTCCATGGGATTGAGGCTAGAATTTCACTCTTCCGCTACTTCTACACCCTTAGAAAACAATCAGGGCGGTGGTCATTTGCTCCCAGGCCTTCTAGATCCCTTAAATTGTACCTTCCTTTCTCCATCAAAGGTTGAAAAGATAGGTTTTTCTTTGCCCAAATCGAGGGGGTGAGGACCGAATGAGGGGTTCCCAACATCGAGCCAAACAAGAACCCATCAGTACTTCCGAAGGACCAAGAGGCGTTTGAGCAGTTGATTACTGCCGACGTCTCTAGATGCAACCAACTACTATCCGAAGAGAATCTTTGGCTACCAGGCCTTATTCCTAGCGATGGTGAGCAGCATAACATTTCATCCCTTCTTACTGTCCCCCCTTTTCCTCTTTTGATCTAAGTTCATTGATTCGCATGTATGGCACCATTACTTCAAACAATAAGAAAGACTGCTACAAAGAAGAGAAAGGCTCGAGAGGATGGGGCCCCTGCCGAGAAGAGGGCTACCAAAGTTGTCGAGAGGACCGAGGCCGAGGAGGAACGACCTCATTCTCCTTTACCTGCACGCCCCCGTCTCCCATTGACTTGACAAACACCCCTCCGGAGCAGAGGACTGAAGCACCGTCACCACCGCTAGCGGCCCCCGAGGTGGAGCCAACTGACTTGGCCACGGGACCCACTCTGGAGGCCGCCCCATCCACCGAAGGGGCAGGGGCCGATGAACCTCCACAGGCCGAGGTGCCATAGCGCAGCCGGTAGCTGAACCCGCGCCAGTTGCCACCGGATCCGCAGAGGAAGACGAGGTCGACGTTTCCTTTCAGTCGATTCTGTTGCACCACAGTCGTTGGGCTGAACGGACGATGGCTCAAGCCTCTGTGCCTGAGCTCCATAGGTTCCTCCAAAACCAGAGGACCTCTACTTTTTTCGTGAGGCCTCTGTGGCGCACCTCTGGGTAAGTGTTTTTCCGCTACCAGCCCTTTGGAACTTCATTCCTTTGTCTAATCTGGGTGTGTTTTGGACAGGCACTAAATTCTCTTACCACCATGAAGGGTGCCACCATCGATCAGTCGCGGGAAGACACCGACCAGGCCGGGCCAGGGCGGACGAGGCCGAAGCTGTTCTAAAGATTGCTCAAGCTGAAGTGGCCCGAGCACAAAGGGCCGAAGTTGAGGCCAAAGCTGCCCGATTTAGGAACTTGGCCCGGGCTGAAAAGGCAGAGGAGGTGCTGGAAGTGGCTCAGCGTAGGGTGTCCAATGAGCTTGACAACGCTTAGGTGGCAGAGGAAAAGCAGAAGGTGGCTGAAGAGAAGCAACAAGCTGCTGAAGCGGAAGTGTATCTACTGAAGCACTGACTGCACTCTGCCACCATTAAGATAGGAGTGGCCGAGAAGCGGGCTGAAAATGCCGAGGAAATGCTCGCCGGGCTGATGCTGAGCTATCCCATTTGAGGGCAGCGGTGACCGAGGCTGAGAAGAAGGCCACCGAGGCTGAGAAGAAGGCCGCCAAGGCCGAGAAGAAGGCCACCGAGGCCGTAGAGGATTTCAGGAAGTCCGATACATTTGACAAGGAGCTGGCCGAGACAACAGCATTTGCGTATGATGGTGGCTTCCAAGATTACAAGGAGAAAATATGGAGACTCTACGGCCTCGAGGGAATCGAAGAGTTGATGCCAAACGAAGTTCCTGAGGATGATGACTCAGCTCTGGCCGAGCCTTGAATTTTCCTTTATTGTATCAAGTCTAACTTGATCGGCAATTTTGTAGGCTCGATTTATCATTAATGAAAACTCTTTTGATCCAAGTTGTCATTAATTCACACCATAGCCAGCAAGTTTTCTAGCGAATAGGATAACGCGAGTAGGCCGGTGCGAGTCCATCCTAGGGAATAGTCTAGGCCGATACGAAGGCTGTAAGAGAGTAGCGCACCGACGCGAAGCATGTTTAGGGAAGGCATTGGCCTAGAATACCCCCAATCTAGCTTAAGGGCCAGTATGACTTCCGATTAGAAAGCTGAAACGAAGCTAAGCGAAGCGCTATTGCATGACCAGGCCACTGCGCTGACACAAAATCGAACCGTGTCGAGGTGGAGTCGGGTTTCAAGTGCCAATGCAAAGTCGGGCTTCGGGCACCGAAGCGGAGTTGGGCTCCAGGTGACGACGCGGGGTCGGGCTTTGGATGTCGACGTGGAGTCGGGCTAAGTGCCGACACGGGGTCAAGTTTAGCTGCGACGGAGTCGGGCTTCAAACGCCGATGCGGGTCGGGTTTTGGTGTCGATGAGGAATTGGGCTTAGGTGCCAACGCGGAGTCGGGCTTCGGGTGCCGACACGGAGTCAGGCTAAGTGCCGATGTGGGGTCGGGCTTAGGTACCGACGCAGAGTCGGGCTTCAAGTGCCAGCGCGAAGTCGGGCTAAGTGCCAATGCGAAGTCGGGCTTCAAGTGCCGACACGGAGCCAGGGGTCGGGTTTAGGTGCCAATGAGGAACTGGGCTTGGGTGCCGACGCAGAGTTGGGCTTCGGGTGCCGACGCAGAGTTGGGCTTCGGGTCCCGACGCGGAGCCGGGCTAAGTGCCGACACGGGTCGGGCTTAGGTGCCGACGCGGAGTCAGGCTTCAATGCCGGCATGGAGTCGGGCTAAGTGCCAATGCGGAGTCGGGCTTCAAGTGCCGACGCGGAGCCGGGCTTCAAGTGCCGACGCGAGGTCGTACATTGGTGCCAACGCAGAGTCGAGCTAAGTGCCGATGCGGAGCCAGGCTTAGGTGCCGACGCAGAATTGGGCTCTAAGTGCCGATGCAAGGTCAGGATTAGGTGCCGATGCGGAGTCGGGTTTCTAGTGCCGATGCGAGGTCAGGTTTAGGTGCCGACGCGGAGTCGGGCTTCACGTGCTGACGCGAAGTTGGGCTTCAGGTGTCGACGCGGAGTTGGGCTTCAAGTGCCAATGCAATGTTGGGCTTCAGGTGCCGACGCGGAGTCGGGCTTCAAGTGCCGATGCGAGGTCGAGCTTAGGTGTCAACGCGGAGTCGGGCTTAGGATGCCGACGCAGAGCTAGGCTTAGGTGCCGACGAGGAGCCGAGCTTCAAGTGCCGATGCGGAGTCGGGCTTCAAGTGCCGACGCAAGGTCGGGCTTAGATGCTGACGCAGAGCCGGGCTTAGGGGCCAACGCTGAATCGAGCTTCAAGTGTCATCGTGGAGTTGGGCTTAGGTGCCGACGTGGACTCGGGCTTCAAGTGCCAACACGATGTCGGGCTTAGGTGCCGATGTGGAGTCGGGCTTAGGGGCCGACGCGGAGTCGGGCTTCAAGTGTCGTCGTGGAGTCGGGCTTAGGTGCCGATGTGGAGTCGGGCTTCAATTAAGAAGCAGGATCACTCAAAGACACGTGTTTGTGTACTCTCGATATATTGGCAGGCATTGAAAAGGTCATGTACGACGGAGTTGGTGTACTCTCGATATATTGGCAGGCATTAAAAAGGTCATGTATGACAGAGTTGGTGTACTCTCAATGTCCATTTTTTTTTTGGTACAGATGGTCGATCACACTAATCTCGTGCGAGTCAGCCCAAAAATGTCAGAATACAAAATCTGCTTAAGGGCAGAGGGCAGGGATCACCCTGCATCCATCTCCATGAACCTTCGTGATGGGCCACAGCCGCCGCAACCCAATCAGCCACAGGAGTTAGCTTCTCGGTAGATGTGACGGATGTGGACATTATGGACACTCCGTAGAGCAGCCTGAATATCACTGAGAATAGGGTGATGGGGCCATGGTCGCTGAATCCCGTGTGAAGCCACCAAATAACAGTAAGAGAATCCCCCTCAATGAACAGACAATGCGCATGAAGCTACGTAACAACATGGAAAATACCTGCCCAAACAGCATATAGCTCAGCCATGGGAATAGAAGAATCAAGGGAGCCAAAACCGCCCACCGCCATCAAAGCTCTATTAGTCCCTCGAATAATAACGCAGACCCCGCAAGTCTTCCACGTACACTTCCATCAAAGTTGATTTTACAAACCTTGGAGGGGGGGTTCCCAGGAGATATAAACCGTCCAACGGTTCGCTGCCGTAGCAGCAGGGGAACCCCAGTGGCCAAGTTGTAAGAATCATAAGCAATGAGAAGAAGTGCACTTTCAGCAGCCATAGATCTGACCTTCCGCTCAAGTCTGAGAGGGGAGATAGTCTCATTAGTAAAGATAAGGAGGTTTCGCGATAGCCATATCTGATAAGCAGTAATAGCTCAGAGAACACTGCGCTGTCTAGTAGTCCTCCGGAGAGCAATAAGGAAAGGGGAACGGAAGGAACCAGAATCATCCATTCTGCAATCACAACTCATCCTTAACCAAATCCCGCTCAAGACTGGACAAGTAAAAATGGCATGATCAATAGTCTCCTCCTCCTGCCCACACAACGGACACGTCGCCTCAATATGTAGACCCCATCTTGACAATAAAGAGCAAGAAGGTAGACAATCCCACAAGAGCTTCCATATGAATAATTGGACCCTGGGATGAACAGAGAGCTTCCATATCCAACTCGCATCCCGAGAATCATGAGGTTATGGTCTAAATACCTCAATAAGGTCCCTCGTGGGGGCCCTGGCTAAAGAAGATCTCCTCCAAAACCTCATATCAGGAACATGACCCAAAGTGAGAGGAATAGAAAGGACCCGACGAGCAAGCTCCTCTCCAAATAAGCTAATAATCACAGAGATATTCCAAGAGGAGAGATCCTGGTTGACGAGATCCTGGTTGACGAGATCCTGCATCCTCAAATGAAGCAGAATATCTATGCTAATAAATGAGGGCCATCGAGAAAGGGGGAGATCAGTGATCCAGCTATCCTAAATAACATCAACCGAGGCGCCATCACCAATCATCCACGACATATTACTCAAAATGGGCGGAGCATGACTACAGACCTCCTTCCAAAAGAAAGAATGCCGGTGGATAGTCGGAGAACCCATAGCTGAAGACCAGTCACCATATCTAGCTTGCATGAAGGAGCTCCAAAAACAATGGGGATCAAGGATAAACCTCGAAGCATGTCTCGCCAGTAGAGCATCTCTCCTCACGAGCAAGGACGGATACCAAGACCGCCTTCAACAAGGGCATACAAATCAAATCCCAAGCCTGAAGATGAATGCCATGCCTATCTTGCGAAGAAGCCCACAGGAAGTCCCTGAATCCTCTCTCAATCCTACGCAAACAAGTGATGAGAACCATAGCATTAGAGAGAAGATGCATAGGAAGGGATGTAAGGACAGAGCGGATGAGAGTAATCCTGGCCATCATGGATAAGCCGATGATCTGCCAACCATCTATCCGGTCCCGAATGCGTCGCTCTAGAGTAGCAAAATCACTGATGCGAGGACGCCTTCCCATTACTGGGATACCCAGATATGACAGCCCATCTGCCTTGGTAAAAATACTAGAGCTTGATGAATAGCAGCCCTAGTAGACCTGGAAGTCTTAGGGCTGAAACAAATTGTGGACTTTTCAAGATTGACCTTCTGCCCCGAAGCCCGACAGTAGCACTGGATAATAGAAGCATAATTAGCAGCATTATGACTAGATGCCTGACCCAGCAGAATACAGTCATCTGCAAAAAGAAGGTGAGAGATCGGGGGTCCCAACGGTCCAGCCAAAAAGGGAGCGATGCGGTTATCCAGCTGAGCCTGATGAAAAGCCCGAAAGATCGTCCGCAGCTAGGACAAAGAGAAACGGGGATAAAGGACAACCCTGTCTCAGTCCCACAGTGGAATGGAAGAAAGGGGTCTGCATACCATTAACAATCAGAGAGAAGGAAGGCTTCTGGATACAGGCCATAATCCAATCAATGAACAGGTCATGAAAGCCAAACTCAATCAGAGTTTGATGCAGAAAGACCCAACTCAATCTGTCGTAGGCACGCTCCATATCAAGCTTAACTGCCATAAGACACTGCCTAGTCGAAGCTCTCTGAAGATCATACATAAACTCTTGTGCAATAAGAACATTATCGGAAATGCTCCGACCTCTAATGAAAGCCCCTTGTTCAGCAGATATAAGCTGAGGAATCACCACCCGCAATCGAGATACAAGAAGGCGGGCACAGACCTTATACAGTGTAGTGCATAGGCTAATCGGTCGAAAGTGATGAGGGGAAGAAGCATCAGAGCGCTTCGGCACAAGAGTAACAAGAGTGCGCTTCCAATCAGCAGGAATAGATCTGGACAGAAAAGCACTATGAACAGCCTGAGTAACCTCTTGACCAACAATGTCCCAATACTGCCGGAAGAAAAAAGGTGGAAAACCATCAGGACCAGGCGCCTTATCAGGCCCAAGGTCCCATAAAGCCATACGTATCTCCTCAGCTGTGATTTCTCTGGTCAAAAGATCATTCTGGAGATCAGTAACCTTCTTATCAGAAGGTACCTGGAAGACAGGAGACCCATCGCCAGATAACTCAGTCCATCTAGACTGGAAGAAGTGGTGTAACTGCTCACGGATAACAACAGGATCATCCTGGGGGTTGCCCGCCTCATCAACTAATCTCGGATCCTATTAGCTGCCCGATGCTTCATTGTAGCCTGATGGAAGAACCTAGTATTACGGTCCCCTTCCCGGATCCAATGAACTCTAGATCTCTGTCTCCAATAAGACTCCTGCTGCAGAAGTAGAGAGTGATGAAGAGCAAGCTTAGACCGAAGAAAGGAAAGGTCAAGATCAGAGAGACCTCCATCCCGATCCTCCTTCTCTTGGATAAAAGCAATGTCAGCTTCAGCCTGTTCAACTTGTCTCACTAAGCTGCCAACCTCAATTCTGTTCCATCTAGAGAGCCGACGCCTGACCAGCTCCAACCGCCTAGAGAGACGGTAATTAGCATTACCTCTCATGGGTAAGTGCCAGACCTGGGAAATGATAGCACGAGCCGAAGGATGGTACGTCCAGAATTGCTCAAATCTAAACATTCGCTGCTGATGACTACCAGGATCAGTGGAAATCAATAAAGGACAGTGATCAGACGCAATCCTGGACAGATGAGAGACCGTGGCAGAGGGAAACATCTGAGTCCACTGAGTAGTAGCCAGTGCTCTATCCAACCGTTCCCACACATGAGCCGACCCCTGGTGATTATTAACCAAGTGAATTGGGATCCCGAAAATCCGAGATCCAACAACCCAGCTGAGGAGATAAACGATCTAAACTCACAGATGTCTACTGAGTCAACAACCCGTTGACCACCCTTTTTTTCATTAGCAGCAACAATACAATTAAAGTCACCAGCCACAATGGACGGGATACCCTGTTGAAGGAGAGAGAGAGTCTTAGCCCAAAGAACACGCCTTTCCCTGTAATCAGTGCTGGCATAAATCCCCAAGAGGAGCCAGGGGTCAGCAGCCCCCTCCGAGACTAGAAGGGCAACCTGCTGATTACACTGATGAGAGGCGTTCACAGACACCAAAGAATGACGCCAAAAAGCAATAATGCCTCCAGATAGACCCTCGGACTCCACAGCATATGAAGACCAAGACCTGTCAGTCTGTTTCCGAAATCGGACCAAGCTGTCACCCGATAACCGGGTTTCCGTTAGGATACATATATCAAACTTATGAATCTGCAGCAATCTACCGAAAGAGGATCGGAAAGACGGTTTCCGAGCTCCTCTAACATTCCAAATAAGGATTTTCATTTGCTTTTAAGGGAAAGGGTGGAGGCCACCCTGTTCTTCCAACATAGCTGAATCAGAAATATGCCCCGAAGATGAAGGACCTCCCTCATCCGACTGCGTAGTGCAATCCATCGTGGGATTATCAGTCCCCTGGCCATTACTCTCAGGTACAGCAGACACAGCCCGAGATCCATTAACAAGGAGGGCAGAAACGTCCGACTGACCCTGAATTGCCAAAGTAAGACAAATGGAACCAAGTCTTTTTCCCCAATCACTTTCTTAGAAGACTGGCCCTCACTCACAACGTAGACTGACTCATGGTCCGAGACAACCTTATCAGGCCTGCAAGCATTAGTGGAAGGACCCCGAGCAGGGTTCAGATTGGCAGTTGGACTAAACTTTCCTTTAGACCCTTTTATCACGGAAGCATTGCCTTTCCCTTTCCGCTTTTCACTCTTAGCGTGCGACCGCAACGGTTGGGACTCCTCCGGCCTAGCACGCTTCGAAGAACCCGGATTAGCATCTACCCGGGCAGACGGTCCATCTTTCCAATTGGCTGCACCCAAGAGGGCAAATGGGTTATAAGCCTTCAATTTATGGATTTCATTAAGCTGAAGTTCAGAACCAACAGTCTGAACTTCAGTATTCTCAGACACAGAAACCGGCACGGGCCCTTCAACCATTGAAACCGGCACGGACCCTTCAACCACTGAACCCGGCACCCTCCTACACACCCTGAGACTCTCGCCAGCAGGAACTATCCCCAGCTTCAGTTCATCCGAAGCAAAAGCAGGATCGCCATAACACTGACGGATGCCTTGCCGGCTGAAGGGGACCTCCTACGAGCCACCTTGGCGGGAGTTTGCCAGCCCTCAGACAAACTGTTCTGCTTCACAGCAGCAGATGAAGGGGACTCGGCTGCAACTGGGGAGGAACCAGGAGATTTCGTGGCTTTCCTCTGCTCCGAGCCCGCCGGACGACGACGGCGAGAAACCGCCATCCAAGGCCCAAAGCTAGGCCCAGCCGCCGGATGATCAGCTGCCGGAGACTGAGAAGATTGAGAACAGGGCCGTTGAGGTGGAGCGAACCACAATGAGGGCAGATTCCATCCAGATATTCAAACTGAACTGTTGCCAGAAAGGGGAGCTCGTTCCCTGAATCCTGACACCTGGCCGGAGAGGATGCCGGAGATCCACACGAAGACAAGCTTTGGCGAATCCTCCCCTTGATAGCATACGAGTAGCAGAGTCAGCATACAAGAATTCACCCGCCGGCTCCAAGATAACTCTCAGAACTTCCTCGTGCCAGAATTCAACAGGGAGAGATGGCAACCGCACCCAGAGGAGGGCAGAAGACACAGCATCCTCCGTCGGAACAAACTCCGGCCGCCACTGTTCAATGGCAACAGGCTGCCCATTGATCACCCAAGGCCGGCCGATCACCATTTCCTTCGATCCTGGGTCCTCAAATCGAAAAATATGGCAGCGATGGCAAGACTCAGCGGCTGAATATCACCAGCTACGCCCGCTCGCCGGAACTCCCTGATGAAGGCGTCAGGCGGAACCCAATGCTGAAACGTGCGGCTAGGATAGCTAGGATAGCTTTCTCCCTCCAGCAGGCAGAATACTCCTCCAGCGATGCAACAGGAATGCGAACCACATCTGAGAACCGACCCTCCAGCTCCAACACCTCCGCCGGCAACGGGGAAGATGAAACCCAGACATAACCGATGCCTGACCCTTATTATGCCATGCCTTCGGACCAGAAGATTCTCAATCAAGATCCATCGAGAGGAGGAAGATCAATCAACATCTATCGAGAGGAGAAGGAAAAATCAATCAAGATCCATCGAAGGAGGAAGATCGAGATCCCTAAAGAAAGGAAGATCAAGATCCCGTGCAGCTGATTCAAGAAAGATCAAATTTCTTACCCTCATGGGATAGACCATTAATAATATGGCTGAAGGTATTATCGATCATAATAAATATATTGATATCGTAATCAATATATTTAAATTAAGTCTTACAGATATTTGACGACCTCAGCAAGGATTATATCATATACCACTAGTGTTTATTTGACAAGCCTTAGCTACCTGATTATATCATATCAACCGTGAAATATTCAATACTTTAGCTACCTGATTATATCATACCAGAAATATTCAATCCTTCAAATTCAAAAACAAATGGCTAAACAAATGTAGAGCAAGTACTCGACATGTCTAAGTTGGTCATGCATTAGGAGCAGTCCTCCCAGAAAGAGTTGTCATTCATTAGGAGCAGCTTCCTCCCAGAAAGAAGTTTTCTTCCCCGTCTTTGAAAGAGTTTGTAGAACAACATCAGGTTTTACGTTGCCTTTCACAGTTACCTTCTGCTCTTTCAAGTCCACATCAAAGGCTTCAACACCTGTAAAAGATTACAAAAAAGCATACGAATTAGTATTCTTGTTCCAAACCTCGCGATAGAATCTTTTTTAACATCTGACAAATATTTTGCAAAAAATAAAATTGTAAAAAATCACAAGAACAGAAAAAGAAATGTGAAGAGTGACAACCTTTCATTTTGCTGAGGACCTTTTTAACAGCTCCAACACAACTTTCACAGGACATGCCAACTCTAAAGACAACAGTCTATATCAAGAAGTGAAACAAAAGGAAGATACGTTATTAAGACATCACTCAAATAACAGTGAAAATAAGCACTTGAGATTTAAATACATATAGCAAATCGTTTCATCAAAATGTTCTTGTCATAAACAAACCAAATTGCTTCTGCTGCTGACATCTCCAACCTCCCAAAAGTTTTTAAGACAAATTAAAAATTCATAAATAAAATGCAAAGGAAAGGAGAAGTCAAACAGACTATAATCTACAGGACACATGCAGTTATAAATCCCCATCATTATCAAAATAACAATCCTAACTTTGGCCACTGCATGTGTCATGGTTTTGATGGTAATGGCCAAAAACAAACAAATTTTTTTTTTAAAAAATGTAAATTATGATTAGTGGCAATTTAAATTACCTAATCCTTGAAAGGAACAACTGATTAGAAAAGGAATTGTTAAATATAGTTATATTAAATTAAATAAATATTCTCTTTCAAAAGAAAATTCAGAGAAGGGCATGAGGAAGTTGGTGTCCCTTACTTTCATTCTTTATTGCAAATAAACTAATACAATGATATTGACCATCGCATCTGGCTCCACAGTTCTTGCTTTAGCAAATTTGCTACTGAAATTTAACGTGTAATGATGACTTAGACAACAAACAACTAGCTTGCATGAAACAATTGCCAAAATTTTACTACAACTTGTAGCTAAAGCAATTGCCATTTTTAAGTGGTTATCTTAGATGACTGCTACATGCAGAAGTTAAAAAATTGACATCTGTAAATTAACATAGGGCAAAAAGTCCATTCTAGTCTTAATATTAGTGTATAACAAACTCTCCTTTTATGTTTCAATTCTAATGCTTACTAAGGGCCAGTTTAGTATCACTTTTATTTCCTTTAATTTTTAAAAAAATAGAAACACAAAATTCAATGCAAAAAATATATTTGGTTACATTATTTTTATTTTTATTTTTAAAAGTAACTTTTATTATTTATGAAAAAGATTTTCAAAAAGTATCTTTTAAAATGTCACCTGCTATAAATAATAAAAATAATAGCAATTACCAAACATATTTTTATTGTCAGAATTGTCAAAAATAAAAAGCAATAGTCATTAGTAAACATGTTTCTATTATCAAAAATATAAAAAAAAATAAAAACAGAATTCCTATTTCTATTTTTTAAGAAAAGGTGACAGCGATGTTAAACACAGCTTAAATCTTTGTAGGACTTGGAGACCATCCTCATTAAAAATAAAAAATCACCCGCTGCAAGAATGATATAAGAAACTGCAAGAAAGCTATATGCATATAAGGTGAAAAATAAATAAATAAATAAATAAAGAGCTCGGTCGGCAACAAACCAGATAACAAACAACCTAATCAGGAAGATTACATCAGGCTCATAAAATTTTCTAACCACCCAAACAGGCCTTTTAAGTGGCCATTAATTGTATATTTAGAACCTAGCTATGTATATCCATAGGCCAGTTTCATATCACAGAGGATTAATAAAATAGAAAGAGATAAAAAGAGGAAACAATGGGAAATAAAAAAATAAACAAAGTAGCATGCATGCTAAGTATGGTCAAATGGTCAGATAGTTTTGCCATATCCCATTTCAATTATAAAAATAGTCAATATCTCATTTATTGGTGTTATTTTCAATTTATATGGTTATCTGCGGTCTCCATCATTCTATTAAATTTTGAAGTCAACAATAATGCTTCATAGGTGATACTCAAATTTAACAAAGTTATAGGGAAGGTGCACAAAACTAAGTTGACTTCCCACATCCCATGGGAAAAAGAAAAACAAATTTGATCACTTTAAATGGAACTATTGAATATTTCAAGTCATTTCAAGTCCAGCTTACTCACATGTACATGTTTTTTTTTTAATCATTTTGTGGCACTTAAATGCAATGTTTCAGTTGCCTATTTGTTTCTTTTTTCATCCACATCAGTAACATCAATTGCTTCCATTTATTTAATGGAAGAATGACTATAAAAATATAGAATTAACAACTCAAACATTTAATCCAATTCACAGTTTTATTCAGTGCATATTAGAAGGAAACATTAATTTGACTGACAAAATGTGTCTCTTTGGAAATTTCTACATGATCCTCTATTTCCCAAGTCTTAGAGTGCATTTATTGTTGCTTTTTTTTAAAAAAAAAAGCCTTCTACAAATTAAAAAAATTTTAAAAAAACACTTTGGGAAATGCGCAATCTTTTCCACCAAGAAAAACAAAAACATAGTAAATAACTCATACACCCCTTTGTTTTGACCTCTGCGTTCATGTCATAAAATACAGGGACTCTGATAGACTAGTATCCTAGAGGATAGAGAAAAAGCTGATGGAAGGCCACCCTATACCAATAGTCAATAATTAAAAGCTCATAGAAATAACCCTATCATGTGGACAAGATGCAGGTAAACAATAAACAAAATCATCAAATAAGAATGATATAAAACCATTTCCATGAATCCCGGATGATTGGACTCAGGTAAGTTTTATTTTCTTTATTTCCTTTCCTTTTCTCCACACACCTCTATCACGATTTCGATCTTGATTTCAATCTTCTTACCCCAAACTTGGTCTTTTGCATTATCAATATGCTATTCTATCACCAAAATATAAATTATCAGATTTACTACTATTGCCTCAAACCCAACTTTGATAAATGGCAAATTTCAAGACATATATCAATTACATAAACCATAGCTCAATATTTAGAACAATGGTATCGATCTTATGATCCAGTAATCAAATAATTTAATCCTTAAGCGCTCGTTTGGTATGTTCCTAAGAAAAGTTTTCCACTGAAAAAAAAAGTGTATGAGAAAATAAATTCCACCTACCACATCTCCTGTGGTACTTAATTTTCAGTGGAAGATGGAAATAATATCCCAACGTGGGAAGATGGGTGCAGAAAAGTCCCCTAAAGCTATTCCAACTTCAAATATTATTATTACAACCCCAGTCAGGCACAAGAATAAAATCTACATAGAAATAAAGAGATCACAGTTTGTTAATCTAACAATACAACTCAAAACAGATGCGCAATCAGTTATCCAATCTATCCCGAATGATTAACAATGTAAACATACTAAAACAAATCATTTATCACCAAAAACGGGAATTAAAATTCCAAATATCCGTACAATTCAAAGACCTAAAGATAGTCTACAACTATCTTTTAGAGGAAAAACTACTACAGCCCTGTTGTCCTCAAACAAGAAAAGGATCGGATAAAGTCCTCAAACAAGAAAAGGATCGGATAAACCACGACCAATAATCCAATTGAACGAACCCTAAATTCGATTCATCACCATTAAAGCATAATGACAAGAATTTCAGCAAAAAAAAAAACAAGAACTGAATCATTGAATCATAAGTTCAGATCGCGATTCTCCACCGCCAACAATCCGATAGAATGAATCCTAATTACAATTCAAGCCCCTTAAAATAATAATAACAAAAAAATCCAAAAATAATAGCATGAATTTCAAGAAAACAAGGACATTAAAAGGATATAATCAAGAAACAAAACGAAACGAAATTGTAGGGCAAGAATTTGTAGCGCAAGAACAAAAATTGGATCAGAGTAGGGGATCGCCAAGGCTTACCTCAGCCATCGCGTAGATTGAACTTTTTTACCGACGCCCAATGCTCTATCTGGGATGGTGTTTAAATAGATCAAGATGAAGGGCCTATTTGGATTAAAGTGGTTAGAGGGAAAGAGGAAAAAAAGTTATAAGTTATTTTGTTTGAAAGAGGGATAAAAAAGAGGAAAAAAAAAAAAAAGTTATCGATTATTTTTTTAATAAAAATAAATTTATTAATTTTTAAAATTAAAGGTAAGTTAAAGGATAGAAAAAATTTTAAATTATACTTTCTTGAAAGATTAAACTATTTTTTTATATTTATATTTATATTTTTTTTTTTCTCTTAAACTCTTGCGTTGCTTTTCTCTTCGTTATCCATCAAACAGAACTTTATAAAAAAATAAAAAAATAGTTACTGAATGTAAAAGTTAAACCTATTTACATAGGATATTTTGAAGATTACCTTTTAAATTTCAAGTTTCTCTAATATCTCATTATGATATAAGCTTATAAAAATTAAAATTTTGATAGATACTATCCTTCCAAAAAAAAATATTAGATACATACCATCATTTAAAAAAATTTAATTTTTATTTAAAGATTTTAATATATCTTTATAAAATAAATAGAGATGAATATCATGCATTCCGTGTTGTAAATCATAACTTTCACTGTTCTCATACTTTTATTTATGGTCATTGCTCATCAAAATAAAATATAAACCATTCTTTCATATTGTAATCATGAAAAAACTTTATCAAAATCTTTTTTGCCCTTTAACCTCATCAACATACATGATTTTATAAATATAAAAAAACCTTATTTTTTCCTTCGAACTTTGATGAAACCTATGTTAATATCCAAAATCAAAAACATATAATTATCTTTAATAATATAAGAATATCTTTAATAACATAAGAATATTATTTTGTTATACAATAATTGATAATAATAATAATAATTATTATTATTATTATTATTATTATTATTTTCTTTTTATTTAAATAAAATAATTTATATTATTATTTTTTTCTATTAAGAAGAACAACCTTTTATCAGCCATCGAACTTTTCTACTGACTCCAGGGGAAGTTCGTGCGCCCAATTTTTTTTTTGTGAGATGAAGGGCAAGTTGTACTCTGTGGCAGTTCCTGGCCATTTCGTCGCAGCCCCGCATTCCCAGCGCCCGGAGAACCCACCTTCGATTCGTCTTATGATTCGTGAAGATTAAAATGAACGGGGGATGCGTCGTGTCGCATGGTATCTCTGCGGGGTCGCTGATCAGGAGAATGGGTCCAAAAACGGGCAGTACGAAGTACGAGCCGTGTGGAGTACGAGTTTTGTGGATGGTTGCTTTTTATGGTCTCTTTAGTGGCGTTCGACGCGGGGAATACATCATGGATTACGTCGCTGTTGACCGCTTGATTGAGTCCGAAGGCAAATTATGTGGTTTAGCTGCGTTGATTTGGCAAGGGTGTGTTTGAAATAGAAAGTAAAAAGTTTTTTAAAAATATTTTTTTATTTTAAAAATAATTATAATTACGAAGAAAAATAAAAAAAAGTTAATCAAAAAAAAAATCATAGTTAATAATTTTTAAACTTATTTTTTAGGGACCAAAGAAGTAATTATTTTTTTCTGAACTTATTTTTTGAGAACAAAATTGTTATTACAAAAAATAATTATTTCTCATATATTTCTGAATAAACCCTATCCTATACATTTATTCAGAAATATCTATTTTTCTATTAACACTATCTAATTATCCATCTTTCTAACTATGATATGTTTGCTTGGCTTTTAGTTTGGACTAAAATCTTAGTTTGAATTTTAAGGTTCTTGCTCCAATCTAAATCCAAATATTATGCCACCATTTTAATTTATTTTTTTTATTTTTTTAAGATTAATGCTAGGAGTTTTCATTTTGTGCATATAAATAATTTATTTACAGTTTGATCGAAAAAAATTATCAATTGGTTAGAGCGGAAAGTAGACTAATAATTTTAAATACCACTGCCAACAAATATTAAGTAGGCACAAAATTTTATATTCATATTTATTTAAACAAGTATTACTATAAATCAAACATCAAAAATATAAATATAAAAAATGTAAATCTAACAGCTAAACACAACTAAATCAAAAATATTATTAAAAAAATAAAAAATAAATACTATGTTAATATGGTTACTTTTTTTAAGACAATATCTGCTGTAAGATTAAATAAGATTGCAATTAAGATCTATTGCCGCCAAATCACTATTGAGGTACGTCGGGCGAGAGGAGAACTTCGCGGACCTTCAGAGGAGTGATGGAATCACCTTCGTCGGCCGGGAATCTATAAGAAAAGTCCCGAATCGGTAGTTCCGATGGGGGACCCTCCGACGCTCAAGTCAGTGACATGAGGAACATGAATTTCTTGTCAGTAGAGCTCGAGAAAGAGAGAGTCCCCCCTCATTGGGGGTCGGCCCTTATATACCTGTTCAGGGTCCCTCTTACCCTTCTGCGATGATGGTCAGATCCTTCTTCTGTTAAGATCGGCTTCGTAGGTTGGCTCCTGGTTGTTAGATACGTTACGCGGATATCGACAGATGCGTAGTATCTGTAACTACCCGTGATCCTGGCAAAAGGTGGGCGAGTGGGCTGCGTGGTAGTTGTTTTAAATCTATTCAGCATTAGAATCTGGCTTCATGGCTGGAATTGTGTTGAAGGCTGAGGCCGGAGCCGAAGTTGGAGCCGAGACTGAGGCCCGGAGCCGAGGCCGAGGCCAAGAGCCGATGCTGAAGCTGAGAGCCAATGCCGAATCCGAGAGCCGGTGCCGAATCCGAGAGCCGATACCGAAGCCAAGACCGAGGTCGAGCCTTAGGCTGGGAACGAGACCGAAGCCAGGGCTGGAGCCAAGACCGGGCCCGAGGTCGAAGTCGAAGCCGAGGCTGAGGCCGAGGTCGGGACCGAGGCTGAGGCCGAAGCCAATGTCGAGGCCGGTGCGAAGGCCGAAGCCAAGACCGATGCTAGGAGCCGGTTGAAATTATTATCATTGCTTCGAAGGTTGTGCATGCTATTACTGCCACCAGGAGGCATGATCAGCCACATCAGATGCCCCCCCACCCCTGAGATGGGAGGGCACGTACTCACAGCGAAAGGGGTGTTAGTATCCGCAGTACCCCCTGATGGCTGATCCTGGTGTCATCTCTCCCGTTCGGGTTGTTGGGATTGGGCAGGATTTTCTCGGGCGTGGAACCACGGAAAGGCGGGTGCCATCATTGCAGAGAGGTCACCGCTGTCCCTTCATAGGCGGTGTCCCTCGCGTTCTGCGCACCGGGTGGGCGCCAAAGCGACCTCCAATAACAAACAGACGCGTGGCCATTCAGAGGCCGGCGGGATGATTTGAAACACGGGTATAAGAGAGGATCGCCCTGGTTCGATCGGCCACTTCCATGCTTTCATCTTCCCTATTCTGATCGTTCGAACCTGTTCATCTTCTATCGTTCGAGCCTGTTCATCTTCCATCACCCGAGCCCTCCATAGCTGACCTTCGATCTTCAATCTTAGGTTAGTTCTGCTTCCATGGCCTCCTCATCTCTTTCATGTTCGATTTCCGGTTCCGAGGGCTATTCTCCCAACCCTTCACAACCTTCCCCTTCTCCCCCGCTTAGCTAGTCCTCCTCTACGGAGGGTGCTCCCTCAGAGGAGCGGCGGCCTGTGGGGCAACCTCCCGCCGAAAACCGCCCAGCCGTCGGACGGGCTCGTGCTCAGCACCGTCCGGCCACCGCCGGCCCCTCTTCCCTTGCGGGGCAGTCCCCCGAAAGGATTGCCTCCGTATAATGCCCAAGAGATAATTAATCTTAGGGCTCAATACCGAATCCCTACCGACCTTCGTCTCTACTGGCCTTTGCCTGAGGATAGAGTAACCTCTTCCTACCCGGGCCGGGTTGCCCTTTATGAATATTATTTCAAGGTTGGTCTTCGCATTCTCGTTCACCCATTCATATTGAACATACTAGATTGGTACTCTTTAGATTTGGCACAGCTGGTCCCGAATTCTATCCGAACCCTTGTTGGTTTCCTGGTATTATGCAATTTCCATGGGATCGAGGCTAGAATTTCACTCTTCCGCTGCTTCTACACCCTTAGAAAACAATCGGGGGTGGTCCTTTGCTCCTAGGCCTTCTAGATCCCTTAAATGTACCTTCTTCCTCCATCAAAGGTTGGAAAAGATAGGTTTTTCTTTTCCCAAATCGAGGGGGTGAGGACCGAATGGGGGGTTCCCAACACCGAGCCAAACAAGAACCCATCAGTACTTCCGAAGGACCAAGAGGTGTTTGAGCAGTTGATTACTGCCGACGTCCCCAGATGCAACCAACTACTATCCGAAAAGAATCTTTGGCTAGCAGGCCTTATTCCTGGCGATGGCGAGCAGCATAACCTTTTCATCCCTTCTTACTGTCCCCCTTTTCCTCTTTTGATCTAAGTTCATTGATTCGCAGGTATGACACCATTACTTCAAACAATAAGAAAGGCTGCTACAAAGAAGAGAAAGGCTCGAGAGGATGGGGCCCCTGTCGAGAAGAGGGCTACCAAAGTTGTCAAGAGGACTGAGGCCGCAGAGGCCTCTGAAAGAAATGAGGCCGAGGAGGAACGACCTCGTTCTTTTTTACCTGCACCGCCCCCATCTCCCATTGACTTGACAAACACCCATCCAGAGCAGAGGACTAAAGCACTGTCACCACCGCCAGCGGCCCCCGAGGTGGAGCCGACTGACTTGGCCATGGGACCCACTCCGAAGGCCGCCTCGTCCACCGAAGGGGTAGGGGCCGATGAACCTCCACAGGTCAAGGCGCCAGATGCGCAGCCGGCAGCTGAACCCATGCCAGTTGCCACCGGATCCACAGAGGAAGATGAGGTCGATGTTTCCTTTTAGTCGATTCTGTCGCACCACAGTTGTTGGGCTGAACGGACGATGGCTCAAGCCTCTGTGCCTGAGCTCCATAGGTTCCTCCAAAACCAGAGGACCTCTACTTTTTTCTGTGAGGCCTCTATGGCGCACCTCTGGTAAGTGTTTTTCTGCTACCAGCCCTTTGGAACTTCGTTCCTTTGTCTAATCTGGTGTGTTTTGGATAGGCACTAAATTCTCTGACCGCCATGAAGGGCCTCTTGTCCCAGGCCGAGGCCACCATCGATCAGTCATGGGAAGACACCGACCAGGCCTAGGCCAGGGCGGACGAGGCCGAAGCTATTCTAAAGATTGCTCAAGTTGAAGTGGCCCAGGCGCAAAGGGCCGAAGCCGAGGTCGAAGCTGCCCGATTTAGGAACTTGGCCTGGGCTGAAAAGGCAGAGGAGGTGCTGGAAGTGGCTCAGCGTAGGGTGGCCAATGAGCTTGACAACGTTCAGGTGGCAGAGGAAAAGCAGAAGGTGGCTGAAGAGAAGCAACAAGCTGCTGAAGTAGAAGTGTACCTACTGAAGCACCGACTGCACTCTGCCACCATTGAGATAGGAGTGGCCGAGGAGCAGGCTGAAAATGCTAAGGAAATCGCTCGTCGGGCTGATGCTAAGCTATCCCATCTGAGAGCGGCGGTGACCGAGGCCGAGAAGAAGGCCACCGAGCTGAGAAGAAGGCCGCCAAGGCCGAGAAGAAGGCCACCGAGGCTATAGAGGATTTCAGGAAGTCCAATACCTTTGACAAGGAGCTGGCCGAGACAACAGCATTTACGTATGATGGTGGCTTCCAAGATTGCAAGGAGAAAATACGGAGACTCTATAGCCTCGAGAGAATCGAAGAGTTGATGCCGGACGAAGTTCTGAGGATGATGACTCAGCTCCGGCTGAGCCTTGAATTTTCCTTTTATTGTATCAAGTCTGACTTGATCGGCAATTTTGTAGGCTCGATTTATCATTAATGAAAACTCTTTTGATCCAAGTTGTCATTTAATTCACACGTAGCCAGCAAGTTTTCTAGCGAATAGGATAACGCGAGTAGGCCGGTGCGAGTCCATCCTAGGGAATAGTCTAGGCCGATACGAAGGCTGTAAGAGAGTAGCACACCGACGCGAAGCAGGTTTAGGGAAGGCATTGGGCTAGAATACCCCCAGTCTAGCTTGAGGGCCAGTATGACTTTCGATTAGAAAGCCGAAATGAAGCTAAGCGAAGCGCTGTTGCAAGAAGACCGGGCCACTGTGCTGACACAGAATTGAACCATGTCGAGGTGGAGTCGGGTTTCAAGTGCCGGCGCAAAGTTGGGCTTCGGGCGCCGATGCGGAGTTGGGCTCCAGGTGCCGACGCAGAGTCGGGCTTCGGATGTCGACGCGGAGTCGGGCTAAGTGCCAACATGGGGTCGGGTTTAGGTGCCGATGAGGAACTGGGCTTAGGTGCCGACGCGGAGTCGGGCTTCGGGTGCTGACGTGGAGTCGGGCTAAGTCCGACGCGGGGTCGGGCTTAGGTGCTGATGCAGAGTCGGGCTTCAAGTGCTGGCGCGAGTCGGCTAAGTGCCAACATGGAGTCGGGCTTCAAGTGCCGAAGCGGAGCCGGGCTTCAAGTGCCGACGCGAGGTCGTACTTTGGTGCCAACGCAGAGTTGGGCTAAGTGCCGATGCAGAGCCGGGCTTAGGTGCCGATGCGGAATCGGGCTTCAAGTGCCGACGCGAGGTCGGGCTTAGGTGCCGACGCGAGGTCGGGCTTAGGTGCCGACAGAGTTGGGCTTAGGTGCCGACGTGGAGTCGGGCTTCATGTGCTGACGCGAAGTTGGGCTTCAGGTGCCAACGCAAAGTTGGGCTTCAGGTGCCGACACGGAGTCAGGCTTCAAGTGCCGATGCGAGGTCAGGTTTCAAGTGCCGACGCAGAGTTGGGCTTAGGATGCCGACGCAGAGCCGAGCTTAGCTGCCGACGCGGAGCCGGGCTTAGGTGCCAACGTGGAGCCGGGCTTCAAGTGCCGACGCAGAGCCGGGCTTCAAGTGCCGACGCGAGGTCGGGCTTAGGTGCCGATGCGGAGTCGGGCTTCAAGTGCCGTCGTGGAGTTGGGCTTAGGATGCCGATGCGGAGCCGGGCTTAGGGGCCGACGCGGAGTCGGGCTTCAAGTGCCGTCGTTGAGTCGGGCTTAGGTGCCAACGCGGAGTCGGGCTTCAATTAAGAAGCAGGATCACTCAAAGACATGTGTTAGTGAGAATGAATGTTACTCTAGCAGACATGCTCAAATTAGGGACATTAACAACTATTGATAGTACCGACTTTGCGTTCCAAGTGCGGGGGAGAGGCTTCCCGTCCAGCCCCTCAATTTTGTACGCTCCATGGTGGAGTACCTCTGCGACTCGATAGGGTCCTTCCATTTTGGTGCTAGCTTGCCTTCCGTCGGCTTTGAAACTTCGGCTCATCTGAGGACTAGATCTCCTGGCAAGAATGCCTTGGGGTGGATGCGAGCATTGTAATACTTGGCCATTCGCTGTCGGTAAGCTGCCATCCGGAGTCGTGCTCGGTCTCATAGTTCTTTTACTAGGTCGAGGTTGGCCCGTAACTGATTTGGGTTGTCCCCCGCTGTACAACTCCGTCCGGGGGCTTAGGACACCTATCTCCATAGGAATAATAGCTTTGGACTCGAAGACTATGCTGAAGGGAGTCTCTCCGATGGGGGCTCGTGGCGTAGTGTGGTAGGCCCACAGCACATTGGGGAGCTCCTCCACCCACTGTCCTTTGCAGTCATTTAGCCGGGCTTTAAGTCTTTGAAGGATAATGCGGTTGGTTACCTCAGCCACGCCGTTGGTCTGGGATGCCCTACTGAGGTGAACCGCTGATGGATACCTAGCTTGGCACAGAATCCTCGAAAGGGGGTGTTATAAAACTGTCGGCCGTTGTCAGTGACAAGGGTGTGCGGCAGTCTGAACCGGCATACTATAGATTTTCAGAAAAAGGATCTCACCTTGCCCTCGGTGATTTGGCGAGTGCTTCGGCTTCGATGCACTTGGTGAAATGGTCGACGGCTACCAGCAAGAACTTGCACTGACCGGAGGCTGAAGGGAATGGTCCCAAGATGTCCATACCCCACTGGGCGAAGGGCCAAGGTGCAACCAAGGGAGTCAGCTGGGACGTCGGCTGCCGCTGGATGTTGGCATGACGTTGGCAACTGTCGCACCTCTTGATGAGCTCGGACGCGTCCTCCCTCATTGTCAGCCAGTAGTATCCTTGCCTCAGGGCTTTGTACGCTAGGGCTCTGCCCCCCAGGTGACTTCCATATATGCCCTCATGGATTTTTCACAGAATGTAATCCGCTTCCGTGGGGCCAACACATTTAAGAACCGGGTACGAGAACAACCTCCGGTAGAGCTTTCCTTCCATCATCAGAAACTTTGGGGCCCACCGCTTGAGCAGCTTAGCCTCAGTCGGGTCTTCAGAGAGGGTGCTATCGGTAAGGTACCGGATATAAATGTCCATCCAAGAGGGCTCTTGCTCGATTGGCAGGGTTTCTTCTGTTGCTTCGATGCTTGGGATTTCCAGATGCTCTACGTAGGTCCTTCCCAAAATCCTGTAAGTTGAGGTGGCTAGTCGGGACAAAGCGTCAGCTCTGGCGTTCTCCCTCCGAGGAATATAGCTGACACTGAAGTAGGCTAAGGGAGAGGCTTGTGACTGCACCATGCTTAAGTAACGGGATATAGTAGGATCCCACGCCTCGTACTCCCCTTTGATTTGGCCGATGACTAGCTGGGAGTCAGTGAATACTCTAAGCTTTTCACCCCGAGCTCTCGAGCCAATCTTATCCCAGACAGTAGGGCTTCATACTCAGCCTGATTGTTGGTGGCTGGAAGAGAAAACGGAGGGTGTACTCGGTTACAACTCCGTCTGAACTAGCCAGGATGAGGCCCGCTCTGCTCCCTTGGGAATTTGATGCTTCGTCCACGTGAAGGATCCAGTCATCTCCTCTTTCGGTTCCAGACCCAAGGGGTTTGCATGGACTCTTCTGGTTGCCCCTCAACCCAAGTGCACTCGACCAAGAAATCTGCCAAGACTTGAGACTTCATGGCCGACCTAGGATAGAACGATAGGTCGAATTCTTCCAGCTTAAGTGCCCACTTCGTCAGCCGGCCAGAGGTGTCAGGACAAGAGAGGATCGTCTTAAGTGGTTGGTCTGTGACTACCACGATCGGATGAGCTTGAAAATAAGGTCGGAGGCGCTGGGCAGAAACAATCAACACAAAGATAATCTTCTCAACTCTCGAATATCTGGTCTCTACGTCATGAAGTACCTTGCTGGTGTAGTACATCGGCTTTTGTGTCTCATCGGCGTCCATGCGAACCAGCATGGAGCTGACAGCTTCGGGAGAGGCCACGAGGTATAGAAGAAGTTCTTCCCCACCCCTCGGCTTGGACAGCAGTGGCGGGATGGATAGAAACTCTTTCAATCCCTTGAAGGCCTCCTGGCACTCCCTCATCCATTCGAAGCCATTGACTTTGCGCAGTGCCTTAAAGAAAGGTAAGCATCTCTCTGCGAACTTGGATAGAAAACGGCTCAAGGCCGCCACCCTTCCAGTCAGGCATTGGACTTCCTTTTTGTTAACGAAGACCTCATGTCTAAAATGGCTCGGATCTTGTTAGGGTTTGCTTCAATCCCACGTTGCATCACCATGAAACCCAAGAACTTGCCTGCTGTTACCCTGAAGGCACACTTGCGGGGGTTCAGTCTCATCTGATACCGACGGAGGTTGCCGAAGGTTTCTCCAGGTCAGCAATGTGATCAATGTTATGGGTGCTTTTGGTTAGCATGTCGTCCACGTACACCTCCATGTTGCGTCCGATCTGATCTTCAAAGATCTTGTTCATTAGCCTCTGGTAAGTGGCTCCAGCATTCTTTAGTCCAAATGGCATCACCTTATAACAGTATATTCCCTTCTCCGTTATAAATGAAGTAGTTTCCTCGTTAGCTGGGTCCATCTTGATTTGGTTGTACCCCAAGAAGGCATCCATGAAGCTCAAGGTTTCATGTCCGGACGTAGCATCCACCAACTGATCAATCCGAGGCAACGAAAGCTGTCCTTGGGGCATGCTTTGTTGAGGTCAGTGAAGTCCACGCACATCCTCCAGCTTCCGTTAGCCTTACGGACTATCACGACATTGGCTAGCTAATCGGGGTAATGGACTTCTCGAACGTGGCCCGCCGCTTCCAGCTTGCGGATCTCCCCGTCTATGGCTAGCTATCGGTCTGGGGCGAAGCTTCTCTTTTTCTGCCAGACAGGTCGCATCTGGTTTGATGTTGAGTTTATGAGTGATTACCTCCTCAGGGATGCCTGGCATATCGGAGGATGACCACGTAAAGATATCGGAGTTCGCGCGTAAGAAGGCAAGGAGTTGATCACGTGCTTCCTCCGGAAGTAAGGCCCCAAGCTGGATGGCTCTCGTTGGGTCTTCTCCCAATGGGAAGGTTAGCAGATGCTCAACCGGCTCCCCCCTTTTTTCCAAGTCTTGGGGGTCGAACGGCTCGGGCGCGGTGGCTGGCATCAACTCTTGCGGACTAGGGGCCAAGTGATAACAGAGCGGTAATGGGTTCTGTTCTCCCCTCATCTCCCCAACTCCTTCATTGGTAGGAAACTTTACAAGTGACCTTTTAGTAGAGATGACAACATCTAACAAGTTCAAACCAAGCCTCCCCAGGATAGCATTATAGGCCAGTGGGACCTGGACCACCATGAAATTTATGACAACCGTGCTCTGACGCGGCGGAGTCCCGACTATGACAGGGAGGGTGATCTCTCCTTCGACCCTCATCGAATCTCCGGTGAAGCCCATCAAGGGTGTGGTGACGGGTCGAAGAGAAGAGTTAGGCAGGTTCATCCGAACAAAAGCTTCGTAGCTCAAAACATCAATGGAACTTCCACTGTCTACTAAAATTCTCTTTACAGGGTGTTTGGCTATTGTCATAGACACGACGACATTATCGTCGTGTTTGTTAACTACCCCATCTAAATCCTTTCTAAAGAAAGGAATTACAAAATCTAACCCCTTATGCTGCCTTTTTGAATTGTTGCCTGCCCCCCAGGAAATCATAGCTATTGTCTTTTCCGTCGAGGTGTTGTCCATGCCGATCTGAGGCGCAGGAGGTGCCGACAGGCCCGGGGCAGTGGGGTACTCTTTGGACGAACTTGCCTAAGTGACCTTGCTGGACAAGTTCTTCAATGGCCTTCTTCAACAGGCGACAATTTCAGTATCGTGACCGTAGTCCCTGTGATACCGACAGTAGAGTTCCTTGCTGCGGGGAACCCCTGGCTTCACGGGGGGTGGGCGCCAAAAGTAGGGCTCATCCTTGATCTCTAATAGAATGTGAGATACTGGAGTGAGGAGAGGAGTGAACTGCTCTTTGGGAATGAGCGTTTGAGGCCGGTTATCTGGGCAATGAGGTGGCTCAGACTTTGGATCGTCCTCCCGCAGGTTCCGTGGATATTGGCTTCTTGTTGGAACCTTTGTCGGCCTCGCTCCTGGAAGAGTCCACTTCATCGGCGCGAATATACTTCTGCGCTCGGCTCAGCAATTCGGCGTAGGAGCTGGGAGGCTTTTTGTCCAGGGAGTAGGCAAATCTGGAGGGACGAAGCCCTCGCTTTAGGGCTAGAGTGGCTACGGAATCCTCAAGGTTATAAACCTTGAGCACGGCTTCCTTGAATAGAGTGACGAAGTCCTTCAAGTTTCGTCGCTCCTTTGCTGGACGACGAACAGGCTATCAGCCACCTGAGGGATCTTCTGGCATGCATCAAAGTGGGCCAGGAAAGATCGCTTGAGTTGTCTGAAAGAGTTGATACTGCATGGTGGTAAACGGGAATACCATGCATGCGCCACCTTCCGAAGCATGGCCGGAAAGGCTACACAGAGAAGAGAGTCCGTTGCTCACTGGACTTGCATGAGGACCTTGTAGCTCTCCAAGTGATCCAGAGGGTCCATCATGCCATCGTACGGGTCCAACTAGGGAAGATGAAACTAGGGTGGGACTGGCTCCTCCATAATGCAGCAAGAGAGCGGGGGACGATAGTCGTAGTCCGTCCCATGGGGGTTGGTAATCTGGTGGCTAAGCTCCTCCAACCGCTGATGATACTCATCCAACCGCTGCTCGGCCCGACGAGCGTCCTCCTGTTGGTGTCTTCTTTTGAGGAGTCGGAAGATGAAGATGGGGAAGGCTGCTGGTGCAAGGAGTGTACGTGCATTGATTCTTTCTCCCATGCCACCCATGAGAGCGGTCGGAATGGTGGGAAAGAGACCATCATCGCTTGAGGTCTCTCGGCGATAAGGCTTTGGGGGCGGGTGGTGGGAGGCCTCAGGAGGGGTCCTGCCCCGATGAGGTTGACTGACTCCATGGCCCTCCATATGTGGCAGAGGGGGTTGAGGTGGCACAGGCATGGCGGCGGAGCCTTGCTCCTGCAGTCCCTGCACCACCGCCATCAAATCTTGCACCTGCCAAGTCAGAGCATCGAGCCAATCAGCCTGGCTGGCCTGCAGTTGTGCGGGAGGCGGAATAGGGAGGTTGGCCTCCAATTGTTTAGCCCACGGGAGGCCTCCCATGGCCTGGCTGGTGGAAGCTTCCTGAGCTCGCGTCATCACCATCATCTTCCTTGCAGAGTCGTAGGGTCACAGATGCGTGAGGGTAAACATCTGTCTGTCGTGCCTCCCTTCCTGGCGCGCCAATCTATTGCCGCCAAATCACTGTTGAGGTGCGTCGGGCGAGAGGAGCTTCGCGGACCTTTAGAGGAGTGATGGAATCACTTCCATCAGCCGAGAACCTACAAGAAAAGTCCCGCACCGGTGGTTTCGGTGGGGGACCCTCTGATGTTCAAGTCAGTGACATGAGGAACAGGAATTTCTTATCAGTAGAGCTCGAGAAAGAGAGAGTCCCCCCCTCATTGGGGGTTGGCCCTTATATACCTATTCAGGGTCCCTCTTACCTTCCGCGATGACGGCCGGATCCTCTCTTCTGTTAAGATCGGCTTCGTAGGTTGGCACCTGGTTGTTAGATACATTCCGTGGATATTGGCAGATGCATAGTATCTGTAACTGCCATGATCTTGGCAAAAGGTGGGCGAGTGGGCCGCGTGGTAGTTGTTTTAAATCTGTTCAGCTTTAGAATCTGGCTTTATGGCTGGAATTGTGTCGAAGGCTGAGGCCGAAGCCGAAGTTGGAGCCAAGACCGAGGCCTGGAGCCGATGCCGGGGCCGAGGCTAAGGCCAAGAGCCGATGCCGAAGCTGAGAGCTGATGCCGAATCCGAGAGCCGGTGCCAATCTGAGAGCCGATACCGAAGCCGAGACCAGGGTCGAGCCTTAGGCTGGGAACGAGACCGAAGCCAGGGCTGGAGCCAAGACTGAGCCCAGGTCGAAGCTGAAGCCGAGGCTGAGGCCGAGGTTAAGACCAAGGCTGAGGCCGAAGCCGAGGCCGAGGCCGGTGCAAAGGCTGAAGCCGATATCGATGCTAGGAGCCGGTTGAAATTATTACCATTGCTTCGAAGGTTATGCACGCTGTTACCATGCCGCCAGGAGGCGTGATCAGCCACATCAGGATCATATGTTGAGATATGTATTTTTTTTTTCTTGATGGATATTGATATAAATTTGGATTTTTGTTTGATGGTTAAATTTATCAATGCAAAATTAAGTCTAGACAAATATTATCATATTTTTGTTCATCCTTACTAAATCAATAACGGTGAGTGCAATGAATTTTTTATGTGCTTATAAAATATGCCTTCAACTTAATTAGTAGTTATGAGCATGATGGCTTCTCCACGAGTAGATAAAATATGCCTTGAAGTAATTTTCTTTTCTAAGGTGAAAGAAACATTTTCTTTTAAAGATATAATTGTTATGTGATAGGATAATTAGATTTAATTGATACAAATTCATGTATACCAAGATATCATCAATGTGATATTGAGATGATAGAAATTTTATGATTACTTATTTACTATCCTAAATAAATTTGAATTACTATACGAGAATTAGTAATAATTTAGTTTTTTTTATCAGTTTCAATATCTTATGAATTTTGCTGAAATATTGAGATATTTTTAGCTTTTCATAAAATATTGGTACCTTTCTATTTTACTAACCGAGATAAAATAACATTAATGCTTGCATCAATAGTAGCCACCCCACCAAGGTGACTAAAAACTATTTGAATTACTAAAACAATATTAAAAGCCATATATTTCTACCAATTGCAAACACAAGAGCCAACAAATAAAACCATCTTCCTGAGGTCCAAAATAGATTCCAACACTTATCTTTTAGGACACAATAAAAGATGATTCAACATTCATGGCACTTCTATTAAATACATCTAAATAGATTGTACATGAAGAAAATACAATAATAATCTAGTTTATATATTTGCTATGTAATGCCCCAATGCCAGTGCACATTAGTTAAAATTTTTAAGTAAGCCTACCTTCATAATGTCTAATACACATATTAAATCATTCAAAATAGAAGTCGGATGAGAAAGTTATATGTAATTTGATAAACTCGTGTCAATATTGATAAACTTTCATAAAATTATAAAAATATAATTTAGCAGAATATAATTTAAGAATAATTTTTCTTGAATTTTTATTTATTTTTTACATTTATTTTTTAAAAAATTCATATTATATAGTTAGAAATCTAATAGAAGTTAGGAATTTATTTTTAGATATTTATTTAATATTTATATACTTAATTTTCTTTAGGAAATAAGAATCCGGCTAGAAATAGGAAACTTATTGGTTTTAAAAAATCAGTATCTTATGAGAAGCACCAAACCTATTGATTTGATGAGAATTCTTTATATATAGGTCATAGTTGAAATCTTTTGTTAAAAAAAATCATCAATAAAGTTCTTGAAAACTTTATTTTTAGCTTAGAAAAATTCTCATGCTTGTTGGGATATAGTTGGTGCAAGGATAAGAGTCATCTTTTCATGTTAGCTTGCTAGGATTTAATATCATTATTCTTCTTAAGATAGCCATACATAGATTACAATTATGTTATGACCTTCAAAGTTAGATTTTTCTCATAGTTGTATCATAAATTAAGTAATAAATTTTGAAGAAATATAATTAAAGATGATCAAGCTTACTAGTGCTGATGCTTATAAGGTAAGTGATGGTTTATCTTTTCTTAATTTTCATATTTTAATAAAATATCGATATCAAAGCATCATAATAGATTCATGGATTTTATAAATGCATGTTTCCTAATTATAGAAGCATATGTTATTTTAAAAATGATAGAATATGGTTTTGAGCATATTTTGTCCATAGATTGATATGATATGAAAATTGATTGGATATGTTTTATTATGAATTCTGAAACCCAGTTGACTATATTTGATAGACTGCTAACAGGGGTTGTACCTAACTAATATCTTACCGATGGAAATTATATCAGTCCATGCTTTCTAGAGAGGATTGAGTTCAGCTGATACCCTACTAGTGGAGATTTTATACTAATTGATTCTAAGATTTTGGGCATAACTGAACTAGTCAAAATGAATTATGATTGATCCAATTTATTATTTTATATAAAAATAAAATTGAAAAATTTTGAATCCTTTTTTTACTGTATTTAGATATGATGACTTACTCAATGTATGTCATGTTTATTATTAATTTACTATGTAATTTATCCGGCAAAGGCAGGGTCAACAATCTTTTCCTTTTTGATGATGATAAAACCATTAAGTGTTCAATAAGAAATAAGTAATTCAATCAAAGCATTCCTTGCAACTTTGAAGTATAAGACAGTGCATGCCGAAATATATGTGTAACGTGCCGAAACTTGATTTTTTTTTTTTTTAAATATCTTGCAAAGCTCCCCCTTTAGTTTTGTTACAATGAAGTTTTCAAAATGTTCATTTGATTTTTCTAGAAAGAAAAAGCAACAATAGAATGTATGAAAGCTGTGAAGTGTGTTGTTCCATTTCTCCCATTTCATTTTTCAAAACAAGTTTTCAAAACATAATGTTGAAAGCCAGAATGTATGTTTTCTATTCTCTTCCATGATTATGAAGTGCATTTTATTTCCAAATTTTTTTTTATAAAATCAGAGTGTATGCTTTCTGTTTCTTTTAAATTAAAATCAGAATGTATGCTTTTCATTTCTTTGCAAATTAAAATCAGAATGTATGCTTTTCGTTTTTGTCATTAATCAAAAAGAATGTGAAAGAGTTTGCATCTATTACTGTATGTCTTTTCTTCAATGGAATGAATGAAGTATAGCAAATAATGATAAGCATAAAATTTCAATATTAAGCATATATTGTAAAGTGCAGATGAAATTAAATAAATCTTACAAACAATATAAACCAGTTATTAATAACTTACAAGCCAATACACAAATTGGTCCGCAATAGTAAGCAACATTTATACAATTTATACAAACGTAATAAATAACAAACATCGTTTCAAAACAACATAAGTCCAGAATAACAGAAGTAACATAGACAGGGGCAGCTTAAGCAGAAATCCAGAAGCAACATTAGTCGATGATATCAATGCGAGAAGATGAAGAAGATCCACAGCACGTCTGGAAGGACGAGATGATCTCAAATAAGGGGTAGGACGTCAAGTGGGGTCTTCAACATTAGGAGATAATTGAGATATAAAGATTAAATTTCTTATTGCATATTGTGGAACTCAGTAATGAGCCTAGAATGACTATCAAGAGCACGCTGGGCCTTAATAGTTTGCAATCTAAAAGAAGACATCTCATTACTTGCAATGCCAGCACTATCCAACAAGAGTTTACATCCTTTCTCAGCTTACCTAACTCGGCAAAGAAATTAGAAATGTCCATCATAGTACCATAATTGAAAGCTTTTCCTTTAATGCTGATTACATTGCGTTGTAAATCATATAGGCTTAATTTGATGTTACTTAGGATAGAGAACATTGAAGATATATGGGGAATCATGGTAGCATCAGAAGAACAAAAGATGAACTATTGACAGATCCACCAAGAGAAACAACATCAAAAATCCTATGAACCAAAGTCTCCATATCATCAGGGTCCATTTTGGTAACCATAGGATGACTTGGTTGGAAAGGATTCTGAGCAGGTGGTGGAATATTGGGTGATTTCGGATCAGCAGTAGGATTATTAACAAAACAAGGATTAATATTAATAGAAGGATTGGGGTCCATAGGCATAAAACCTTGTTCAGCAAACATGTAAAAGTAGTTTGTAGGAGGATCAGTAAACATAAAAGTAAAATTCTAAGGTACATTAGAATCAGAAGGATAATTTTGATTTTCAGCAGAAATAGAAGGGTAACTCTGATGTTCAGTGAAAAAATCCTGAGGCACAGTAGATTGCTCCTCCTAGACATGTGCATGAATTACTTGCATTTTTCTTTGGCTTCTAGTCCAAAGGCCATCTACCTTAGAAAAACCCATACGAATTAAGACATGCTCATTGTAAACATCATTATCGCTAAGGTGATAAACATTCTCACCCCTAATATCAATATCAAAATGATTAAATACATGGGTAAGAAGTAGACCATAGGGTAGGATAGCTCTAGATCTACTAACAGCCTCTCTCACCACATAAATCATTTTTCTAGGCAGGTGTAGATGAGTTTGGGTTACAACATGAAAGTTAAGTCTCGGTCATTCACATAGTCAAAGCTACCACTTCTAGAAGTAAGACAACAAGAAACATACTATGAAGTAATCTCATTTTCACATTCAGATCTTTAGCAAAAATATGATCAATATTAGAAGCATCATCAATATCCAGAACAGTTTCTAATTTAAAATTTCTATCTTCAAGAGTATCATCACCAAGATCAATACTTGAAATGTTCAAAATTTGACTCAAAAAATTTTCATCAAATTCAATTTAGAAGTTACTCTATCATTTTTAAAACTAATATTATGATAAAAGATTTTAACAAGATCGGGGTAAATGGGTAGGTTTGTCTTAAGTAAGTGTTCCCAACCTTGATATGCTAAATTTTCTCTAATGAAAAAATTTTAAGAAGCTAGAAACTCAAAATCAACAATTTTCCCAAAAGCTAAAGATCTTCTAATCATAGATTGAAAGCTTGAAGGATTAGAAGAAGAGCACTCACTAATGCCTCAAGATGATGATCCATGCACAGATTTACCTTTGGGAGCCATAGATCCAAAGAAAATCAATGGGATTTGAAGTTGAAATGAAGAAGTGGAAGAAACTTGAGGGGAAGAGGAAGAACACGCTTGGCTTGGGCTTAGAGAGGAAGAAAAACAGTATGCACGGTTTGGGAAAGGTGGATTTGGAAGCAAAGGGGATTTAAATAGCAGTCGGTTTCCATTTCCTTGGTTGGAAGACCAACAATGCAAAGTTAGTATTCCAAAATAGGAAATCTGGTAGGCCGGTTGCCAAAGAGTGGAATACCAAAATATGAAAACCGGTAGACCGATTAAAATACCAAAGAAAAGATTCCTTTTATTCATTACATCATTTGAAATAATTTAAAATTAATCCAATAAAAATATTAAATAAGGAGTATGAAGATCAAATAGTTGCGATTCTTGGAAGCCAAAGATTCAACCTCATCTCTATGTGATTGAGCATGGATTTCTACAAGATGTTCTAAAAGATCAAAATGAGCCAATTAGATTTATATAATCCTTGCAGTGGTGACCACATATTCAATTTGAACTTTTTATGGGATCTAAAAAAGTAAAATGCCTAAGCAAGATAAAATAACCAAATGGGTCCTCCTCATAGGCTACAAAAAAAAATGCTGATGTGTTTTAATTTAGAGCCACCTACATGCCTTCCAATATTAAGTGAAGAGTTAGCATTTATGCATTTAAGATAAGAATGGGGGAGACCATTTCTATACAAATTGTGGTTCCATAAACACTCCACCGGCCATCGCAATAATTGGAATGGCTACTCTTAGGGTATATAAAAAGGATGATGTAGAAATTGTTAATGACTAAATAAAATGCAAGTTGACGAGAAATTTCATATGCAAGCCCGAACTAATTGTTACAAACTTGGGTCAGATCCGCCCATGATGGGTCAAACCTGACCCGTTTGTATCATTTATTCCATCCACTTACTCGATGGTTAAAAGGGTAGTGGGTGGTTGTGAAAACGGTATGGTTCTCGGTTATGAGAATAAGAGATCAAGTTGTTTGATTTTTTAATAATAAATACAACTCTTCCACTTGAGAAGATATAATCTCTCGAGAAAATAGATAAACTTAAAAATGATCACGGAGGCATTTAATATGTGAAATCAAAGTTTGGTTCGTCTCGTAATCACACTTGGATCAGGCAAGATTATCCGAGAAAGAGGACATCAAACGAGGTTTGAATTTCAAACAACTATTTTAATTCTAACAATGGTATCAGAGCATGTGGTTTCGGTTCTCTTTCTCGTGTTATTAGCCTGCTTTCGTGATTAGTTTGCTTTCTGATAATGATGGAGAAGAGATTCAGAAGATAAGATAAAATCAGATTCTATGCATGTATAATGTAGTTAGTAAATAATAAGAATCTGATAATGATAATAATAAAAAAAGGAGAGGTATGCAACAGATAAGATAGAATCATGTTCTTTGGATTTTATCTCCTCCCGCTGCTGTTACGCAGCAGCGACCATGCATCATGAGGAAAAGGTTGGACATTAGTTTTTTTTTGGGAAAATCTTCATATATATTTTTTTCTCTTCTCCCGCTAATTTCTTTTCCTCTCTCTATTTCTTGTTCTTTGTTCTTTTTGAAATATAGAGATTATGATGTATTGTATAGAAGGGAAAAGGAGGGTAAGGGAGAAGGCGTTGGCTGGGAAATGGGATCCGAGAGAGCAATGAGCGATGGTGGGCGCTGGGTGTGAGACTCGAGCGAAAGCTTGGGTCTTGCCTATCCTAAAGAGGAGAAAGAGAACACTCCATTTTTAGGGTTCTTGCTCCTTCCAACAAGAATTAAAGCCAGGCTGGAATTTTGTGGGAGCCGAGAAGTTTGTTAGAGGTTTCTGTCGACTAACAGTAAATAGATAAATATTTAGAGGGTTGGAAACTTGGAATCATTTATTACCTTAGTGGATAAGGAAAATAGGCATTAAAAAAAATACATGCTCCTATGAAACCCAAGGGCCCGGGACCCACTAAAGAATGAGAAGAACAACATCATTAATGTTGGTGATATTCATAGACTTTCCCTGTTGCCGCCCTTGGCAACTTTGCACTGCATCTTCTTACGGCCATGTCTCTTAATTTGGATAGTCATGTACAGACCCAATGGCAGTTGCAATCCTGATTCGAAATGGTGAGTGCTGCTAGGAAAGCTCTAAAAACTGTTCCCCTTCTAGCATGAGGGTCCAATGGGCCCAGCCCAATAAAACAATGGAAATAAATACAACCCAGTGAGGTTGTGGAAGAAAACAAGAAAGAAATTAAAACAAAATTTGGGTGAGAGAGGCACAACATCATTTTTTTTTTTCTGGCTTGATCGCTGTTGTATCATTTTTTTTGGAATAGATTAAGCTGGTTACGTACTGGTATGTCAGTTTTGTACTAACCATTTTTTTTTTGTGTTTTGTTAAACAAGATCTCTATTCCAAAGGGCAAAAATGATTACAATGATGACACGCCATGACATAAGGCGAAACGAGCTACGAGAGAGGATCCAGGGACTCAGATATCATCCAGGAGATAGCTTACAAGAGCATATCAAAAAGCTTGATTGCCTTATGAAACACTTAGAGGAACAAGCTTTTCCAGTACTGGACAACTATAAAATATGGGCATTGGATCACTCACTCCCATTATATTTTTCCAGAGTCCTGCAGCATTTGGGATCGCTTTGAAGAGCGTATCTCTTACAGGGATTTGGTTTCTCATTTGCTGAACCATGTTTATATGCTGAGTGGGTGTGACTCTGATGAAGAAGATGATATTGTTGAAAATGAGGATCCATCACCACTTGTTGAGCTTCAAATAAATGATGTTTTAGAGTTGAACAAGAAACCCAAACAAGGATACTTAATATTTGGACTCTGTGTTGTCTTGTTGGAGTTCTTGTGGCTTGTTATTTATATATTCTATTGCAAACATAGTTAAAGCTTGTATAGTTGCTTGTCTTATTTGAACACAATGTTTACTATGTCATTTTCTTGCTTATATGAATTATGAATGTCATATGCAATTAGATTGTCTTATATGTGGATATAATAGATTTTAATTGTATTTTGAAGTGAATCAAGAGATAAAGATAAGACTTATGATTATGAATGATGGGTGGAAAGCATAGCGACCATCTGATTTTATAACATGAGTTAAGTCTTTCGCTCGTTGATCAAAACTTGGGACAATAACTAGACATGTGTTGTGCTGAAACTAAATGAAATTCGTTAAATTAACTGTAAATCATGGCTTCGAAAAATATAATTGCTGACCTGAACAAAGGTGATAAGAAACTCAATGGCGAGAATTATCATGTTTGGCATCTTAAGATACAGTATGTTCTAGAGGAACAAGAGGCTTTAGAAGCTGTTAACCATACCATGGAAGATCCTGGTCAAGGTAATGGTGTCCAGCAAAGGCGAGACCAGGAGATCTATCGAGCTTGGAAAAAGAAAGACTCCATTGCTAAGGGCATATTGATAAGTGCTATGGAAGATGACCTTGTTTGTGAGTATGAGCAGTATCCTTCGGCTCATGAGGTCTGGGTTGCCCTAAGAGAGAGATTTGCTGAGTTAGTACAAGTAAGCTAAGGCAGCTTACTATTAAGCTTGATAGTTATAAGAAGCGTCCTGATCATTCAATGGCACAACATCTCCGAGAGATATCGAGTATGATTAGAGAGCTGAAAAATGCTGGACACATTCTGACTGATGAGCAACAGTACAGGGAGTGATCCGTTCTCTTCCAGATAATTGGGATACTATGAAGCAAAATCTTACCCACAATGAGAGTATCAAGACCTTTACTGATGTAGCTCGACATGCTGAGCTGGAGGCTGAACGCATGGAATCCTTAAGGTCTACCGGACATGCATATGTTGCTGAAGGGTCCAGGGGTGCTCCTGGTAAAAAGCGTAAGCGCTTCTGGAAGAAAGATGGTAAAGGTCATGGTAAGAATCATGCTACTGGACAGTTCAAGAAGAACAAAGGCAAGGGCAAGTTCTTCGAGAAGAAGAAGGACAAGTCAAAGTTGAAATGCTACAAGTGTGGCAAAAAGGGTCATTTTGCTCATGAATGCTCTGAGCAAAATAAGGTAATACATTGTCCTAATGCTCTTGGTGAAATATATGTTTCTAGCACTGTATTGCTTACTGACTCTTATCCTTTGTGGACAATAGACTCAGGAGCCACAGACCATGTAGCTAGAGAAAGAGCTGCCTATGGAGTTTCGTGACTACCAGCTGGAACAAATGGATATACGTAGGGAATAATGCAAGAATAGAAGTCAAGGGAATTGGCACATGCAAGCTTCAGTTGCATGGTGGAAGAACGTTCTACTTGCATGATGTTCTCTTCGCTCCGGATATTCGACGAAACTTAGTATCTGTTGTTGTTCTTCTTAAAATGGGTTTTACTTTAAATTTTCATGGTAATTGTGTTGACATCTTTAATGATGCTGTTCATTTGGTTTCTGGATATTTGTTAAATGGTTTTATGGTGTTAGACATTGAACCTCATAGTTATTATGTGCATGGTTGTTATTCAATGGTTGTCTCTTCTAGTGTTGATAGTGTTAATGACAAGATTTGGCATGCTAGATTAGGGCATATTGGACAAAATAGAATGAATAGATTAGCAAGAGAAGGATTGCTGGGTCCTTTAGCTAAAGTGAATTTGTCCATGTGTGAACACTGTCTTACTGGAAAAATAACCAGGAAACCATTTGGCAAAGCAGTTAGGCAAATTTACCTTTACAGATAATTCATTCGGATATATGTGGTCCAATGAGTGTGAGGGCAAGGCATGGAGCCTCTTATTTCATTACTTTTATAGATGACTTCTCACGTTATGGCCGTGTTTACCTTATTTCTCAAAAGTCAGAGGCATTAGAATGCTTTAAACAATATTTAAATGAAATTGAGAATCAACTTGAGAAAAAGGTTAAAGCCTTAAGAATGGACCATGGACGAGAATATTTGTCTTATCAGTTTAAGGCAATATGTAATGAGAAGGGAATAATAAGATAATTAACGATTCTGGTACTCCACAACAAAATGGAGTAGCTGAGAGAGAAATCGGACTCTTCTTGAGATGGTTAGGTCGATGATGGCAGGCTAGTTTGCCGATCTCCTTTTGGGGTGACGCATTGATGACAGCTGCTTATATACTTAACCGTGTGCCCTCCAAGTCAGTTCCATCGACTCCCTATGAATTATGGACAGGCAGAAAACCTAATTTAGACAATCTAAGGCCTTGGGGGTCAGCTGCATATGTCCATGATACTACCCATAAGTATGGGAAGTTAGGCCCAAGAGGGCGGAAATGTATCTTTATAAGATACTGTGAATTTTCAAAGGGATATGTGTTTATTGGTGAACAATTAGATGGAACTGTATCCGAGATTGAATCACGGGATGCAGTATTTCTTGAAAATGAGTTCCCAAGTCGAGGTGAGGTAGATAAAACTACTTCTCTTTGTGAGATAGAAAAAATGGATCACGAGATAACTATGGGTGAACCTCATCTACCTCAAGAAAATAATATATTGCCTGGTGAATCTTCTTCTCAAATACCTGATCTGAGGAGGAGTTATAGAAACCCATTCCTCGCCGAAGGTTTGAAATAGAAGGGGAAGCATTTATGATTGCTCCCATGGAAGAAGAAGAACCTCAAACTGTGGATGAAGCATTTAACTGCCAAGCCAGAGAACAGTAGGAGAATGCTATGAAGGAAGAATTAGCCTCAATGAAAAGTAACGATGTCTGGACTTAGTTGACCTACCAAAAGGGCGTAAGGCCATTGGGAACAAATGGGTTCTCAAGATAAAATATAATGTTGATGGTCAATTGAGAGATATAAAGCCCGACTCGTTGCTAAAGGTTATACTCAACAAGAGGGTATAGACTACCAGGACACTTTTTCTCCAGTTGTAAGATTTGCCTCTATTCGTTTGATTCTAGCCATTGTGGGGCATTTAGATCTTGAATTGCACCATGGATGTTAAAACGGATTTCCTCAATGGTGAACTTAATGAAGAGATCTATATGGAACAACCTGAAGGTTTCATAGTAGAAGGTCAAGAACACAAAGTGTGCAAATTGAAAAAGTCAATTTATGGCCTTAAACAAGCATCAAGGCAATGGAATATGAAATTCCATTATGTAGTTGTTTCATATAATTTTAAAATGATAAGTGAAGACCATTGCGTCTACATAAAAGCCATTGAAGGAAAATTTGTAATATTGTCATTATATGTTGATGATATTTTATTGGCTGGAAACGACAATGAATTTGTCATAGAAGTCAAAGAATGGTTATCTTCCAATTTGATATGAAGGATATGGGAGAGGCATCTTATATTTTGGGGGTCAAGATAATAAGAGATCGTTCAAGAAAACTTATAGCTTTGTCTCAAAATCTTATATTGAGAAGATTTTGGAACGATTTAAAATGAAGGATTGTAATCCTTGTGATACTCCAATAGCTAAAGGAGAAGTCCTGAGCCAAAACATGTGCCCCATCACACCTCGAGAGAGGAGATGAACAAAAAGCCTTATGCCAGAGCCATTGGAAGTTTGATGTACACTATGGTGTGTACTAGGCCAAACATCTGCTATGCCGTTGGTTTAGTGAGCCGTTTTCAGTCGAACCCTGAAATCAACATTGGAAGGCGGTTAAGAGAATATTGAGATATTTGAAAGGCACAGCAGAATACTGTATATGTTATCAAGGATCAAATTTGAACTTAAAAGGATACTCAGATGCTGATTGGGCTGGAAATCCAGATGATAGGAAGTCCACTTCTGGTTATGTTTCTTACTAAATGGTGCGCTATTACTTGGTTTAGTAAGAAACAAAGTTGCGTGGCCTTATCAACAATGGAAGCTGAATTTGTGGCATGTTCAGCAGGAGTACAAGAAGCTGTTTGGCTGAAAAGGTTCTTAAAACATCTGAATATTGCTGATGATAGTGGGAGTCCAGTTGTTATACATTGTGATAATCAAGCTGCCTTAGCATGTTTAAAAGATCCCAAGTATCATAGCAAGTCTAAGCATATCGATATTAAATATCAGTATGTAAGAGATATAATTGCCAAAGAGCAAGTTGAATTAAATATATCTCTACTCATCGAATGCTTGCTGATCCTTTCACTAAGCCATTAGCCCGAAATGTTTATGCAGATCATGTAAGATCTTTGGGCTTACGTAAATTGTAATGTACTTATGAACTATTGAGCTATAAACTCAATTGATATAATGGAATTTCATTTAGACAAGCCATGATCTACTGATAAGGATTGTACACACATGTGATTGGTTGATTGTTTGGTTAAGAATGTTCATGAGTACATAATAAAGCATGTCAACAGGTTGGAGATTGATCTTCTCGCATGGACAATCGACTCTATGCATTGTGTGTGTGTGGAGATTAGACGGTTTTGAGCATATAGCTAGGCTATATAGAAAGAGACGACTCAAAATGGAACGTCGCCTTGACATGAAAAACAAAAGTCAAGATGAGATCATATGAATACCTAATGATCAAAGTAAATGCTAAAAGGATATTTACTTAACCTGTTGAAAAGCCAGACATGAGTTCATTAGGAGGTTAGCAAGTAAATGTGAATGAACTCAGGTTAGATACTAAGATGTGTCTGGACTTAAGTCTGTACGATGTTGAAGTTATTGAACAAATAAGACATGTGCTCTCTTAAGGAGAAGGCAACATCGTAGCATGTGATTCATACCACATGTGCTTAAAAGGACAAAGGGTTAGTAGGAGAATGGTCCCTGCTTCTCTACTATGCGAGACCCTTGAGATCATTGGATCTCAAATTCGTACCCTTATGGACTTTTGGCAGTAGCTCAAAAATTTCAATTTAGTGTTGCTACTTTAGCATGCTACCTATAAGCCATGGATGATTCGGTTTAAAGGGGCACGTCTAGGAAAGCAGCTAATTGGAGTTGGAGAGTTACTAGTTGAAAAGGAAGACTAATCTTATTAACATCCGTACATGTATTCACTAGCTAGCCAATTATGCTACCTGTTTAAAGAGGGTATCATAATTGTGATTACATTGTAATGAAAGTGGTTAAGCATGTTCTTGTTGATTAATTAATAGAGGGATCAGATATGCTTGAACCGATGAAATAGAGAGAGTCTGGGTACTGCAAGATATTGTGGTGAGTCTCTTTCTTTTGACGAGTGACTATGTATTCCTAACCGATATATAGCGATATGCTCGAGTATTCTTGCGGGTCACACGGGTTACTTGCCTTAGTATGAAGTGATTGGTATATTGAGGTTATGGTGATTCGGGTCTAAGTTGACCCGTCATGTGCGAGTGGGAGATTACAAACTTGGATCAGATCCGCCCATGATGGGTCAAACTGACCCGTTTGTATCATTTATTCCATCCACTTACCCGATGGTTAAAAGGGTAGTGGGTGGTTGTGAAAACGGTATGGTTCTCGGTTATGAGAATGAGATCAACGGTTGTTTGATTTTTTAATAATAAATACAACTCTTCCACTTGAGAACATATAATCTCTCGAGAAAACAGATAAACTTAAAAACGATCATGGAGGCATTTAATCTGTGAAATCAAAGTTTGGTTCGTCTCGTAATCATACTTGGATCAGGCAAGATTATCTGAGAAAGAGGACATCAAACGAGGTTTGAATTTCAAACTACTATTTTAATTCTAACATTAATGAATAAAATCAATGGCACGCACGCCCAACTTAGGCTATTCACTGCAAACTCAAACGACCATAGAAGAACTTAAATCAATGGAATATGTAAAACGTTGCTAATGATAGTTCAAAACTATGACGTAGTCTATATGACCCAAACCAGGCCAGAGAAAAACCTAAATTGGTTCTCAAGGAAATATATAGATTGAACAATGAAGTAGAAGCCGATCCCAGTTTGGTATGAACCAGAATGAACTGGACCAGATACAATCAACTCGCACCTTTCTCCCTCATAAGCAAGAGAATTCATTAGCTTTCATCCAGAATAAATCGTGGACCTCAAGGATAGCTGCCTTTAAGTATCAAATTCCTTTTCCAATTGGACAGTGCAGTACTTCAAGGAGCATCGATCATATCCTATATTATTATCTGTTATAAAAAAGATCAGGTTACATAAAATTAGTACGTAGCATTGACTTTAACATGGTGTCATGGGATTGGATCGCAATTGTTTTTGCTAGCAATATTTCCGACCCAGCATTATCCCACCGTCCAATAGGCAGAGGACGAATTAACTTTAGTGCCAGTGTGCAACTGTTTTCTCTATCCTTTTCTTTTTTATATATATATATATATATCTATTATCTAGTAACAGTAGTAGTAGAAAGAGAGAGAACTTGATTGCTCCAGAGAATTATCATCCAAATAAATAGAGATTTCATGTTAAAACTATTGGATGTGAACTTTTATCTCTAAAATATTAATATAAAAAAATATAATCTGGAGACAGTTGGCTCTTGGATTAAGAGGTCAAAGAGGCACGGAGTTATATTCTAATGCAAGGTCGGCAAAATCATTAACCTGAGACTCAAAGCTAGTAGATTATAGGAAGGAAAGAAAGAAAATGGGGAAAAAAAATGATGGTTAATTTGCGTGAGAATTGTGCACGAAGGCTCTGGCACAACAAAAGATGCATGGCGACCTTCTATCAAATAAATCCAATTACAAGAATGACTTTCCATCCAATAATTCCCAACATAAAGTCTGTTTCTCCCGACGTACGTGACATGCAATTCTTGAGAGCACTTCACGCCGCGTCCCCTGCAACTGGCAGTCTGGCATCTTAATTTGCTACCGAATAACAACACTCCATGTGACCGAACGTATCGCAAAGCGCATGCTCTGTAGTCTACTTCCAATGGCAAAAGTTAAATTGTTAACAGCGCTCAACCGAACCTTAAGCTTTGGGAACGTCACATGTTCACCCGCCGCACACGCATCAGGAGTCAACTACGTACATGCAAGCAAACGTGCCTATAAAATGAAGTGCAACACCGTGCGGCACCCATCGTCCAAACCCAAGGCCGTAGCAACTAGCCCCACTAGTTATTGGGTTGCCGTACGTAACGACTAACCTCGATGGCTCGATCAGGCGCGGGTGTTCTCCTAGCTTGTGCCATCCTCCTCCTAGCCACAGCCAATGCCGCCGCGCAGAAGCCCAAGAAGGTGAAGTGCCACAACAAGAAGGAATATCCCTCCTGCACCTACCAAATGGACTGCCCAGCGAGCTGCCCTAGATCTTGCTTCGTGGACTGCTCGCTCTGCCGTCCAGTCTGCAGTAAGTATCAATACCAGTAGTGATAAACGTTAGCAAGGCCTTGAGGTGATTGTTAACACGGTCGATTCTGGCGCAGGTTGTGACAAGGGCGGTTCAGTGTGCCAAGACCCCCGCTTTGTTGGCGGTGACGGCATCACCTTCTACTTCCACGGCCGGAAGGAACGTCACTTCTGCCTGCTCTCCGACTCCAACCTCCACATCAACGCGCACTTCATCGGCAAGCGAGGCCCCAACATGACCCGAGACTTCACCTGGGTCCAATCCGTAGCGGTGCTCTTCGGCGACCACCACCTGTACATCGGTGCCCAGAAGACCGCGACATGGGACGATGCCGTCGACCGCCTTGCCATCGCCTTTGATGACGAGCCCATCTACCTTCCGACCAAGGAGGGTGCCGAGTGGCAATCTTCGGTAGTTCCAGCCGTGTCCATCATCCGATCAAGCGGCACTAATGCAGTCACGGTCGAGGTGGGAGGAATGTTTAAGATCACTGCTAACGTGGTCCCAGTCACGGAGGAGGAGTCTCGGGTGCACCGATACGGTGTGACTGCCGATGACTGCTTCGCTCACCTTGATCTCGGATTCAAGTTCTATTCTCTCACTAAGGACGTGCATGGGGTATTGGGGCAGACATACGGGGAGGGTTATGTTAGCAGGGTGAAGATATCGTCCAACATGCCTGTCATGGGAGGAGAGGACAAGTTCGCCACATCTGATCTCTACGCCGCTGACTGCAAGGTGGCGCGATTCGGGCGGGGAGGTGCGGGCATCGCATTGGTTACAGATCCAGCTGATGTCAAGTGTTCAAGCGGCATTAACGGCCGAGGAATCGTCTGCAAGAAATAAAGGCCATGCATGGCCGCCCATAAATAACAGCATGTCACCGCGCATGCATAGTGTGATTTATGCAATAATGAGATAACGATCTCACCTTAAGCTCAGTAATAAGCTCGATTATATTGAATAAGGAGGCATATAATAAATGTTGTTTATTAATTTGTAGTTGCACCTAGCTAGCCAAAGAATTGCTTGTCTCGTAATTTATATTTTACTAAAACTATTATGTGGATGTCTACACAGCAATCCAAATAAGTTTGGTCAGCAGGAGATTGATGACCTGATCGCATTTGACTTTGACTAATTCAAATTGTTGGTCAAGATATATTATTTATTATAAAAAAATCATATGATTTAGACATTCATATATAGCACATATACATTGCTTGCATTTTTTTAATTAAAAAATAGATAGCTTAAATAACATAAACAAAATATATATATCTTTGACTTTTTACAATTTGGTGCATAGGTTATGAATTTTTAAAATCATACGATTGTTTTAATGATAAGCAATTTAAAAACATTAAGTACCATTCAGAATTGTCAGGCCTGACCAGGTTGAACTTAATTGTTTGGTTATTGGACTTCTAAACACTCCTCACCAGACATTAGCTGGGCTACTGTGGCCCAGCTGGCCAGAGAGGCGCAAACCTGGCCCAAAGGCTAGGTCTTGGATCATGTTTCACGTTAAAGACTGGATGTGCTCAAAAAGGCTAAGGTTGAACGATTTTAAGCCGGAAAACGTCTTTGTATACTGCCCTCGGTGTAGGATGGCCTACACGGGGCATCGTGATTTATAATGTGGGACTCACAAATGAATCCTTAGACGCGCTCGTGCGCATCATGGGATGCTTTTTTTATTCCGGGGGGCCACGTGGTGGCGCGGGTTTGGTGTTTCAATCATCTCGAGGCTTTCTGCTCTTGTAGCTGTTCCCGGCTCTTCTCTACCTATAAAAAGGGGGAGAGGCTCATGTTGGGCTATCCCAAAGTTTTCTCTTCTGTAAACTATGGAGGCACACACAATGCATGTTTGTTTGGGGCTTAGAACAGGAGGACCGAGCCTTTCTCCTGCGAGTCGTCATTGTCCTCCGGACAGTTGGGGCGACGAAGGAGCCGTCGGGGTGGCTTGCCCTCAAGAAAGAAGCTCCGGAGATCGTATGGAGAGCGCACAGGAGGTCCGCAGGGATCGCATGGAGAGCGCACATATACGCTTCCTATGTGACCTTTATGGTTCCCCCTTGGGGACGTACGGATGGAAGTGTATGCGGGCTCCCCATGGCTCGCATGAATTTCTCCTCCTCCCCTGGTTTGGATTCCTGGGCTTGCCCGCCCGGGAATCTTTCGCCACGTGGGGAGGGGGTGATGGTGTGTCGCCCACGGGTACCTTGCCTTTGAGTTTGGGCAAGGTGGAGCGTACACACCGATTTGGGAGAGCGCCCTGGTGCCAGGGTCAGTGAGCTTCCTTCCTACTCGTCGGAGGGTCCCTCGGTTGGGTGGTTTGGGGCAATATCCCGTCCACCCTTTTGATTTCTCTGATATCTCGGTTGGGATGCCGAGATATCATTATTTACGAAGCTGGTCGCAACGGTTGGGCCATGTCGTTCGCCCATTATTGGCTCGGCTGACTGGTTCGTGGTTTGTCTGATTTGTTGGACCGGACGCCGGAGCACACAGTCGCCCAGAGCTGCTTTGGAGTAGTTTGCCCGAGTTATGTACCCATTTTTATTTTATGTATTTCAATGCACTTGTAATGCCTCTCAGGCGGTTGTAATTGGTTTCAGTGAAATAAAGAAAGTTTTGTTCTTTCTCTTAATTTTTGTCTCTTTTGCGCCAAGAGTTATTGTTGTTGGAAAAGAAATGAGGCGTAAGGATATCTCGTTCGTTCTTGGATGAGGATCCCGCGCTATCCGACCTGGTCGGGCTCGTAAGCTGCCCAAATTCAGACAAAAACTTGGAGATTGTTCGGCGGCGGAACATATTCCTTAACTTTGGCCGAAGTTTAGAGGTTTATTACTCAGCCCCGCTGAGGTTCGGAGATTTATGACTCGGCCTGCCGAAGCTCGGAAAATTATGGCTCGGCCCTGCCGAGGTTCGGAGAATGATTACTCGGCCCTAGCCGAGGTTCGGAGATTTGTGGCTTGGAGAGATGACTTAGTCGCCATCGTGAGTCATGATACTTGTTTCCTATGAGACTCGTGAGGAGTGTCAAGGTGGAACGGGCGGCGCATGGGTACGCCCATCATTTATGATTTGGCTACTCCCGAGGGGAGTGAATCATCGTCAGGTGCCGGCGCTCTTTCTTTTTCATTTTCCAAGGGGGCCGATTTAAGGCAGTTTGGAGGAGTATCGAGGGCATTTACTGCGCGAGGGCCCGGTAGATTGGGAGGAACCCTGTTTCTATAGAAGGAGGGGAGTTCCCGAGTAGTTCGTCGACGTTTACCGATTTTCCTCGGAAGGGGCACGACCCCTCGAGCCCTGTGGGCGCCCGTCAGAGTGATGACACATGGCGAATTCTCATGGGTTGGTATTTATGACCGACGGATCGAGATACCCGCTTGAGGGGTACAAATACGGACGAGCGGGATGCCATTGCTTACCATCCTTTCGGTTAGCCTCTAAACAACTTTCGATATGGCCTCTCGAGGCGGGAGCGATCGTCCAACGCGGTCATAGGGGCTCTCAAGGGGGCCGCACCGCCGTGCTGGTTGATGGTATGTCCTTGGCGTCAGCCTTCGCAAGCCATGAGCAACTCGAGAAGGCAGTCGAGGAGTACCTCACCGTTTCTGTGAGGAAGGCTGAAGCCCTACGCGGGTCGTGGACCAGTAGAAGGAGGAGATAGCGTCCCTCCACCAACGAGTTGCGAGCTGTCCCGGCGTTTGGAAGACCCGGCAGCGCCTGGTGGGAGACGTTAGGCCCCTGCGAGGGCCATTTTCTTTCTTTCTGTATTTACCTTTTCAATGAATAAAAAGGCTTTTTTGACAACTTCTTGTTCTCCGAGATCGTCGTTTAGCTCAAAGAAAAAATTACTCGTTTCTGTTTGAACTGTTGGGGGGCCTGGGTGGTCCCATAGGTTTACACACTGAGTCGTGATCTCGTCTATGGAGCGAGACAGGCGTTTGGTTGGTAAGATTCCAGAGACTTAGCAGCAGGGGGAATTCCCTGGTTTTGTCTGGGGCTCATGGGCGGCCGTGTCGGGCCTGCCAAGGCCTGAAGGCGCATACTTTGTGTTGTCAGTGGTTTTGCTCAGCGTGCATTTTTTCAAACCGGCCGAAGTTCTAGGGACTATTTGGAAGTCCTTCGGCTTTAATCAGGTTTAGCGTGCTTCGGTTTTTACCGGGGCTTTATGCACTCCGGCTTTAGCCGGGGCTTTAGAATTCATTGCTAAGCCCAGCCGAGATTCGGAGACCTGTTGTTTGGCCCTGCGAGGTTCGGAGAATAGTTGCTCGGCCCTGCCGAGGTTCGGAGAATTATTGCTCGGCCCAGCCAGGTTCGGAGAATTGTTGCTCGGCCCAGCCGAGGTTTGGAGAATTATTGCTCGGCCCAGCCGAGGTTCAGAGAATTATTGCTCGGCCTAGCCGAGGTTCGAAGAATTATTGCTCGGCCCAGCCGAGGTTCGGAGAATTGTTGCTCGGCCTGCCGAGGTTCGGAGGATAGTTGCTCGGCCCAGCCAAGGTTCGGAGGATTGTTGCTCGGCCCTGCCGAGGTTCGGAGAATAGTTGCTCGGCCCAGCCGAGGTTCGGAGAATATTGGTCGGCCCAGCCGAGGTTCGGAGAACTGTTGCTCGGCCCTGCAGAGGTTCGGAAAATTGTTGCTCGGCCCTGCCGAGGTTTAGAGAATAGTTGCTCGGCCCAGTCGAGGTTGAGAATTGTTGCTCGGCCCTGCCGAGGTTCGGAGAATAGTTGCTCGGCCCAGCCGAGGTTCGGAGAATTTCCTGCTTGAACAGGTAACTCGGTCGTGCGAGGATTAGTAAGCAGCATCTGTTTCTTTTCATGATTTTTGGTGATATAACTTGTGGTGATTTATGTCATGAATTATGAAACATTGTGCCGACAAAAATTTATAGAAGCGAGCCTGTAGAGGGCATACCCTACTGGTAGTACTTGCGGAGATTGTCCGAATTCCATGTCCAAGGGATGAATCTTCCGCTTAAATCTTGCAGCTTGTAGGTCCCCGGTCTGATGATCTCCGCCACTTGGTAGGGGCCCTCCTAGTTTGGTGCCAGCTTTCCTTGCTCTAGCGGTTTAGAGACAAATGCTTTCCGAGAACAAGGTCGCCAGGTAAGAATGCTTTCCCTTTGACTCTGGAGGTGTGGTAGTGGGCCATCCTTTGCTGATAGGCAGCCACTCTGATCCGAGCTTTCTCTCTAATCTCCTCTATCAGGTCAAGGTTGGTGCGGAGCTGCTCATCGCTGGCTTCCTCCGAGTAGCTTTCCACCCGCAGAGAAGGGAATCCAATCTCCATGGGGATGACGGCCTCTGTGCCGAAGGCCATTCGGAATGGGGTTTCGCCTGTGGGTAGACATGGTGCAATTCGTCTGCCCACCTGCCTTGGGCCCTGGAGAGCCGAGCTTTGATCCCTTGAAGCAAGGTCCGGTTGTTTACTTCGGCTGCTCCATTGGCCTGTGGATGCCCGACCGAGGTAAGGTGGTGGTGGATTCCGTGCTCCTCGCAGAACTGGTGAAACTTCGGATTGTCAAATTGCCTGCCGTGGTCAGTGATGATGGTGTGCGGGTGGCCGAAGCGGCAGATGATGGACTTCCATACGAAATCCCTGGCCCGAGCCTCAGTTATTTGTGCGACTGCCTCTGCCTCGACCCATTTGGTGAAGTAATCTATGGCGACGAACAAGAACTTCCGTTTCCCCGTGGCGAGTGGGAATGGGCCAAGAATGTCCATCCCCCACTTGGCAAAGGGCCAAGCGGAGGATATGGGGACCAGGCTGGCGGAGGGGAGCCTCTGAATGCTTGAGTGCCTTTGGCATGGGTCGCAAGTTCGAACAAGATCGTCTGCATCCTTCTGCATGGTCGGCTAATAGTAGCCTTGACGTAGCACCTTGTGACATAGGGACCGCTTCCTAGATGGTTACTGCAAATCCCCTCATGCACTTTGCGGAGGGCATAATCTGCTTCAGATGGGCGAAGACACCTGAGCAATGGCATGGAGAAGGATAGTTTGTAGAGCTGGTCGTCAATTAGCACATAATGGGTGGCCTGCAGTTTTAACCTTCTTGCTTCCCTTCGATCGGCCGGGAGCGATCCTTCCTTGAGGTACTTCAGGATGGGGTTGAACCATGATGGTTCGGCCTCAATTTGCATCACTCGGTCGGCTTCCGCGATACTGGGTCTCTCCAAGGTCTCCAGGTGGAATTTTTGTTCGGCGTCCATTGACTCCGCGGTTGCCAGCCGAGATAGCAGGTCGGCACGGGCATTTTCAGATCTAAGAATCTAAATAATCTCAAATTCGGGGAAATGGAAGAGTAGGCTCCGCACCTCTTGGAGATATCGGATCATGTTTGGTTCCCGGGCCTCAAACTCCCCTTGTACGTGACCCGCCACCAGCTGGGAGTCAGTAAAGGTATTCAGTTTCTCCACCTTAAGGCTACGGGCGATCCGGAGACCGGCCAGCAGGGCTTCATATTCAGCTTCGTTGTTGGAGGCCGGGAAGGAGAAGCGGACGCCATATTCAAAAGTCACCCCCTCCAGACTGGTGAGGACCAAGCCCGCTCCGGAGCGATGAGCGTTGGGTGACTCGTCGACATGGAGGAGCCACCGGGCACCAGGTTTTGGTTTCTCGGGGGAGTCAGGGGTGGAGCCGTCCTCCGGGATGGTACATTCGAGGAGGAAATCGGCTAGCACCTGAGCTTTGATGGCCGAACGAGGCTGAAATCTGATGTCATGCTCGCTCAGCTCGATGGCCCATTTAGTCATTCTCCCTGATGTCTCCGGGCGGTGGACCACCGCCTTGATGGGTTGGTCAGTCAGGACTGTCACAGAATGCGTCTGAAAGTATGGCCGCAACTTCCGAACTGAGGTGACCAAGGCCAACACCATCTTATCAATCCGGCTATACCTTGTCTCCGCGTCACGGAGTAGCTTGCTGACATAATAAATTGGCTTTTGGACCTTGTTTTCTTATCTGACCAGCACCGAGCAAACAGCACCTTCCGAAACAGCTAGATACAGGAATAGTGTCTCGCCAGGATTTGGACTGCTGAGGAGTAGGGAGGAGCCGAGGTACTTCTTGAGATCTTCGAATGATTTTTGACACTCGAGGGTCCACTGGAAGTTCTTAGCCAACCGGAGAGTTTTGAAGAAGGGGAGGCATCTTTCGGTTGAGCGCGCCACGAAGCGGTTGAGAGTCGTTATCCTTCCGGTTAGGCGCTGGACTTCTTTAATAGACGTCGGGGGCGCCATCTGTTGAAGAGCTTGGATCTTCTGGGGGTTAGCTTCGATACCCTGCTGGGAGACCATGAAGCCGAGGAACTTTCCATAGTTAACGCTGAAGGCGCACTTAGTTGGGTTGAGCTTCATCTGATATTTGCGGAGTGTCGCGAAGCTCTCCGAGAGATCCTTGACGTGCTGCGATGCCTCTTTGCTTTTGATCAGCATGTCGTCGACGTATACCTCCATATTTCGGCCGATTTGTTCCTTGAAGACTTTGTTGACCAGCCTTTGGTAGGTGGCTCCTGCATTTTTAAGACCGAAAGGCATAACCCGGTAACAGTAAGTACCTCGGTTAGTTATAAAGGCGATCTTTTCCTCATCTTCGAGGGCCATCCAGATCTGGTTGTAGCCGGAGTAGGCATCCATGAACGTCAGCATTTGATGACCCGAGGTGGCATCCATAAGTTGATCAATCCGGGGGAGAGGGAAGCTGTCCTTCGGGCATGCTTTGTTGAGGTCGGTGAAGTCGATGCAAATCCACTACTTGCCATTCGACTTCTTCACCATGACGACATTTAACAACCAATTTGGGTAATTTACTTCCCGGACGAAGTTTGCCTTGATGAGTTTATCGACCTCCTCTTCAATAGCCCTCTGCCGCTCTGGGGCAAAGCTCCTCTTCTTTTGCTTGACGGGCCGGTACATCTCGTCCACATTAAGGCGATGGACGAGGACTTCGGGGCTGATTCCTGGCATGTCGGAGGTGGACCAGGCGAAGACATCAGTGTTCCTTCAGAGAAATTTGATTAGCTCCCACCGAGGTTCGCCTTTCAGCAGCAACCCAATCTTTATTATTCAGTCGGTATGAGCCTCGTCCAGTGGTACTTCCTCCAGTTCTTCGGCTGGTTCCCCCCATTGCTCAGCAAAGTCCTCCCGAACATCCAGCTCGTCAACCTCAGGCATTCTGGACTGAAGGCTGGTGACAAAGCATTGCCGAGCCATGGTTTGGCTCCCTCGGACGACAATAATTCCTCGCCCGATGGGAATTTCATAGATAGGTGTGGGATGGAGACGACGGCTTTGAGAGACATCAGGCCGGGTCTTCCAAATATGGCATTGTAGGGCGACCTGAGCTTAGTTACTAGGAAGTCCGTATGAACAGTGGCCACAAGGGGCCAGGTTCCTGCCTGAACCGTTAAGGTCACGACCCCTTCCGGGACGATGACATCGCCGGTGAACCCCATTAGGGTGGAGTCCACGGCTCGAGGTTTTCCATGAGCAATCTCATCTTGGCAAACACATCAAGGTACAAAATGTTCATGAAACTTCCACTATCGATAAGGATCCAGCTTACATCGTAGTTATTCAAATTGAGGGATACAACCAATGCGTCGTCATGTGGGAACTGTACCCCTTGGAGATCGTCGTTGGAGAAGGAGAGCTCGCCCGTTCGTGCTCTCTTTGGCGCCAAGCCTTCATCATCATTTCTGGAGCTCGAGCCGCCGGCCTCTTCAATCATGTTAATATGGCCTCCTGAACTGGTTCAGCCTGCTGAGGCTCAGGCTGGCGGTCACCTCCTTGCCCTGGCTCAGGTGCCCTCCTGAACTGGTTCAGCCGACCTCACTAGATCAGCCTTTCAATTTCATTTTTCAGCTGCCAGCATTCCTCAGTGTCGTGGCCGTGCTCCGGTGATAGCGACAGAATTTGGTGGGGTCCCTCCGGATTGGGTTCCCTCGGAGAGGAGCTAGCCGGGGGAGTTGGTGCTCTATCTCCATGAGAATTTGCGCCCTAGGTACAGTGAGCGGAGTGTACCGGTCGAATTGCCTGGGCGGGCTCCGGAAGCGATTTCTCGACAGCAGCGGGGGAGCTCTTTGGTGACGAGGCGGGCTTGGCCGACGGACGGGTCGGTGCCTGTCGGAACCTTTAGGTTCTTTCTTCTTTGCCAACTCGGCGGGCAACTCTTCGCGATTCTTCAACCCTGGCATATTTATATGCCAGGGCCATTATATCGGAGAGGTTTGGGGGGTAGCTGACTTCCATCGCCAGGTAGAAGTCGCTCTCCTTCAAAACTCCCCCCGCCAAGGCGGACATAGCCACCTCATGATTAAGGTGGTCCACCTCCAGCATGGCCTTGTTAAAACGGCCAAGGTAATTTCTCAAGGACTCCCCTCTCTCTGCTTAACTTCGGAGAGGGAGTCGGATCTCCGCCGGTGACGGTGGCTACTGACGAACTGGCCAATAAAAAGATGGCTCAGCTCGTCGAATGAATCAACGGAACCTGGTTTCAAGGCGTTGAACCAGGTTCGGGCAGACCCCCTGAGGGTGGAGGGGAAGGTGCAGCAGAGGATCGCATCGGATGCTCCGTGGAACATCATTATTGACTGGAAGCTGCTGAGATGATCATCCGGGTCAGAAGAGCCATGGTAGGGCTCGATGGCGGGTAGCTTGACATGGGAGGGAATCACTTCCTCCATGATCCCTTTGGAGAAAGGGATGCCCTGCTCCACCTTGGGCTGAGGCGGATGGGCCTGCTTGGTGGCGTCCAGCTCCTGATGCATCTCCCAGATTTGTCGACGGATCTCCTCTTCAGATGTAAGAGGAGGAGTTGGGCGAGGAGAGCGCAGGGACGACATCGAATCATGGCGGGAGGACACTGGGGAGAGGGTCCGAGCCCACCGAGATCTGGGAGGATCCCTATTGTAGCTGTCTCGTTGGACTGGTTTGTCCCTTTGGGTCGGTGTGGGGGGTCCGCAGCTCCTTGCAGACCAGAAGAAGAGGTGGCCGGAGAGAAAGGAGCTGCGGCCTCCTCATGAAGGCATGGAGCAGGGGCTACTGCGAAGCGCTCCTGAACCAGATGGGTCAGGGCTTGGACCTGCTGGACCAGCGTGGCAAATTAGTCCTGGGTCATCGGGATGGCTGGCGGTGACAGGGTCTCAACTGGCGGCGGCTACGGTGCCGCATTGCTTGTCGGATCAGGTCTTTGAGTGACGACCTTGTTCTGGGCTTCAGAGGTTGCTCTTCTCCGATTAGCCATTGGAGAGGTTCTACTCCAGATCGAGATCCTTATCTCTTTTCTTCAAGTTTTAATGGGACTTGAGGGCCCTTCCTCTAGCGCCAATCTTTGCCGCCGGGATCTGTCCTCTGACTCGGGCACGGCCGGTCTCCTGATCTGGGCTTCCTCCTGGGCGGACCTGCACAGAAGTCCTCATGCGAGAGGCATTGGGGGTGGCCCTCCGCGGAAGACCCTCCAACGCTCAAGTCAGCGGGGATCGGCGATCAACAGAAATGGGGAGAAGGATCTCTCTGGGGAGTCCTTCCAGGGGTGGCTAATCGGGAGCTCCAGGGGAGCACCGACGAGCAATGGAGGAGAGAGAGAGTGAGTGAGAGTCTGTTAGCGCATACCTAAAAGAATCTAGGAATGTTGCATTTATAGGTAATCACCTGGATCTTGAGCGCCTTCTGGAAGGTTCGAAGGTTGTTGGGATTCGAATCAAGCTGTTATGAAGCCGGTGGGATCCGTATCCTGTTTGTTAAAGGATCAATGGCTGGGAGGGCCCCCTGATGGCCTGAGATCTAATGAGTGCGTAGGTCCTAGGCCGTTATTCTAGATCCTAGACCGCTCCTCAATATGATTCTTTGTTTGGGATTCTGTTACGATAGGCCTAGGCTCCCTCACGTTGGGCTCCAAGGAGTGAGTATCGAGTCATGGATTGCTCCGGGAAGCCGAGCTATGGAAGCTCCGGGAAGCCGAGCTATGGGAAGCTTGGGAAGGCCGAGCTACGGGAAGCTCGGGAGAGCCGAGCTATGGGAAGCTCGGTAAGAGCCGAGCTATGAGTGGCTTGGTAGAACCGAGCCATAAGTTGCCCGGCCCGCAGGACCACATTAGTTGGCTCGTTCTTCATAGGCGTAACGTAGCGGGCGGAGGGATGGAGCTGATCTTAGCCCTTTCGCACGATTGTCAATGCAATGGCGATTTTACCCTCAATAGTATAGATGCACATATGTACATGATTTGCGCCACACATAGTGCATAAAGAATGATTCTTACCATAGCAAAAGATTTTATGGTTTTGACTATAAGAAATGTGCTCTTTGCCTACGATTTTTTTAAAAAAGAATGATAGAAAAATCATAGGAAAAACCTTTCCCTATTATTTCTGTCTTAGGCAAGTTAAAAAAAGTCGTAAGCAAAGTGAATTGAAAAGCCTTTGCCTACTACTTTCAAAAATAGTAGGCAAAGAGCAGACATTTTTCCTACAATTTTTTTTCACATATAAAGTTTATATTTCGTAGGGAAATAGTGATCAGAATTTAAAATTTTAATTTAAAATTTAGAAACTTTTTCTTAAGAAATAAAAAATCATAAAAAAATTAAGAAAAATAATTTTTTATCCACATCTTTCTCTACGATTTTTTTAAAATAATTTTTATCCACGTAGAAAAAAGTTGGTTAATAATAATTTTTAATGAACTCTTTCCCTATGAGAAACCCCAAACTCGTAGGAAAAAATTAAAAAAATAATTTTTTATCCACATCTTTTCCTCATAGAGAAAAGTTGGCTAATAATAATTTTTAATGAATTCTTTCCCTACAAGAAATCCTAAAATCATATAAAAAAATCAAAAAAAAAATTTTTTTATCCACATCTTTCCCTATGATTTTATAATAATTTTTAATGAATTAATATTCTTTTCCTACGAGAAACCCTAAAATTATAGAAAAAAATTAAAAAAAATATTTTTTTATCCACATCTTTCCTTACATAGGAAAAAGTTGGTTAATAATAAATTTTAATATTTTTTTCCTATGAGAAACCCTGAAATCGTAGGAAAAAATCAAAAAAAAAAAATTTTTTTATCCACATTTTTTCCAATGGTTTTTCTTAAAATTATAGAAAAAAGTTGGCTAATAATAATTTTTAATAATTTCTTTCCCGGTGAAAACCCCAAAATTGTAGGAAAAAATCAAGAAAAATATTTTTTTATTCACATTTTTCCCTTGTAAGAAAAAGTTGAAGAAAAAGTGATTAAATTATTATTTTTTTACCATTTTTAGGTGCAAGAATAAATTAAATCATAGGAAAAAATAATAAATAATATTTCTTTTCTTTTTTCCTACAAAATATGTCTAAAATCGTAAGAAAAAAATTATATTTATTCTATTTTAATTATTTAATATTTTAAAAATATTTATATTTTAAAATTTTATTATTTTGCATATTTTATTTAAATAGAATATAATATGTTTGTTTCATATTTTTTTAAATATTAAAAACTATATCAATAAAAATAATATGATTCTTTACATACAATTTCCATTACATATACAAATTTTTACATAATGGCAATAAAAGATAAACATCAAAATAACTAATATAAAAGTCAGTAGTCCATATCAATTACAATATCCATAATTAACATAAAACATCAAAGCATATGAATGAGACAACACAACATAAGGTCTTAGATACTTTATAAAGGTCCCATTCATAAATGACTTCCTCAGTTTTCTAGCTCTCTTTTAAACATTACTCACTACAAGAAAATACTGAAATAGTGACGCAAGTTTAGCGACGCAATTATGCGTCGCTAAATTGCGACCACTTTGCGACGCCTCTGTGACAACAAAATATTGCGACGTAATTAGCGACGCATTAGCGACTCAATTAACCAAAAAATCAAAAAAATTAATATTTTAATATTGCGACGCAAATAATACGTCGCAAAAATTTTAAATTAATTTTTATAAAATTTAAATATCAAAAAAAAATATTGCGACGCAACTCAGTGCGTCGCAATATTTTGAACAGAATTAAATATGTTAAATAGCGACGCATTAGCGATGCAATAAAACAGAAAATTAGAAAAATTATTTTTAATTTAGCGACGCACCAATTGCGTCATAATAATTTTAATGAAATTAAATTTTATGAAATTTAAATATTGGAAAAAAATATTGCGACGCAACACAGTGCGTCGCAATATTTTTAAAAGAATTAATATATTAAATAGCAACGCATTAGCGACGCAATAAACCAAAAAATTTAGAAAAATTATTTTTAATTTAGCGATGCACCAATTGCATCGCAAATAATTTAAATGAAATTAAATTTTTTAAAGTATAAATATTTAAAAAAATATGCGATGCATTTAGTGCATCGCAATGTTTTGAAAAAAATTAAATATTTTAAATAGCGACGCAATAAACCAGAAAATAAATTAAATTATTTTTTAATTTAGTGACGCAATAAATGCATCGCAATTATTTTAAATAAAATTAAATTTTATAAAGTATAAATATGAGAAAAAAAATTGCGATGTAACACAGTGCGTTTGCAATATTTGAAAAATTAATTATGTTAAATAGCGACGCATTAGCGACGTAATGAACCAAAAAATTAATTAAGAAAATTATGTTTTAATATAGCGACGCACTTATTGCATCGTAATTATTATAATTAAATTAATTTTTTTATAATATAATTATCATATTAAAAAATTACCATGCTACCCTTTGCGTCGTAATATATTTAAAAAAATTAATTATGTTAAATAACGATCGGTCCAAAATCGATCGTGGCCGATCGAAATAAGGGCTTGGATCGATCGCACCCTCGAATCATCGCCGATCGGACCGATCGCCACGGTTCGAGATCGGTCGTGGCCGATCGGGATCATGACTTGGATCGATTGGAACCGTCGGATCGCCAGCGATGTCGGATCGATCGCATCGGTCTGGAATCGGTCAAGGCCGATCGGGATGAGGGATTGGATCGATCGCAACCGTTGGATCATCACCGATCGGACCGATCGCCACGGTCCGAGATCGATCGTGGCCGATCGGGATCACGGCTTGGATCGATCGCAACCGTCGGATCGTCGCCGATCTTGGACCGATCGCAACGGTCTGGGATCGGTCGTTGCCGATCGGGATCAGGGCTTGGATCGATCGCAACCATCGGATCATCGCCGATCGGACCAATCGCCACGGTCCGAGATCGGTCGTGGCCGATCGGGATCACGGCTTGGATCGATCGCAAACGTCGGATCGCCAGCGATGTCGAACCGATTGCATCGGTCTGGAATCGGTCAAGGCCGATCGGGATGAGGGCTTGGATCGATCGCAACCGTTGGATCGTCACCGATTGGACCGATCGCCATGGTCCGAGATCGGTCATGGCCGATCGGGATCACGGCTTGGATCGATCGCAACCATCGGATCGTCGCCGATCTGGGACCGATCACAATGGTTTGGGATCAGTCGTGGCCGATCGGGATCAGGGCTTGGATCGATCGTAACCGTCGGATCGTCGCCGATCAGACCGATCGCCACGGTCCCGAGATCGGTCGTGGCCGATCGGATCAACGGCTTGGATCGATCGCAAACGTCGGATCGCCAGCGATGTCGGACCGATCGCATCGGTCTAGAATCGGTCAAGGCCGATTGGGATGAGGGCTTGGATCGATCACAACCGTTGGATCATCACCGATCGGACCGATCGCCACGGTCCGAGATCGGTCATGGCCGATCAGGATCACGGCTTGGATCGATCGCAACCGTCGGATCGTCGCCGATCTTGGACCGGTCGCAACGGTTCGGGATCGATCGTGGCCGATCGGGATCAGGGCTTGGATCGATCGCAACCGTCGGATCGTCGCCGATCGGACCGATCGCCACGGTCCCGAGATCAGTCGTGGCCGATCGAGATCAGGGCTTGGATTGATCGCAAATGTCGGATCGTTGCCGATCGGACCGATCGCCACGGTCTGAGATCAGTCGTGGCCGATCGGGATCAGGGCTTGGATCAATTGCAACCATCGGATCGCCAGCGATCTTGGACCGATCGCAACGGTCCGGATCGTTTGTGGCTGATAGGGATCAGGGCTTGGATCGATCGCAACCGTCGGATCGTCGCCGATCGGACCGATCGCCACGGTCCGAGATCGGTCGTGGCCGATCGGGATCAAGGCTTGGATTGATCGCAACCGTCGGATTGTCGCCGATCGGACCGATCGCCACGGTCCGAGATCGGTCATGGCCGATCGGGATCACGGCTTGGATCGATCGCAATGTCGGATCGTTGCCGATCGGACCGATCGCAACGGTCCGAGATCATCGTGGCCGATCGGGATCAGGCTTGGATCGATTGCAACCGTCGGATCGCCAGCGATCTTGGACCGATCACAACGGTCCGGGATCGATCGTGGCCGATCGGGATAAGGGCTTGGATCGTTCACAACCGTCGGATCGTCGCCGATCGGACCGATCTCCACGGTCCGAGATTGGTCATGGCCGATCGGGATCAAGGCTTGGATCGATTGCAACCGTCGGATCGCCAGTGATCTTGGACCGATCGCAACGGTCCGGGATCGGTCGTGGCCGATCGGATCAGGGCTTGGATCGATCGCAACCGTCGGATCGTCGCCGATCGGACCGATCGCCACGGTCCGAGATCGGTCGTGGCCGATCGGGATCACGGCTTGGATCGATCGCAAACCGGATCATTGCCGATCGGACCGATCGCAACGGTCCGAGATCAGTCGTGGCTGATCGGGATCAGGGCTGGATCGATTGCAACATCGGATCGCCAGCGATCTGGACCGATCGCAACTGTCCGAGATCGGTCATGGCCGATCGAGATCATGGCTTGGATCGATCGCAACCATCGGATCGTCGCCGATCTTGGACCGATCGCATCGGTCCGAGATCGGTCGTGGCCGATCAGGATCAGGGCTTCGATCGATCGAAAACGTCAGATCACTTATAATTACTCAAAAAAAAAAGTTATAAAAAGTTTTGAAAAATATTTTAAAATTATTGCGATGCAATAAGACATCGCAATTATTATCATAAATTATTAATATTAACATAATAAATAATTAAGAATTTTTGCGACTCCGTAGCGACTCATTTTTAGGAAAAAAATAAACAAATATTGCGACGACACTTATGCGTCGCAATTAATTTTAGTTTAAATTTTTTTTTTCAGTATTAAAAATAAAAGCAATATAATATTGTGACGCATAAGTTGCGTCGCAATGTTTTTAAAATAAATTTATGTAATTAAAAATTTATAAAATATATGCGACGCAATTTTTCATCGCAATATTAACATTAATTATAAATATTATCATTATAAATATTAAAAAATTTTGCGACGCCTTAGCGATACATTTTTTTTTAAAAAAAAATAAACAAATATTGCGACGAAATATATGCATCGCAATTATATTATTAAAATACATATAGCTGATTAAAAATATTACAAAATTATTGCGACGCATTTTTGCATCGCAATGCTTAGAAAATAAAATAANAAACATCGCTAAACATAGTCTTTGAAGAAGAGTAAGATGACAAAAATTTCTACATGAGGATGAAGCAAATTTAACTATCATGCTTGCATTGTTCCTTCACTTATTAATACATGACTTGTAGGATAAATTACTTAAGAAACCAGGTTTTAAATTTGATGAATCCCAGAAGATGGCACAAACTAATGAGCCAGCAGAATTTCCTTTAAGATGAGGATGACATTAGCTTATGACAGCCTACTTTTGATGTTTATTTTGAAAAATAAGCAGCTGTCAAGTGATTAATAAAAATCTAATAAGGATATCAAACATCAACAACAATAGTAATTGTCCTCTACAAAGCTATTAATTTACAAAAGCTGCCCACTTCATGCAGCCATATGTAGTTATAGGAAAATTAGTACTGCATGACTGAAGTTTTCCTGGCCAGATTGATTCTTGGAGCCTTACCAAAAGTTTATTGATGGCTAGCATCTCAGGATGAACCTAGTAATATTAATCACTGCAAGCATTGACAAGTTCAGTTGGAAAGCAAGTCTGAAAACATAAACATAATGTGACCTCATCAGTCTGGGGTTATATGAATTTGGCTCTGCCAAAGGTTTTTGACTCCAGTTGGTTGCGACTGCCTTCAAGTCACTTGCCACAATGTTTATCCATGTTTTCTTATGTCTTTAATCCCTTTACAAGGATTTGAACCTCCTCCCAGGCATGACGTACAGTTTCAATTGCCTCTCAATTACATGTTTCATTATTTGAGTTTCTGATTTGTCTTAGAACAAATGATTTAAAACCTCTTTTTGTTTCTGATTTGTCTTAGATCAAATGATTTAAATCCTTTATGATGAGGTTGTCTCAGCAATCCAGAAGTTATTTCCAGAAAGGGAGATCAGGAATGGTTGTCTCATCTATGGGTTCTAAATTTTGATATAACGGTTCTAGACTGATAATGCATTTGCATAATCATGCAGATGATAAAGGATAACTGCCTGTTTACAGACAAAAATAAGTAAGAAAGCTTTTAATATCAATAATAATATCAGTTCCCTCCAAGCATAAGCTTAAGAAACAATGAAAGAAAGAAATGAAAATGACATATAGATAGCATACAGTATTGAATATTGTCACGCCCCAGACCCAAATATCGGGCTAGGATGACAACCCGCCGCGTGCCGGGCACGCAAGGCGTCACAAAATTTTTTATATATAACACCATTATATATTAAACCAAGTCAAATACAATACTAAAAGTTTTGGGCTAACACCCTTACACACCACAATAATAAAGTCTGGGCATCAAGCCCTACACATAAGTAATGTTGGGGTAAATGCAAAATAATGATCTTGTTTTATTTAATAGAAGATCCATCACCCACCAATCCATCTTCAACCTCGTGGCTCTGACATAAACATTGTAAGATTTTTATGAGCTTACACTCAATAAGTAAGCCACGTTATACAGTCAAATCATAGCATAACAATCAATAAGCACATAAATAATTTGCATGCTTAAACATTCCACAAATACTCAAACATGCAATGTAAGTAAACCCACTGTTTATACTCTCAATGGTAACTGTAAATGTGACCCACGGCCCTGCAATATCTCAATAGTGCACCAACAAGCATCCCCCTACTGAAAGGGTCCAGATACTAGGGTCACGCCATGTCATAATCCACCAGAACACATACTCTATATGTGTGATGCCATATCGAACCAAGCAGAACACATCCTCTAGATGTGTGATGCCACCTCATAGAACTCAGAATACATCCTCTAGATGCGTGATGCCATCTCGAACCCAAGCAGAACACATCCTCTAGATGTGTGATGGCATAAACAAGCAGAACACGTCCTCTAGACGTGTAGGTGGCATAAACAAGCAGAACACATCCTCTAGACGTGTAGGTGGCATAAACAAGCAGAACACGTCCTCTAGACGTGTGTGTGGTATGACATGATAAAGGAGAACCGCGGCGACACATAACAGTACCTCACATCACATGCACTCATCATATCAATAACAACTCTATATTGCATAAACAGTGGATTATACTTACTGAACAATTGCATGTACTATATCACATCAATTCATAATAACTGCATCTCTCATGCATAGCATCCACACATGAAATCATAGCACATAAACAGCCATGTATTCATAATATTCATCTACTTACAATTTAGCCCATAACAATTCTTCATGTCACAATTCACAATTTAAACATTCATATAATGAATAATTTATTAAATACTGATAACTAGCTTACTTACCTCAGTACGCTATCCAACAGGTATATATGCAGCTAGTCAGATGTCTGAGCACCTACAGGATCATTTTACACAATTAATTTATTAGCAAAGAATATTAAAATGACCCTTAGAATTTCTACCCAAACTAGTTCACGGGCCCAACTTCGGGCTCGAATATCTCCCATTATACACTCCCAATTGGGGAAGTAAAAATACCCCATGAAACTAGAATTCACCAAGATTCTAGCCATATAATTATTTTGCTAATCCCGACCCGTTACGGGGCCCAAAAACCAACCCCAAAACTTAATGCTGCACGGCCCAAAAGGCCCTGAACCGGCCGGCCCAGCCGGCCCGGTTCAACCTAAGCCCTTCCGATCCCCTGTTTCATCGAACAGGGGACGGGAACTTAGCCGGCGGCAGGGCCGCCGCCGGCCAAATTGAGGGCGGCCCAGCCGCCGGTGGCCGGGCCAGAGCTGGCCGCCGTCACGGCCGGCCGCCAAACTCCCTTTCTCTCTCCCAATTTCACTCTTCTTCTTCTTCTCATCCGCGCGGCACGATGCTGTGCCGGCGGCACAGCCGGCCACCTTGGCTGGCCGGACCTCCACCGGACGCACACCCGATGCCGGTGGAGGCGACAGGCCAAAGCTCGGGCTCGGCGAGGCGGCGAGCACGCCGCCGGGCCCGAACCAACTAGCGGAAGCCGAACCTTCAGCTTCCGCCACCGCGCGAGAGAAGGGCCAATTGGCCCTCTCTCTCTTCTCTCTCTCCACCACCACCCCGCCGGACGCCTCCCCCGGTGCCGGCGGGGTCGCCGGCCAAAGCTCAGGCCCGACGAGGCGGCGAGGACGCCACCGGGCCTGAACCAAGGGATCGGCCGGCAACATCGGTTCTTCTCTCTGCCTCCCATGCTCTCTCTGTCTCCCTGTCTCTTTCTCTCTCTCACGCTCTCTCTCTCTTTCACGCTCTTTGTGCCTCTCTCTCACGCTCTCTCTCTCTCTCTAGAAACCAGGGAATTACCTGATGGAAACGGAAGCCAGGTTGATGGAGGGAGTCCCCCCCTCCATCGCATATTTAATCCCCAAGTGCAACGCTTCGGTTTAAGGGTCCGGGCAAACGAAGCGCTTCGCTGAGAGCGAAATGTTGCACTGCACAAGACCAAGCTTGAACCTGGTTCACATGAACCGGGAATCGGGTACTACAAATATGATGATAGAAGTGTCGAACTCATCTGCAAAAACAATGCTGCCAGCATTTCCAGTAGGCAACTGATCTAGGTTAGTACTACTCCCCCAGGACCCTGATATAGAATTGCTTCCAAGGCTGCAAGCAGCTTCCATCTGTTCCCCAGATTTACAAAAGCAACTTCAAAAATAGAATCTTTATGCAATTACTACAAATTATCTACAAAAGCTTCAAACTTAAAGAGACCAACAGATTGAAACAAAAAATAAATAAATTGAGGTAAGAGCCATTCCAAAACTCTAAAACATCAACAAACTCAAGTGACTTTCATAAATACAAATTATATGCAGCTTCCTAAACAATTATTAATATATACAAAATGCAAAATGACAAAATGACAAGAATTTATCTACAAATGTAACTTTTTATAAGTTCTGCTGGACTTGGGAAAGCATGAATGCATACATAGCAATCTAAAGAAATTACTACTTTCAATATATTAAAGCTGAGCACATCTCAGAGTTAGCAAGCCACAGGCTGAACTTGCTTTTCAGATTCAGAAGGTAAAAGTGCTTCAGCATGTAACATGATGTGATGACAATTCTTAGGAGAAAGGATCTTGTAGTTCAAGAAGTGAGCACTGAGAATTGACCATTTAAGAATATGGCTGTGAGTGCATTGGTGAATGGTGAGGCACTTGGGTGTGCCAGTGCAGAAGTTGGCAATGAAATACGGATCCACATTCACATATTATGACACTGGAAAATAAACTTGTAGCCAAAGATCAAGGAAGCAAATACAAATATACAAAAGCAAATCTAACAGAACAATGATGAAAAAATCATCTTAGGAAAATTCCTTCAGGTGCTTATAAAAGCCAGAATTTCAATTGGGGCTACTTAAAGGTAATAAATCAACAAACTGCTAGTGGTATTATTAACCTGACTCAAAAAGAAAGAGGCATAAACAAAAGGATTTCATGCTATGAAACTATACACCATAACGTATCTAACTCAGAGCATACACAACCATTCTGGTGTATCATAACCATATATCATAAGCAATTCAGTTTTAGAATATCTTATGGCATTGATAAAGCACACATTATAACAAAACAGATTAAATAACATATAATTGATAACTGCTAATTAATGAGATGGTATTAATTTTCACAAGTGGATCATGGAGATTCAAAGTTTGTGATTAAGAATGTATTGTCAAAAGTTGATATTTAATATTTTCTAAATACAATTTCTTATGATTTCTGGTTAGTTACAATGTGGGCGGTAGAATTTTCTGCTTCTTTCCAACAATCAAATACATAGCAACAATATATTTGCAAGAACAAGTGTTTAACAAATTAAAAAAAAAGAAAGTTAATTCATGTAATGTAATGCCTAACCCATCAGCTGAGCCCTTATCAAAAGGAGATAAACCAAAAATTAGGATTATAGCACTATTCCCAAATAGACTTAAGTCCAATCGAAATTTAGTCCAATTCGATAAGTTTTGGAGGTCTTTAAACAAGTTAAAGTGAACATCCCCTTATGGGACATGATTCAATAGGTCTCAGCCTATGCCAAATTCCTTAAGGATCTATGTACCAAAAAAAAGACCACCAATGTGCCCAAGAGAGCCTTTTGGCAGCTAGTGTGAGTTCTTACCTATTAAACCATATGCCAGTGAAATACAAAGATCCAGGGTCACCCACTATTTCATGCATTATGGGGAACACCCTATTAAATAGGCTCTATTAGACTTAGGGGCAAGTGTTAATATATTGACATACTCTATGTTGACCCCATATTGATTTTGATGAAACGCAAAATAATTAAGTATTATGCTAAACAATTAAGTATTATGCTAAACAATTAAGTATTACGTAAAACAATTAAATATTATGCTAATCAATTTAGTTCTGTGCAAATCAATTTAATATTGTGCTAATGATCTATTTGTCAAATCAATTTGGATTATTTATTATGGAACAGTACACTTTGTCTATCCTAGGTACACTGCAATTCATGATATAATTCTATTTATCTGATAAAATGACTTTCAGGATTAATTATATTTGCATTGTCTCGAATTGGATTCAATTATCCTACAAGCTCCTATTTACAACTCTATCATCACCAGATTATATTTATTTTTCATTGCCTTCAATTGGATGCATATTGCTTGAATCTCGGGTTACCAATCTTTGATTTGGAATACCAGATTCTGTTTCCTTTAATTTAAATTTGGGTTGCCTTCGGTTGCCTTTTGTTGCCTTCGGTTTAAATTTGGGTTGCCTTCGGTTGCATTCGGGTTGCCTTCGGATTTCTGGCTTATTCAATTTGGATGAATCCTTGACTAGTCCCTTGTATTTGGAGATTGACGTTTTTCCCTAGCTTCTCATCTTGGTATACCAATTGATAATGTTGGCATACTAATTCTAAGAAGCCCTCTGCCGTTTCCCAGGCTCCCTATTCTGGAATGCTAACTTTTGAAAATTGGAATGCCGATTTTGTCTTTGGTTCGGCTGGCCCCTTGCTACAAGATTCTGGAATGCCAACTTTTGAAAATTGGAATGCCGATTTTGCCTTTGGTTCGGCTGCCCCCTTGCTACAAAATTATGAATTCCAACTTTTGAAAGTTGGAATGCCGCTTTTGTTGGTGTTTCGGCTAGCCCCTTATTACAAATTTTGGAATACCAACTTTTAAAGTTTGGAATGCCGTTTTTGTTGATGTTTCGGCTGGCTCTCTGTCTGAACTTTTTGGAATGCTGGTTTTAACAAATTGAGATGCTATTTTTTGAAAACACTCGGCTGGTTTTTGTCTCACATCGTTGGAATTCCGTTTTTCAACTTTTGGAATGCTGGTTCCTTAAATCTTCTTGGCTGGACTCCTTCCTCTTACAACAGCTCTATTTTCTGATGTTCTGGTTATAAATAGTGACCTTGAATAGTGTTTTAAAGAGGAGAGAATCAGAAAAGAAAAAGAGAAAAATAAGTGAAGGAAGAAACAAAAAGAAAAAGATAGATTGAAAAATATTGATTGAGAGAAAAATCATTTGAAAGAGAGAGTTGCTTGAGGTTTGTTGAAGCTTTGCTTTGATTATTTTTCAACCACCGGAGCTCATTTATTGCTGGTTCTTCAAGTGGTCTTCAAGATTCATCTACCTTCATTGAACAGCATTTAAAGCCACCTCGAAAGCTTTCTTGTGCTGCTGCGTTCATTAAAGAAAGAAGTTGAAAGAAGCTACTTCGGGATTAGCTCTTCAAGTTGATAAGTACATTTATTGCTTTAAGTCTGCTCATATCTAGGAGCATTTATTATACTAAACATTCTATTTCTTGTGCCTTGGTTTGTTTTACGGTTGTGAAACATGGTTGGGTAGAGGTCTACCCAGTTTGATTTGTAAGGTCCCCTTGTACCCATAAACAAGAAGACTAGCTTGGAGGGCTAGTGTGTAAGGCTTGATTGCTTGTGCCCGTAAACAAGTTTTCCTAGCCAGTTAGGCTAGCAGTGATTAGTGGAATACCCAAGGTGTTCTTGAGGAGTGGATGTAGGTGCAAGGTTGGCACCAAACCACTATAAACATTGTGTGTTTGATTGTGTTTCTTTTTCTGTGATTGATTGTGTATTTGATGTACCTCACAATACGTAATTAATTGTGAAAGAATATAGGTGCACATACTTGATAGCCAATTAATTTTTAAGAAACCCAATTCACCCCCCTCTTGGGTTGCTAGATCTGGGCAACACTCTATATATGAGCAACTAGGGTTGGGAGAACTAAAGCCTACGAAAATGACCATATAGCTAGCAAATTACTCTTTGAAAGTATCCAAGGAAATAGTAGAGGATGTATTGATCAAAGTTGGTGACTTTATGTATCTGGTAGACTTTATGATTTTAGAAACTGAACCGATGACAAACCCAAAGAGCCATATCCCAGTGATTTTAGGTAGACCATTTTTGCCATAGCTAATGCCCTAATTAATTGCTGAAATGGATTAATGAAACTTTCCTTTGGGAATATGTCAATTGATCTTAATATTTTTAATCTTATCAATACACATCAAACGAGTGACTCAAATTATGTTCAGGATACTATTATGATCCAATTGACCTTAGTGACAAAGAGCTTGACCTAGAAATCTGCATAAACTAAGATGGAAGCAAATTAATGAGATTGCTATAATTGATAAAAAATCAAGATGAAAACTTTCAACTGAATTACTAGAGAAAGTACCTGAAGCATTATCCAAACCTTCACTAAAGGAAGCACCCAAATTAGAACTGAAACCACTTTCTAAGCACCTCAACTATGCATATCTAGGTCCATCATAAACCTTGCCTGTAATTATTTCAACCGACCTAGACTCCTCATAAGAAAAAAAACTATTTAATGAGAATAAAGAAGCATTAGGATGGACCATGGCTAACATAAAAGGAATTAGCCCCTCGATCGTTCAACATAGGATTCACTTAAGGAAGAAAACCAAGTTTATAAGAGACCCCCAAGAAAACTTAAACTAAACATGAAGGAAGTAGTAAGGAAAGGCATTATCAAACTTCTTGATAATGGTAATCAAAGTGAGCCATGACGTCTGGCTGAAGACATTAAATTTAGCGCTTTTTGGGAGGCAACCCAAAATTTTTATGTTCTGATCTTTATTTTTGTGATTCTTATTTCTAGGAATAAGAGACTGCTCTACACGGTCACTCCTAACATTACATGAGATATATCTTATCCAGGTGGTATTTCTTCTTTTTTATTCTTTCTTACTCTATTAAGGATAATGGGAATTAAGTTGGATGATTAAAAAAAAATCTTTTTCAAAAATATTTTGAAAACACCTTGGCAATTTTTAAAAGTTTTAAATTTTTTTTATATAAATCATGTGCCATGAAAGAAATTCTTGAGCAAAATTGACTAGAAAAAGGTAATAGAGTTAGAAAGTATTGGCTAATTACTGTAGCGAGCCAAGGAGTAAACTAGCTGTCAGACTTTTAGTGGCCTACTTAGGTCATCTAAAGGCTATTAACACTTTCATTGCACATGCATACTGATGAGGTAAACTAGGTATTAGTTGTAAGGTCAATTGAAGATTCAATCATTATTAAAAATTGATAATTGATATACACCCCCAATAAGAGAAACTTAAATTTAAGAAAAGAGCTACCTACCTAATAAAAAATAAAAATAAAAAATAATATATATATATATAATCTAAACATTGGTTTTTCATAAAGTAATCAGGCATCTTTGCCTAAGTAAGCATTGTTATTCACGTCAAAAAGTGGGCAGTGTGAAGATATTGCTAAAAAAAATAAAAAAATAAAAAAATATATATCAATCAGTCTGAAAGCTACCTCAGGTCAGGTGCTTAATTTGAGGGTATATAGAAAATTAACCAAAGTAAGTGATAAGCGAAGATACCATTGTTTCTTACAAGATAGTACTGAAATGCTAAGTTAGCCATCACAAACACAAGTGCTGTAGATCTATGGATGAACTTTAAGAAAGTTTCTGATAGTTCTGACCGTGAAATTTACTTTAAAAACTCAATACTTAATTAGTGATGCTAGCTAGCTTCTTTCAACCTTAAGCCTAGATTTAATTTTGTAAAAAAAGAATCTTAGTGACATATGATTTTATTTTAATTATATTGCTAAGGGACTAGCAATGATTAAGTTGAAAGGTGTGATAAGTCTATTTATTATCCTAATTTAATCATTAAAATAAATATTAATTACTTTAAATTTATTAAGAATTGATATTTTTATGGATGTTTGTATAAAAAGAGCCTATAGATAGAAAGAGCTCAATTTTTGGAGTCCAACGATGCAGACGACACTCAAATCAGGACTCTATTTGCTCGAAAAGGAAGAAAGAGATGGTTCCGCATGATTCTCAGTGCAAACTAAGGCAGGTGATGTAAAACAAATGGCTAAGGAGTTTTCTCATGATATATGAACGATCATGAACCTAATTGACTCTAGCTTTGACTAGAAGGAAGCCCTAAACAAGCTCTATAAAAAGAGGACCTCGAGAAGTAGTCATGGGAAGGAGTTTTCTCCAATGTTCTTTTTATTTTTCTTTTATTTAGATCATTGTATTTAGGTCTGGAAGAAAAAAATTATAAAGGAAATGCTGGCAGCAACAATGCATGGCTAAATTACTTTAACTTGGGATGATGATGAAGGCTGTAACTAGGTTCTCTCTTTCTTTTCGTTCTTAATTTCTATGCAATAAAAATTATGCTCTTCTTTCATATATCTTTTAAGTTATTTTTTTGATCGAGGTTTTGATCTGACATACATGGCCTATATCCTCTATCGACGTATCGTGATCTCAGAATATGGTATGTGCCTAAGAAAGATATATCGTAGTATGGTAGTTTAGACCTCTAATTTTATAAATAATTAGATAGTTTATACTCTAAGCGGACGTATCGTGATCTTCTGATATGGCACGTGCCTAACAAGAGATAAATTATTCTAATCCTAAATTTGCAAAATTATTGTTATTGCAACATAAAGAAAAGAATATAAAACCTGTGTACATGGTGGATTCAGATTCTTGGGTTGCTTCTCCTGGTATCTTAATTTTATTAATTAATTAGTTATTATCTTTTAATAATTACTATTCTTAAAATAATCATCTATAAATAATTTTTTTATTTATTTTCATGAAATAATTGCCCTTGATCTCTGAGGATATGATCTCGATTCACCACTAGCTGTAATAGTGAGAAGGTTTTATTTTTGATCGCCAACGATAGTGATCACAGGGTTGTTAATAATAAGTTACAAGAGATTACACATAGTGGTCATGTACTTAATGATATAGAGAAGTATATAGCTTTGTATAAAACATTGCCACGAAGTCTACAAGAAAATTAAAAAAGTTTCTCAGAAAGTGATTATCGTATGTCTTCCAATACCTCAGATGACAAAGATTTTTTAAATGAAAAAACTAGAGTTTATGAGAGGCTAGTTTACTTGTTCCTTGAATCAAACATTTGAAAAAACTTAGCTAGGACATCTGTATTAGCTGTGAGTCCCAATCTGTATTCTGCTAAGTATTCCACTGTAAGCTATCCCTGGTTAAGGAAAATGGTTCCTATGATTTTGGATATGAAAAATTTTGAACAATCTATTCCTAGAAGGGTATGCTTTAACTAGTAGTAAATTAATTTTTTTTCTTGTTCTTATAAATATGTTTTCATTGAATAGTTTGTAATGAAAATATATTTTTTATGGGCATTCCATAATTGGAAAAATTCAAGTGAATTCTCATTTGGAATTAAATCTGTCACAATTCAAATTAAATCTCTGTGAATTCAACATTTGAATATAAATGTTGATTGGGAACATAATGAACTTTTGCATCTATATCTTATGAAGTTTTTATTTGGTTAATTTAATTTAGAATTATGACTAATGATGTGTGTGTGTGTATATATATATATATATATACATAAATTGATATTGCATTTACCCTTATCTTTCTGTAGTTCTGTGATTAGTCATGTCATCTAAGAATATTATTGCTAATCTCAACAAAGGGAAGAAATTAAATGGTGATAATTATAACATATGGCAATTGAAAATTTAGTATCTACTCGATAAGAGTGATTCTTTGGAGGCCATCAACAACGTGATGAGTGAGCCTCAAGATGTTGAGAAAAATGTTAACAATGCCCGGTACAGACTTGATTTAGTTGCTTATAATATATGAAAAAAGAAAGATTCTACTGCATGAGAAATCATGACCAGTTCCATAACCAATAGTCTGGTCTATGAATATCAACAGTATCAGACTGCTAATGGCATGTGGATTGCTTTGAGAGAAAATTTTGGAGGAATTTCTATCTCCAAACTTAGGCAGCTAACTATTAAATTTGACACTTTCAAGAAAGTTCTTAACAAATCAATGAAACAATATTTAAGGGACATATCAAATATGATCATGGAATTAAAATCTGCTGGATATAACCTCACGGATGAGCAGCAAGTACAAGCAGTTATCCGGTCTCTTTCTAATAGTTGAAAATACGTAAAAGTTAATATGACACATAATGAAAGCATTAAAACCTTTGCTGATATGTGGTCACTTGAAACTTGAAGATGTGCACCTAGAGGCAACCAAGCCTGATGCACGAGCATATGTGGCAAAGCCGAGTTCTAAGAAGTTTTTTGGTTTTAAGCACAAGAGATATAATGGATGAAACAAAGGCAAGGGTAAGAAAAAAGAGGCTAGTCAAGGACCAAAGAAAAAGAATAAGTTTCAAAAGCACTACAAAGGAAAGCACGGTGGTAAGAAAGACAAGACTAAGATGACATGCTACAATTGTGGCAAACTAGATCACTTTGCTCGTGAATGCACTGAGCCTAAAAAGGTATTATCTCATCTTGCCTTCTTTTATTATACTTCTATATCAAATATTTTTGTTTCTAGTACTGTTTTGCTCATTGAAGCACATCTTTTGTGGACTGTAGACTCAGGAGCCATAAACTATGTAGGTAGAGATAGAAATGAGTTTATGAAATTTTATCAAATTTTTAGAAGACCGAAGTGGATTTATTTGGGCAATAATGTGAGGATATAAGTAAAATGAATTGGTACATGCAAATTGGATTTCCAAGAAGGTCGGATCCTGTATTTACATGATGTCCTTTATGCTTCAGCTATTCGATAAAATTTGGTCTATGTTATTGCTCTTCTGAAATTTGATACAATTTGAATTTTCATGAAGAATATGTAAATATTTCTCATGGTACAATTTACTATGTTTGTGGATTAATTTTGGATGGTTTAATGGTTTTAAGCACTAAATATTGCAATAGTAATAGTGGTGTTTGTTTTTCCTTATTTACTAAATCTAGCAATAATGATGCCGATATGAATTTATGACATACTAGATTAGGGCATATTGGGTAAGATAGAATAAATAAACTTGCTCGTGATAGTCTAGTGGGATCAAATATGAAATTTAATCTGTCCACTTGTGAATATTGCTTAAAAGAAAAAATGAATAGAAAACCATTTGGAATAGCCTAGAGGGCTGATTACCCTTTGCAACTTGTACATTCTGATATTTGTGGACCAATGAGTATTAAAATAAGGTATGAAGCATCATATTTCATTACTTTCATAGATGATTACACTCGATATGGTCATGTCTATTTGATCTCCCATAATCAAAAGCATTGGATTGCTTTATACGATATTTAAATAAGGTAAAAAATCAATTAGACAAAAAGGTGAAAGTTTTAAGGACTAATAGAGGAAGAGAGTATCTATCTGAATAGTTCAAGGAATTGTGTAATGATAAAGGAATTCTGAGACAATTGATCATTCCTAAAACTTCACAACAAAATGATGTTACTGAACGAAGAAATAGGACATTACTAGACATGATCAGGTCTATGATGGCACAAACTAATCTTCCAATACAATATTGGAGAGATGCTTTATTAACTGTTGCATACATACTTAATCGAGTACCTTCTAAGTCAGTGTTCTTCATACCTTATGAGTTATGGATAGGTAGGAATCCTGATTTGAGTCAGTTGCATCCCTAGAGAGCTTACATTCTTGATACTTCCCACAAATAGGGTAAATTAAGACCTAGAGGAAGGAAATATATTTTTATAAGATACTATGAAAACTCTAAAGAATATGTGTTTATTAGTGAGGATTCTGATGGAAGGTTAACTAAAATTGAGTCCCGAGATGTCACTTTTCTTGAAGATCAATATCCTAAAAAGGATGATATGGACAAAGGTTCTCATTTATATGAGATTGATGAACAAGAAGATGTTGATACAAATCATTCGATGGTTGACACTCAAGAAGTTATACTTAATCATGTTCTTGATAGTAAGAACACAAAGGATTTGCTTCAACCATCTCAATTGAGTGGGAGAGTTGAGACTGAATTAAAATCAATTTTGATAGGTGAAAGCAATGATCCTCAATTATGAAGGAGAATTCATTCCAAAACTCCTCAAAAGTATTTTCAAATTAAAAATAAGGTTTATATAGTTACTCCCCAAGATGATGATGAACCTACAACTATCAAAAATGCACTTGATATCCTACTAAAGAAAAGTGAAAAGTGGCATTGGAAGAGGAAATGGAATCTATGAGAATAAATCAAGTTTGGGACTTGGTTGATTTACCGCCAGGCCGCAAAGCTATTGGGAATAAATGGGTTCTTAAAATAAAGCGTAAGGCGGATGGTTCTATTGATAGATAGAAAGCTCGTCTAGTAGCGAAAGATTATACCCAACAGAAAGGTAATGACTATGAGGAAATTTTTTCATCAGTTATTAGGTTTACCTCTATTCGTTTAATTCTAGCTATAATAGCACATCTAGATTTAGAATTGCATCAAATGGATGTGAAGACAACTTTCCTACATATTGAGTTAGACGAGAAAATTTACATAGAACAACCTGTAGGTTTTCTAGATAAAGGTCAAGAGCGTAAAGCTTGCAAGCTTCAAAGGTTAATTTATGGCCTGAAACAGTCATTTAGACAGTGGTACCTCAGATTTCATAAAGTGATTCAACATATATTTTAAAAATAATTGATGAGGACCATTATGTTTATGTTAGAAAGATGAATGAAAAATTTGTAATTCTATCTCTTTATGTTGATGATATTTTGATAGCTGAAAATGACAAGGAGTATGTTATGATCATTAAAGGATGGTTGTCTATGAATTTTAACATGAAAGACATGGGTAAAGCAAATTACATACTGAAAGTAAAAATTAAAAGAGATCGTTTATAGAAACTTTTGGCTATGTCACAAGAGAATTATATCCAAAAGATTCTATAACGTTTTAATACGAGTAGTTGCAAACTTATGGATACTCCTATATCAAAGGGCAAAGCTTTGAGTCAAAATATGTATCCTAAGAATCCATAAGAACAAAAGTAAATATCTACTATACCATATTTAAGTATTGTTGGGAGTATGATATATTCTATGATGTACACCCACCCGGATATATGTTTTGTTGTTGGCTAGTTAGTCAGTATCAATCGAATCCTGGTCCAGAACATTGGAAAGCTATCAAAAGAATTTTGAGATATTTAAAAGGAACTATGAATTACTGCCTATGTTATCAAGGATCGAATTTGCATCTTATTGGATATTCAGATGCTGATTGGGAAGGAGACCGCGATCAACGAAAATCTACATCTAGTTATGACTTTTTACTTAATAAAGGTATCATATTTTGGTATAGTAAGAAGCAAACATGCATAACACTGTCAACTATGGAAGCTGAATTTGTTGCATGTTCAGCTGCTGTACAGAAAGCTGTTTGGTTAAGAAGATTTTTTTGATAATTTAGAAGTTCAAAGTGATGGTGTTGCACCAATTACTATTTATTATGATAATTAAGTAGCGATGGCTTTCACTAAAGACTTTAAATATCTTAGTAGAACTAAACACATTGATACCATATACAACTACATTAGAGACATCATTGGTAAAAAAGAAGTGATTGTACAATATATCTCTACGCATCGAATGGTGGCGGATCCTTTGACTAAGTCAATTCCAAGAGATATTTTTATGACATATATAGATTCTCTTGTATTGCGTAGAATATAGATTGTATAATTTTTTGAACATTGTTGAGCACATATAATGTATTGTTTTTATCATGATATATATATACACATCATATGTTTGGTTAGAAGCTCAACAAACACAGGTTAAGGTTGACTTACTCACATAAGCAATCATCTCTAGCGCTCGTAAAGCGAGTGAAGATGAAACATAATGTTAGGTATGTCACCTCATAGAGAATATGAGATGAGATTGTGTATATATATATTTATTTATTTATATGATAATCGATTTGAATAGCCCACTTTCAAATAACCTGTGAAAGCTAGATATGAATTTTTAGTGATTGTCTGCTGAATGAGAGCACTTAGAGAATTTAGGTTTGGTGCTTGAAAGTGACTGAACTAAGATTTGTACAGTATTTTATCAGACATCAAAAAGTTATAAATACTGTAACACATGATTCATACCATGTGTGCTAGTTCGATCAAAAAGGTAGTGGAAGAATAGATCCATGCTTCTCCACTGTGTGAGACCGATTGAGGTTAAATTAAAACTTTACAATAATACCCTTATACTTTTTGCTGTTATTTGGCGTTTGTATTTAGTGTCATGCTATCTTAGTATGTTACCTATGATTATGAATGATTCGATATATGAAACATGTCTAGATAAGCGGCTAAATATGAGTTACAAAATTTCGAGTAAAAAAGGAAGACTATGTTCGATGTATTGATTGGCCGGCCAATCTTGTCGCTTAAGAAAAGCAAGGACTCGATTATGAATACATAATCGCATTGTTTTAACATGCTCTTTGAGGGATTAGAGATGTTTTGATAAAAGGGATGAGTTTAGGGTATGTCGAGTTGAAACTATTAACTAGTTACTTTTCTTAGGGTTGAGCTACTATGACATTCCTAACAGATGCATGGTAATAGGCTCACAAGTGCAAGTGTACTTGCTAGGTCGCACTATTCATCTATTAGTATGAAATTGGTGTTTAGGCTTTTATTGCATTTTTCTTTTTCTTATTTTTCTTTCGCAATGAGGATCTTACCCTGCATGTGCGAGTGAAAGATATTAAACAATGTGACGCTCACGACAGACAACTACCCATGGCAGTTATTCATGAAGAAAACTGGCCATAGCAGTTATTATTCAAGAAAAACAAAAAAAAAATAAACTGCTTCATAACTGCACATGAACGAGATTTTTTTTTTTTTTGTATATATTAAGAGAAGATAAGGGACATGAAGCAATAAAGAATGTGAGTGTAACAGAAACTAAACAAAAGTTTGGATTGTGAATAAAAGGGTAACACCATAACCTAGTGCTCAATCCATCGTTAAATCGTCAAGGTAAGTAAATCCAATCCATTCCAATGTGATTTTCATATTCTTTGTATAGTCATATTATAATTTTGATACAAAAAATAGTCAAATTATGTTTTTAAGATTGTTTAAAGAAAAAAAAATGAAAAATAGCATGAGCATGGTGTAAGAAGGACGGGTAGGGCATGAGATGTAGAGAACGAGATAGGATGGTGAAAATCAACCCCAACCCATCCATTGCCATTCCTAGGTCTATTGGGATATTAGGTGGTTTCTACCTCATAAACTTACCTCATAAACTTGAATAATTTTCAGATAGTATGGTCTAAAGTTAGTTTCTCGTCTGTCTTGCTTAACTGAATAATTTCCTAGTAGTTGAAATTCTGCTTGGAAAAATTGTGAGTCCGGCCCTGAAAGCCCCAAATCTGAGAAATCATGGCCTTTAGCGTTTATCCAGTCTGCCTAAATCTGGTCCATGGGTACTAGACCCGTCCACCTGGTTTCCATAGCTTTAGGGTCGGACTCGGATCAGGTTGAATCATGAAGCCTAGGCCCTGCCGAGAAGACTCAGGCTTAGGAGTCTTTTGGGGCTTGAAGACCTTAGAACTTGAGGCCGAGTTCGGGTGTTCTTCAAGCTGGGTTTCTTGAACTGCTGGAGCTGGGTTGGTCATTGACAATCCAATCACAAGATATTTTAAGCGATTTAAATTGGTTTTAGTAGCTCTGGTCCCGGTGCCTTCTCAAAATAATGGCTTGCAGGTTGGCTTACCATGATGCTTTGTCTGCAAGTTAGCAGAAACCTACGAACTAAGTAATATCTAAAAGAAGAGGGAACAAGTCAATTGTAAAGGCACCAATCGCAATTTTTTTTAAAGTGCATTGCTTTCTTTTGTTTTTGAATTCAGTCTCTTTCCTTTTCGTACGATGGCTGAGCCGAAAGCATTTTAGCTGATGAAGGGCCCAGATACCACCAACGCCTGGTTTTACTTTTTTGCTTTCTTGAGCATGCCGGGCACTTGCATGCATGTGTGAATGTACCTTCCGTCGTCAGCATTGAACCGAAACTTGCTCCAGATTATAATGTAGCTGTAGATTCTTATAAAAAATATTAAAAAGCAAACAAGACTTACTAAATATCAATATAACTAATATAATAAATTATCACAAAAGCTAAACTCGTATATCTCAAAATACTATTATAAAGTCATAATATGAGTAAATAAAAATGTGAATGTCAATCTTCAAGTAAGTATTTATATTATCAAATGTTATAGAATAATTATACACTAATCTTACTTCTTGTACCTAACACCTAAGTCTGAATTCAATGGATAAGCGCCATTATCATCCTCTAAAATATAGTAACGAAGAAAAACTAATAAGCTAAGAACTTAGTAGAATTATATATGAATATATCAAGAAAACCTTAAATGAAATTATATAACAAAATAACTAAAGTATAATATATTTATAAAACTAGTTGCACAATAATAAAATCAGACAAATACCAACATAAACCACATAAAACATCAAAATCACCAATATATCTACATCCACATCGCAACTATTCCCGTGTTGAAGATACATGCTGATAATTTCATGTCAATAATTTAAGTCTAATAACCTAACATGCTGATACATACTTAGGTTGATTCTTATACTAGTGCTCAGCATATTAAACTTAATAAATAGTCTATGATTGATTCAACATCGGCTTTTAGCTTTCGATCCTCACTCGACCTTTAGCATTCTCTCAATACTATCGGTTTACGCTAATCTTATTATAACTAGTACCATATATCAATAATAACATCAGATCCATCATCTCAATTATCCATAGCATTGAACTAAGACATTCTCATAAACATCAACATATTATCAATGCATGCTAAAAAATGTCATGTCAGAAATCCACATCTAACAATCTAACCTGTCAATGCACACATGCATAGTTTAGTTTTCATACTAGTGCCCACCTTATTAAACTCGATCAGAATAGATTGGTACTATATCGACTTTTAGCCTTCGACCCTTACTCGGCGTTCAGCTCTCTCTCAGTGCTGCCGATCTAGGTCCTTGGTGCCATCAATCTAAGTCAATCTTGTCAAAACTAATACCATATATCAACAGTAAATCATCAGTATTTATGGTTCCATATCGACTTTTCTCAGCCAAACTATCATACCTTGATGCCATCATACCATATCTCAATGACTAGTCCACGTGCTATCATCACATATCCATCAAAGCAAATAATACTACAACCAAAACAATACATCTTAATGCATCATATCCATATATCTCAAATAAAAGCTATAATCATTACATAATTAAAATAATATACTACAACATATACAATAACTTCACAAATAAACCATCATGTATAATTAAAACATGCTAAAATTTCAACAATAAATTCATGATGTATATAGGCATGCAAATCATGAAACATATTGCATTATAATAGGTGTAGAGCTTCTACCTTAAGTTCCTAATCTCAATAGTCTCCTCAATTAGTAAATTACCTATAATCAACATAAAAATTAATTAATTCATTAAAATTGATAATTCAAAAAATTATCATTTTACATTTCTATGCCAGACTTTTAAAATGATCGTTTTGTCCTTTTTTCTAGACTTAAATAGGTTAATTATAACTTAATTAAATAATTTAGCATTTTATTTAATTAATTTACTATAAGAAGCCCTAGTTAACTAATTACCAAATTGTCCCTTATTCCACCAATTGCTAACCTATGCTTAATTACTTTAAAATATACACCAATCATTATTCAAATGCAATTAACCACTAACAAATTAACATTTCTAACCAGCAATTGGACTTTCCTTGACTTAATTGGGTCACTAGAGAATTATTTAAGTTATTAAAAATTAGCTAGATTACTAATAACCTTAATTAGAGATTAATTAGGTTATCCCAACTCTAATCTACCTAAATCTATTTTTAATCTAGTACAATTAATATTCTAGTTAACTATAAAATAAAATTCAGCAACTAATTCAGGCCAAAAATTTTAGTTTTAATTCAGAGGGTTTAGGCCTAAGAAATAATCTGGTTCACTATTTAAAATGGATTTAGTCCTATGGCTATTGTCCTAGATGCTTTTGATCCTATTTAAATGGATCAAAATTATATATATATATATATATATTTGTTTAGTTTAATTTATATGGTTTTGAATTCATCACAGCTTATTCCATATTAATTGATTTAGATAAATTAAACCAGGATAAGTATATTAGTTTTAGATTCTTGAGCAAATAAGATTGGTTTCAAATTTAGTTGGGTCTACTATATTAGATTTAACTCATTTATTTAGCTATTTAAACCCCCATGAATTTCATAAACCTATTGATATTTGGTTGATCGAAATCAAATAATCCATCACATTTACCTTATATCAAAGAAGATACTCATTTATTTTCTTCCATCTACCCGATACTTTCATCCAACTTCATCTTGTTTTCATCGAGATCCAAAGAATGAAACTCACATCAAATCAAATCAGCATGGTTGGATCAAAATTTTTTATTAGGATTCCAAAAGATTCAAGAGACAACAATGACTCCAATCAACATATATATCTCTCATCGATCCATACCTTTAAGCAAAATAGAGAAGAGGTTGAAATCCACTTAATGGCAACTCGATTGCCGATAGCAATAATCAACGGCATCCCAAAGTCCTTTTGAAGCTTTGATACTCTATTTCTACCACTTAAACCTAGTTAATCAGCTTCGACATCAATCCAATCTCCAGTGAGATCTAGTAAAACTTTATTCAGCCCAGCAAGGCTCCAAGAATTAGAAGAAGATAAAAGAAAAGATGAAGAAGAGGAGGAAACAAAAGAAGGCTTGAGTGCTGGATGATTTAAATGATGAAAATGAAATGCTCCATATATTTATAAGTAAAGGAAGGGAGCATTTCAAGATTGTTGAAGTTTTTTATTTAATTAAAGAATTTGTTAGTTAGTTAGAAAAATTGTTATAGATTGTTAAAGAGTTTGTTAGTTAGTAAAAAGATATAGAGTTTAACTAAAGAATATTTATTTTAACAAAGAAAAAAAGAAAGTAATTTGATGAAAAAATAGTAAGCTATTAAGTTTGTTGCATTAACTTTTAAAATTTTTAATTAAATAAAAATTAAAAATATATTTTAAATTACTTTAAGCATTACATCTTTATCTCAATTCTCAAACTTGAACGCCACAATTAATCCTAACCTTTGCACGTACAGAACATAGTCAGAAATAACACGAATCCCATGGACATTTCCCGACCTCCCACTTAACATCGCCTACCGCAGACCCTTGCCTGCCCAGTTGAATCTGTTCTTTTACCTCTTAATTAAGTTAGTTGCCTTCTGTCTCCTTGGAAACCCGAGACAGTGCTCTTCCTTTATAAACTTTGACGCGTAAGCGGCTACCTTTCCGATTCATTTTTTTCTCCCCATGAATCTCCTTTTTACGCGAAAAGCACTTTTATTTTGTTTTTCTTTTAATTTCTTTCCCAAAGCACCGCTGGTCCCAGAGCAACGTAGTCCGCTCTTTTCAATCACATTTACACCAGGGCACGTGCAACGCTCGTGAGGAATCCTATTAAATCAACCCTCTACCCTTGAGCTGGCTGCAAGCCTGCAATAGAGATAACCGTCACCAGTCTGCTCTCTCCCTCTCCTCTCCCTCTCCCTCTCGCCAACGGTACCAAATCAACAGGAGACATGGCCAAGGCTGAAATCCATAACGTGACTGCCCTCGCCTCTTCCTACAACGACCACATCCGCCCCATCCTCGATACCGTGGACCACCTTCGCCGGCTCAATGTGATGCAGGAGGGCATCGAGCTCCCCACTATCGTCGTCGTCGGCGACCAATCCAGTGGCAAATCCAGTGTCCTTGAGTCCCTCGCCGGCATCAGCCTCCCCCGCGGCCAGGGCATCTGCACCCGGGTCCCACTCATCATGCGCCTCAAAAACGACCCTTTCCTTTCCCAGCCTCAACTGGAGCTCCAGTACAAAGACAAGACCGTCCCCGCATCGGAAGACGGCATCGCCGACGCCATCAATTCAGCCACCGAAGATATTGCTGGCGATGGCAAAGGCATCTCCAACACGCCGCTCACTCTCACCGTCAAGAAGAGAGGTGTCCCTGACCTCACGATGGTCGACTTGCCCGGCATCACCCGTGTCCCGGTCCACGGGCAGCCGGACAACATCTACGAGCAGATATCAGAAATTATAATGAAGTACATCACTCCAAAGGAGAGCATCATTCTGAACGTTTTGACGGCAACCGTCGACTTCCCGACCTGCGAGTCGATCAGGATGTCGCAGCAAGTCGACCGGACCGGCGAGCGGACCCTGGCCGTCGTCACCAAAGCCGACAAGGACCCCGAGGGGTTGCTCGAGAAGGTGACCGCCGACGATGTCAACATAGGTCTCGGATACGTGTGCGTCCGCAACCGCATCGACGACGAGACCTACGAAGAGGCCCGAGCTGTGGAGCGGTGCTTGTTCGAGACTCACGCTCTCCTGCGGAAGATCGACAGGTCCATTGTCGGTATCCCTGTTCTGGCCGGAAGCTGATGCAGATCCAGGCCGCCAGCATTAAAAGGTGTCTGCCCGATATAGTGAAGAAGATCAACGAGAAGCTCACCCAGAACATCTCCGAGCTCGACCAAATGCCCGAGAATCTCTCGAATCTGGGGGATGCCATGAGGGTTTTCATCCACATGTTAAGCACGGTGAAGGAGTCTCTGAGGAAATTACTTGTCAGAGGGGAGTTCGACGAGTTCCCTGATGATGCCGGAATGCATGCCACAGCTCGGATGGCTGAGATGCTCACCAAATACTCCAAGGAGATGCCTTCCAACTGCCGGAGTTCTGACAACAGATTTTTGATGGAGGAGATTGCTGTTCTGGAGGAGGCTAAGGGGATTGGTGGACTCCCGAACTTCCTGCCTCGAAACGCTTTCCTCACTCTCCTCAGGAGGAAGGTGAACGAGATATCTCACAGTCCGGTTGAGTTTGTTCGGAAGGTTTGGGCCTACATCGAGGAAGTCGTGATGAGGTTGCTGCTGCACCATTCCGAGAATTATCCACAGATTCAACCTTCGATTCGAAGGGCAGCACAGAATCTGATAGTGAATATGAGAAACAAATCATGTCGTTTTATGAAAGAGATCATAGAGATGGAGATGGTCTCTGACTACACTTCCAATCCAGACTACATGAAAACATGGAACGAGCTGATGGAGAGTCACGGTGTCTTCACACAAACCATTGAGGATCAGTTGAGGAGGCCAAATATCGTTTCGCTGAAAGGTCTCGGAGAGGTAGAAGTCGGCCATCTAAGACAGTACGCGGCCATGGCAGAGCAGGCGTTCGACATGAGAATGAGGATCGTGGCGTATTGGAAGATCGTGATGCTTCGGCTGGTGGACACCTTGGGGCTGCACATCATATACAGCGCAAATCGCTTGGTGGAAAAAGAACTGGAAAGGGAAATAATAGAAGATCTGGCGGGGCCACGGATGGGCGGCTTGGAAAGGATGCTTGACGAATCTCCATCAACTGCAGCGAAGCGTGAACGACTGCTGAAGAGCACTGAAATGCTGAAGGAATCCAAGGAAGTCGTGTCACAGATCATGGATGGTGCAGCACTGGTGGAGGCTACCGGCGACTAGGGGTCTTCTATCTTGCTTGGATCTAATATATTATATGGTTGGTACTTAGTAGGGGCGTTTTATATTTGGAGTTGCTTGTTGCTCTGGTATTTCTATGCATATCACTGTCTGAAATGGTTTAGTAAAGAAAATTAACTTAGCTTACGATGGGTGACAGATCACTGCTGAATGAGAGCTGCTTTAAACTTTTAAACCTACTAAAAAATTATAATGCTACATGACATTATAATTTCTATGTGCGTATTTGTTGGAAGTTAGAGGTTATATACTTATATACGTTTTCGTTCATTGAACAAGTATGGGCTAAGCAAGCGACGCTAATAAACGGTAGATGTCTCGTGCTCCTATCAGAGATCTTATTGAGATTTACATGCCTCGGACCCAGCACTTGATTGATTTTAAGTGGATCTGGCGCCTCCCTATTCATCCTAGGGTGCGGTTCTTTATTTGGAAACTTGCAAGGAATGCACTTCCTACTTGTTCCCTATTCTCTGAGAGAGATATGAGCATTCTGCCTACTTGCCCATTATGTGGTATTGGGAATGAGACGGTTGGACATGCTATCTTCGCTTGCTATAGAGCGAGATAGATTTGGCAGCTTTCTAGTATTGGTCCTTGGGATCAGGGGTATGATTCCTTGTGTAGTTATTTTCTGAGTATGATCAGGGAGGATATGGCTAGAGGTTCACATTTGCTGGTTTCGAGGATGGCTTATGTTGCTTATCAGATTTGGTTATCTCGGAACCGGCTAGTGTTCATTGAGGAGACTATTTAGTCTTGCAGGGTTGTCAGGGCTGCCTTCTCTTTAGCTGCCGAGTATAAATTCCATCAGAGAGTTCTTGTTTCTGCAAACCCTGGCCACTGGGACTCCTCTGTTGCTTCGGCAGCGTACCGGCGTACGGTCTTTATTTCTTTGGAGCCTCCACCTTCAGGGTTTGTTAAAATCAACTTTGATGAAAGTGTTCGTGGTAGATGTGCAGGCTCAGCTTTTATGATTCATGGGCTACTGGTGAGATGATGGCGGCTAGTGGATTTGGTCTTCTCGACTCTACAGTGCCTCTTGCTGAGCTATGTGCTGCTTGGGCTGGTATCTGTTATGCTATTCATAGCCTGAGTATCAGCAGCATTATTATTGAAGGGGATTCCACTACGGTTATCCGCTGGTTTAAGCAGGACTCTAGTGCCCGATTGCCTATCATCCCCTTGATTAGCGATATTCACTCTACCCTCCAGGGTATTTGCTGCGCCAAGATTAGGCACATCTACCGGGAAGCCAATTCGACTACTGATTGGATTGCTGCCAGGATGGCCTCTCATTCTGGTTCTTGAAGCTGGAAGCTAGGCGACCCTTGCCTCCTTATTCTTTCCAAATTTTGTACTCGGATATATCGGGTTTGACTCACCATAGATTGGTGTGATCATCCGTCTGTACCAAAAAATAAATAAAAATAAAAATAAAAAATAAACGGTAGATGGCAAACCAATTCTCAGAACGTGCTTGCGTCCTATTAAAGCTTTGTTCGTGCTTCCATCACATTCGCACATAAGCTTTTGAATCGAATCCAAGATAGCTGAAGAAAGCTACCTTGCATCATCCTAGACCTCAGCCGCGAAAAGCCAAGTCCGCAGTATGATGTTTCCTGGTCTCCTCTGGCGTGCAATTGTAATAAAGTTGTAACGACCCAGGCCCACGGGCCCGTTTCGTTACAAGAAAGCAAGACGGACAAGGTCCACACCAACTTGGGCCACCAGAGCCCAAAAAGGGATCCAATTGGTGCCTTGTCTTTCTTGCTTAACCGGTTATAAACCACTCAACCAATTCCTAATTTTCCAATATGGGACTATTGGGAGGGCATCACAATCTACCGCCCTTACAGAGGCGACGTCCTCATCATCATGGGCAATTGATCACAACCACCAGGCAGGCAGGATTCTAGAGGTGGCCCCCATAGGTTCAAGAGGTGGCTCCCATCCCCCATGGATGTAGCACTTTGCCCTGTGTGGCACTTAGCTCCTGCACTTCCGACTGGTGCATGGCTCTGATACCATATTGTAACGACCCGGGCCCACGGGCCCGTTTCGTTACAAGAAAGCAAGACGGACAAGGTCCACACCAACTTGGGCCACCACAGCCCAAAAAGGGATCCAATTGGTGCCTTGTCCTTCTTGCTTAACCAGTTATAAATCACTCAACCAATTCCTAATTTTTCAATGTGGGACTATTGGGAGGGGCATCACAATCTACCCCCCTTATAAAGGCGACGTCCTCGTCGTCAGGGTCAATTGGTCACAACAACCAAGCAAGCAGGATTCTAGAGGTGGCCCCCACAGGTTCAAGAGGTGGCTCTCATCAATGTAGCACTTTGCCCTATGGCCCCCACAGGTTCAAGAGGTGGCTTCCATCGATGTAGCACTTTGCCCTGTGTGGCACTTAGCTCCTGCACTTCCGACTGGTGCGTGGCTCTGATACCATATTGTAATAACCCTCCCAATAGTTCCACAACGAGAAATTGAGAGTTGGTTAAGTGGTTTATATGTGGTAAAGTAAGAAGGACAAGGCACCAATTGGATCCCTTTTTGGGCTGTGGTGGCCCAAGTTGGTATGGACCTTGTCCGTCTTGCTTTCTTGTAATGAAACGGGCATGCACCAGTCGGAAGTGCAGGAGCTAAGTGCCACACAGGGCAAAGTGCTACATCCATGGGGGATGGAAGCCACCTCTTGAACCTGTGGGGGCCACCTCTAGAATCCTGCCTGCCTGGTGGTTGTGATCAATTGCTCCTGATGACGAGGATGTCGCCTCTGTAAGGGGGGTAGATTGTGATGCCCCTCCCAATAGTCCACATTGGGAAATTAGGAATTGGTTGAGTGGTTTATAATCGGTTAAGCAAGAAAGACAAGGTCCACACCAACTTGGGCCACCACAGCCCAAAAGAGATCCAATTGGTGATGCAACGAGTCTCCTTATTCTGTGGTTCAGCTAGAGTCTGCTGTGCACCCTTCTTCTTGGCCTGAGCAGAGGATTGACCAGAAGTAGGCCATTTTCTCTTCTTTCGTAGCTCCCAATCCTTTTGAACAGCATTCATATCCCTCTCAATCACCAAGGCCTTATTCACTATAGCACTGTAAGTGAGGAGCTCAAATGCATTGACCGCTTTCCTCAGTCTGGGTCGCAGTCCCTCAGTGAATCTGGTGACTTTGGCTATTTCATTGGTCACAATATTTGGAGCAAAACGGGCCAACCTGATGAATTCAGCTTCGTACTGGGCCACAGAAAGATCCTTTTGCTCCAATTTGATAAACTATGATTCCATCTGTCTCTATACACTCCTGGGGAAGTATTTGTCGAAGAATATCTCTCTAAACTCTCCCCAAGAAATAATCTGTCCATTCCGACACTGCTCCTCGACTAACCACCAATCATAGGCTTCTCCTTGGAGAAGGTAGATGACAAATCTGATCCGCTCCATATCCTGACTACCTTGGGCCACAAAAGCCTTCTCCATGTCTCGCACCCACTGCTCAGCATCAACAGGGTTGGTGGATCCAGAGAAAGGGGCAGGGGCAAATTTCTTGAAGTCTGCAAAGCTGCGGCCAACCCCTATCCAGGATTGAGATGGAGTAGGCTGGATCTGTGGAGCAGTAGAATCAGGCTGAGTCTGTGGAAGAGGAGGGGCAGGCTGTGTCTGCGGAGCAGTGTGAGTAGGCTGAGCGAACAAGGCCTGCAGAATCTGATGTTGCAAGTCCCGCATCGACTGCGCCATACCTGAGAGAACCTGAAGCATCTCGGTCTGGAGTTGCTGCTGATCAGTCCCGACTGAATTGGCAGGGGCAGCAGCTCCGGTGGCTTCCAGACCTCCCAGTTGGCCAGCATTACCAACCTGGGAACTCTCATCATTTTGTCGACTTCTAGTGCGACGTGTCATTCTTATCTCCTGATAAATTAGTTGTAATTAATATCACTATAAACATTAATTGTTAGGCTTTCAAGGCATAATATCTGAGATTCCTTTAAATTTATAATTGTCTCAATGTCATTATAGTGTTTTTCCTAAGGTGTCATCATGTATATGTCCCTAATGTCATAACTTGGCTCTGATACCATATTGTAACAACCCGGGCCCACGGGACCGTTTCGTTACAAGAAAGCAAGACGGACAAGGTCCACACCAACTTGGACGTCCATAGCCCAAAAAGGGATCCAATTGGTGCCTTGTCCTTCTTGCTTAACCGGTTATAAACAACTCAACCAATTCCTAATTTCCCAATGTGGGACTATTGAGAGGGGCATCACAAAAGTTGCCATGATCCAGGTTAATGTTAAGACTCCCGCTAAACCATCAATCCGCTGCGCATGAGAATAAATCATCCGAAGGAGACGGAGAGGGAGGGTCCAGGAGACGGCCGCCTGGATAGGATTTATCATGACATTATTATTTATTTATTTTATACTTGAAAAAATTCTTTATGCATCGCAATGCATATATCATGCACGATGATTAATTTGTGCATGCATGAATTAAGAATATTTTTATTTTTCATACCACGCATGCGTATGACTGTGCATGCATCAAGTTCTACACCGCATGTGATGCACAAAAAAATTTTCCTTTGTGCCTGTGGTCATACCTTTTTAGTTGCAAGCGTACTTCAAAAGTTATTTGGGCTTAATAATTCTAGGCCTGATGTCGGCACTCATTCGACCGATGGCATAGGCGGCTTATGAAAATCGAGTAGAGTTCTACTAGCCTTTATATCGCGCATCATAAAGTATAAGTGAACTCAATTCAATTGGCACAGAACGCCAAAGAAACAACATATCCCATTAAAAACTTTTTATCGTGCTCATCCATATATCCATTCATCATCACAATTACCAAATAATTCATCCTGTTTAAACAAAGTACTGATTCCATATATAATTTGTCAGATCTCATTCACAATTGATTTCGTAACCAAAAATCATTTCATATACATTATCGAAAGACCCCTATATACAAACATATAAACATGCCCAAAATAATTCATCCTTGCACATATCAGCCTGGGACACATCACCAGGTCATCAACATATATACAAATATATGTACAGGCCCAAAACCTTATCTTATGTACATATTTTATCCATAATACATTACCAAGTCAGCTGAATATACACATCCAAATATACACACCCTCACCCAAATCTACATACACATTTGCAATAAGATACATTTTTCTTTACTTCATAAGGGACTGATCCAAAGAGCAGCTAAAATCCAATTCTAAACCCAATTAAGGCGAAGGCTAACCTTCTAGTTCTGGTAGAAAGCTCACTGATTTGGAAATAAAATATTAATAAGAATGGGGTGAGACCGAAGTTCCAGTGACTGAATAACCATCTAGCCTTGAAAAAACTGAGAACATGAAACCTCATTTGAATAATAGCACCATATAGCATTTATACATCAAAATATACATTTTATCATAATAATAGCTAACATAAAATAGCTTATGCTTGCAACAATGTATAAACTGAAACATAAATATAGTATCAGTCATTTTCTTTTGAAATATAAACCATACATATGACTTTATGTTATAAAACATGAAATATCTCTTTTTCTGTAGCCCAGCCTTTATACATTTGCTTTCTGATCCCCACTGGGATGTACATTTCCTACTGGCCTTTCTTTTAAAATATAATTTCATGCTTTTCAAAAGTTGCCCACCAGCATATCTTTTTCAAATCCGGATGCAAGCTTTTCAAATTTTATGATGCTGGGCTGTGTGCGCATGCCTCTGAGGTACCACTCTATAGTCACCTTCTGCAGATGTACTCTCATCGGGTGTGTGTCAAGCTAGATTTCTTGTACTTTGGTGGCACCCCTCACTACCCATACGGTTTCCCTGCGGTACCTTTGTTCCTTTTTCCTTTCTGCCCCCTTGGGCTACATAGTAACCAACTCCCTTTTGAGCTATGATTCTTTGCCCTTAAGGGCTGCTTATAATTTGCCTTCCTTTTGGGCTAGTCTAGCATGTACTCACCCTTAGCCTTGATGATCATCGTATGATCGAATCACAAGAAGGTGCCACTTTATATATAGTATGCAATGCTCATGCTACGGTACACACTACAAAGTGATTAGCTCCATAGCTGCTTGATGCTGTATATGGTGCTGATAGTTACCATAAGAAAATCATGGTTGATCAATGTCTTGGGATGTTTTGCCTTGATTAAAATTTACTTCAACACCATCAACATTTTGCATCATGTAACTTCTTGTTGTATAGGTAGAAACTTTTCAAATCATTTTCTAGGTGATAGTTCATTATTAACAATTACATTTTCTTCTAGTTATGGTATTCCCATATTGATGCATACTAACACAGATGCCTACATATATGTATGATCAAAACATAAGTACTCCACTCATATCTGAAGCACCTAGTTTCCATCTTGTGAGCTCATTATGTTGGTTGCTTGTTTGTATTGATATGTGAAAAATCATCAGCATCATGTGCAACTTGAAGTCCAATTAAATGTTTTTCACTTCTGCACAGCTACATTTGGATAAAATTGAGGAATTGTAATTCACCATATGACAAGAAGTTTGATTGATGACTCATGTTGTGGCCTATGCTTACTCTGCTTGAGTGTCTCTTTTTTCTATCTTTATCTATAGTGTCAAATGGTTGTAACTTTTTGCTGCGGACCTTGCAGGGCCAGACTATACAAATGATGTATGAAATCATTGGATAGGAGCTCAAATCCATGAATGTGGAGAATGCACATCCACAAGATTACCTGAATTTCTACCGTCTTGGCAACAGGGATGAAATGCCTAAGAATGACTTGCCATTAGATGATTAACCTTCAGAAAAAGTGCAGTGCTACTTTACACTAACAACTTCTTTTTCTGTGTAAAAATTCAAGTCCCATTTTTCATGGGAGCTGATCTGCCTATGTGGAACCTAATTGAGCCATCATAATTATTCATCATTTTTTCCCTATTGGGTCTGCCCATAGGCTTTCTGATTTCTCTTTTGTTAAGTATTTGTTACATACATTGCAATGTCCTCATTTATATTATTCATATACTACATTTATTGTCTTGCATAGACAACTTCTTATGATATCACACCAAGATGTACATTTGTTCTTTAGATCCTCTACCTTGCAAGCACCAACAAAAGATAATCATCATGGAAAGACCAGTGATTACATGCATGTGTGTGTGTTCTTTTCAATTCTTCTCTGAAAAATTCTAAACTGTCACTAGCCCTGATGGACCTTGATAAATCAGGGCCAGTTCCACTAATGCTTTTTAGGAGGGTCTGCTATTCAGACAAGCACACTTTGAGCCCCTAAACAAGTGCCAAGCCTGATTTTTCATCTGGGCTATGCTAGTTTAGGTTTCTTTTCCTTCTCTGCCTTTTTCTCACCTCTTCTAGTGATGCAGGACCGATTCGCATGCAAGTAAATTTATATGATTAATGATTACAGTTGATTAGTCTCCCAAAGTAATAGCCTAAGAGGATTCAGGAAAACTCATAGTAATTCCGCACATGAAATAATTCCATAGAAAAGTAAAAAAAAAAAAGACCGCCGAGACTAAGAAGCTCCGGTAGGGCTTGCTCTTCTTCAATAAAGTTACTAGTAGATTAGAGATGGTGTACTTGGCACAAGAGAAATATCAAAGTGCTGAAGGGATTGCTCTGCCTAGTGGATGCACCCTAGATGACCAAGCATTGAGCCCATGGATCTGTAGCCAAGTATCTGCTGACCTGGATGATGATCACCTTGAATCCTGGATTTATGGCAACTAAAGGATCTACAAGATCATCATACAAGGGCTAATAAGAAAAGAAAAAAAAAATCAGAATAAAGATAAAGATATAAAGAAGAAGTGGAGAAGAAGGTAGGGACGGCCGAGGGTCCTTAGGCATCCTCTGGATGGGATAAGACGTCAACTAGGGCTCTTGGGCGGCTGCTTGGAGGGATGCAAGGGGCGGCTAGGGTTTGAGGCATCCACTGATGGATGAAAAGAAGGCGGCTAGGGTTTAAGGTTGGGCGGCTTGGATGCAGGCATGCACATGAGCAAGAACACAAGAATACAAAGGAAAATATGACTCAAAATAACTGATTGATTATATTGATTGATTGAAAGGTTCAATCCTTTTTTCATACAAGAGGGTCTCTTTTATAGGATAAGAGACTTGGGGCCTAAGTAAATACAAATTTAAAAATAAAAAGAGGCACCCCTTTTCAAGAAAGAAAATTCAAAATAATTCCAAAATTTGCGCCCACTTTCTTCCTAAAATGTTGATTAAGTGGTGTTCTTTGAATTTGAATACATGGAAGAAAATTTAAAATTCAGTAATTTGGGATGGCCATATTGGGCATCCTTCACTTGCTTCTTTGAGCCGAATTCAGGGTTAAAATTTTTAAAAAAAAATTAGGTGGCAATATGGGCATCCTTCACTGTTGCAATTCAGGACTGAAAATTCAAATTTGATGGCATACATTTGGGCATCCCTTCACTGCTTCTATGTGTTGGCTTTGTCTTCTTCTTCCATATTGGTGTCTCCTTTTATAAGCTAAATAAACTTACTATAGGACTCACATTAAAATAAATTGAACTGGACAGGATTTAAATTAAAATAAATTGAACTGGAAAACAAACTGAACTGGACAGGACTCAAATTAAAATAACTAAACCTAATTTTTCAACTCAAGACTTGAATCAAAACTAATCAGATATCCACAAAGGGTTAAGAATCCTTTGCCTGATCCTGGTGCCACACCAATTCTTCCGGGATGGGAAAAACTCAACTCCATCGAGTATGGGTCATTCTGGCTTTGGTATTTCTCTAGTAGGTCTGGGTCAAGGCGCTGCAAGTCCTCTCGAGTAATCCTTGAATCATCAGATTTGGGGTGACTCTGCCATCGGACTAGATAGCGTTGATAACCATGGTTCCAGATCATATGGCTTAATCATCTAGGATACGCTCGATCTGCTCTCCTCGCTCAGGCAAAATTGGTGATGGACACTCTTGGGTAGGTTCGCTTATGAAAGGAGGGTTAGATCCAAACTAATAATTAAGAATCACTGCTAATTCTCTATACTCTACTAAGTCTGCAATATTGAAGGTCGAGCTAATGCCCCAATCCGAGGGCAGATCTAGCACATAGGTATTGGATCCTACCTTCTCTATCACTTTAAAGGGGCAAGCTCTGCGAGCATAAAGTTTTTTAACGGTCCCTGATGGAAACCGTTTAGGCCTAAGCCTATCCATGATAGAATTTTCTACACCAAACTCTTTGGCTCTTCTTTGTGAGTTAGCCAGTCTTTTATAAGTTTCATTACTTAGATTTATTTTATGGCTAATGTCTTTATGTAAGTCTCTGATATGCTATGCAAATGCTTGTGCGGACTCTGAGACTCGTGTGTAAAAGGATAAAGGAATTAAATCAAGTGTGTTGGTCCAGATAGCAACCCAAGAGGGGGGGTGAATTGGGTTTTCAAAAATTAAACTCCTTTGAAAGATAACCCCCAGTGGAAATAAAAACTTAGATTCACAGATTTAAAACTAAGCAACTATAAATAGAGAGTTGAAGATAAAGAGACAATCACGGCAAACACAATAGATTTTATAGTGGTTCGGTGTACCTACACCTACGTCCACTCTCAAGTACTCTTGGGTCCACACTATAATCAAACTGATTACAGCAGAGTTGTTTTGCAAGCTCACAACTCAAACTTGTTGTTTTCCCGGGTGCACAACGAACCCAGCTGGTTTTCAAGGCTCACCAGCACAAAACCTTAAAACCACAAGCTAATGCTTGCACAAGGCTAATAGCCTCAACTGAATCAATCACCAGATTGACCCAGCAAATAGTATTTGATTTTACAAAAGCAAACTGCTCCTTCAATGAGCAAATATACAATAATGAAACAATAAATAGAGATTAGGAACCAAAGCCTGATTCGAAGATCTTGGTGGCTTCTTCCTTCTCTTCCTTTGAATGGATCTTCCTTTGAATAGCTCTTGAGGCTCAGAAGATTGGAAAAACTAGGGCTTCTTCCTTCTCTTGAGATTTCTTCTAAATAGAACAGCAAAGGCTTGGAATCTCTTTCTCTTCTTTTGGGGAATGAGTATGATCTTTCCTTACAGGTTTTCCCTCTTTTCTTTTCTGATAGATCTCAAAGATTTTTCTTCTCTTCTCTTTTCCTCTCTTTTCCTCTCTTTTTTTGGGATGCAATCAACCCTCTTCTTATAGATCCGATTAATCCACAAATAGTGTGAAACTATCCGTTAGAAGCAAGTGAAAAAGGATTAGATCCATAAATAACAATAGCCGTTGGGATTAAAATAGATAAAGATAAAGTTTAGAGTCGTTCTGACAGTTCTGGAGCCGTGTCTGTCTGATTCTGGAGTCGGCTCTGGCTTTTCTGGAGTCGGCTCTAACTCGAAATTATTTAATCCGCTCGATCTGGAGTCGTCTCTGACTTTTCTGGGGTCGACACAAAATTCTTCTGGAGTCGACTCTAGCAGTCTGGGAGTCGACTCTAAGTCGTGGCCTGAAAATCCAACGTTCTGTTGTTTCTGATAGAGTCGGCTCTCACAGTCCCGGAGTCGACTCTAAGTCTGTGCCATTTTCCGGAGTCGGCTCTGTGATTCCATGTGTCGACTCTAATGTCTGCAGTCTTACCTTGACATTAGATTCAAACCAGAACTTGATTTTCCTTCTTGATTTTGATCATCAAATAGACTTATAATCTGAAAAACTTAATCAAAATCATTAGTAACATCAAATGTTATACTCAAATAGTTTTGTTAATCATCAAAATCCTCAATTGGGTCAACAATCTCCCCCTTTTTGATGATGACAAAAACTTTGAGTATATGCATTAAGAAATTCATTTGAATTGAGAATTATAGACATTGTTAAAGCTTAGAGACTTTCTAATAGAGAATTTGATGCCAATATTCAAAATGAATAAAAATAAACAAAACTTGACATCAATCAAAATGATTTAACTTTTATATGGAGAAATTTATTAAGCTCCCCCTGCATTGAATAGCTCCCCCTATGTAGATAATCTGAATTCTTTCTAAAAAATTCTCAGAATTGTTCTTCATTTTCTTTCTCTTTCTCTTTCTTATATATGTCTTTCTTATATGCATATACACTTATCTCTCCCCCTTTTTTGTTATCAACAATAAGGTGAGTTTAAAAGCAATAAGAATGTATTAGAGCGAGAATGTTGATTCGAATAAACATAAGGATAGGAAACTTATTCATTGACATTCAATCAAAGATAAATTTGTAATAAAAGTGTAACATTCATTCAAACATTTGTATTCCAAAGCAAGATCCATTACATGTATTCTAAAATGACAGATTTAAGTATGTAAATCCTAGATACATGCTAAGAAAGAAAGCAAGAAATCCTAAGATACAACCTAGGATTGAAATCAAAATCAAATATGCTTATACACAATTTTCTTTAAATGTCCAATCATTTCCATAACATCATCTTTTTGGGTCTTCTTAAAGCTTTCAAGACATGCTTCAATTTGAGAGACGGCAAGGTCGATATCTTTCTTCAGTTGACTGGTAGCATGAAGATACTTTCCAGAACCGTCTGCAATGCCTTCCATCCTTTCAAAAATTTTATGAAGATCAGTGCTAAAGGATTCGACGGAATTGCTAATTGAAAAAGAAATCATGTCAAGTCTTGAATTAATCTCATCCTTTAATTGATTGAACTCCTCTCTTAATTTACACATATCATTTGTTCTTACACTGTCATACTCAGCCAGTAAAGCTCTGAGCTGACCAATTTGCTCCTCAGAAAATCTTTCTGATGCCATTGCTGACTGATGTGGAAGTTGAGAGCTAGGTCCAGCTTCTGAGGGTCCAGCAGATGGTCCAGCAGAAGGTCCAGCAGAAGAAGGTCCAGCAGATGGTTCAGGAATGTCTTCTCCTCTGACTTCCTCAACTCTAACCTCTTCAGCTCTGGCCTCATGTCCTCTTTTAATCCAGTTTCCATTTTCTTTTCTAAAGCCCATTCGGTGAATTGTAGAGACACTATAGTAATCTGTATGTCTTAACTTTCTTAGTGGCTCATTGTCCATTATAAGTACACCTTGGCTTCTGAATACCAATGTTAAAACCATACCATATGGCAATGTAGATCTCTTCTTAGTAGCTGCCTCCGCCATATAGCCTATCATCATTTCAGCAAGATTTAAAGGTCTACCAGTGAGTATGCAGTCCATCAATAAAACGTCTCGCTCCGAGACATATTCAAACCTTCCGATTTTAGGGAAAAGAATCCTTCCACAGATATTGTGAAGTAATCTGAGTTCCAAATTAAGTTGATTTGCCAAGATTTCCTCAAACTCAGAAACTTCTCTCCCTAACATCCTTGATAGTGCTCCTCCTCTATCTTCATGATGATATTCAACAAGTCCAACAGTAGGCATTTCCAATAAATTACCAAGGGATTCGGCTGTGATGATTACCTTTGTTCCTCTTACAACACTTACTAAGCCTCCCTCTCCTCTACTTAAATCATTATAAAACTCTCTTACTAGGGCAGGGTAGGTAGGGATATCCAAAGAGCAGACCTTCTCCCATCCCATTTCTTTCAACAATCGCCCAATAGCAAAGCCTCCGAAATAAAGAAGTTGAAATCAACTTTTCTTCCGGTTGTAATGGCCTTACCAGCTAATTGGTCGACTCGAGGAGAAGATGGTGAGGGTGGAGAGTCATCTTGAGTGGCAGATGAAGAAGATGACGAAGGTTGCCTCCGATTTGAACGGCGCTTCGTCGGAACAGTCGAACCACCAATGATAGCACGCCTTTTGGGAGCCATTGGATTCGATTGGAATGAGTAATCAAGGGTTTTGAGGGATTTGGAGGGTTTGGAATCAGTTTGGAACAGCTTGAAAATGGTTTAGGAGACGATAGAAATCGTTTGGGGTCGACTCCGCCCTTTTTATTTTGACCTAGTTCCACTTAGAGTCGACTCCCGAAAACGAGGTGTCGGCTCCGAACCAGAGAATCTGTCAGCGCCCGAATTAGAGTCGGCTCTACAGAAGCCAGAGTCGGCTCTAATTGCCCAGACAGAACATCAAAATAAGAAGGTGTCGACTCCACAAACTGAAGGTGTCGACTCCACAATAGTTTCAGAAAAAATCAAATTTCAAGGATCTGAAACTGATCAAATTAATCATCAAACTCTAGATAAGTGTTCCTTAATAATTGGGGAAACAATAAATCAAATTTCTAGATAATTTCCTTATTGGACAAAGGAGATTTTCAAGAAATTATTGAAGTCTAGATAGTTGTTGTCCTTAAGAGTTTCAGAAAATTATTCTAAAGGATCACAAACTCCTAATTCTCCTCTAAGATAGCAAAATCTCTCCTCACTCAAAGGTTTGGTAAAATATCAGCTAATTGATCATTAGTATTAACATATTCAAGACAAACATCTTTGTTAGTTACATGTTCTCTAATAAAGTGATGTCTAATTTCAATGTGTTTAGTTCTTGAATGTTGAATTGGATTTTTAGTTAGATTGATAGCACTAGTATTATCACATTTAATAGGTATTTTATCAAGTGTGATACCATAATCTTCAAGTTGTCGCTTAATCCAAAGGATTTGAGCACAGCAACTTCCAGCTGCAACATACTCTGCCTCAGCAGTGGATAATGCAACCGAATTTTGCTTCTTGCTAAACCAAGAGATTAAGTTACTTCCTAAAAGTTGGCATACCCCACTTGTACTCTTTCTATCTAATTTACAACCAGCATAGTCAGAATCAGAATAAGCAATCAATTTTAAGGTTGAGTCTCTAGAATACCATAATCCTACATTTTTAGTTCCATTTAAGTATCTAAAGATTCTTTTAACAGCAAGTAAATGTGATTCCTTAGGATTAGATTGATATCTTGCACATAAGCAGACAGAAAACATGATATCTGGCCTACTTGCAGTTAGATAAAGAAGTGATCCAATCATACCTCTGTAATGCTTCTGATCTACTTTCTTACCTACTTCATCCTTGTCCAGCTTGCATGAGGGACTCATTGGCGTACCAAGAGGTTTAGCAGATTCCATACCAAATTTCTTGAGTATTTCCTTTGTATACTTTGTTTGGTTAATGAAAATTCCGCTTTCTCTTGTTTGATTTGAAGTCCAAGGAAGAAGTTTAGTTCTCCCATCATGCTCATCTCGAATTCTCCCTGCATTAGCTTAGCAAATTCTTGACAAAGGAGATTGTTAGTAGCACCAAATATAATGTCATCAACATAAATTTGAACGATTAATAAATCCTTTCCTTTTCTTTTTAAAAACAAGGTTTTATCAACATTTCCTCTAGAAAAGTCATTTTCAATTAAAAATTTACTTAATCTATCATACCAAGCTCTAGGTGCTTGCTTTAAACCATAAAGTGCTTTGTGTAGTTTGAAGACGTGGTTTGGAAATTCATGATCTTCAAAACCAGGAGGTTGTTCAACATAAACTTCCTCATTTATAAAACCATTTAGAAATGCACTTTTAACATCCATTTGAAATAAGTTGAAATTCATATGACATGCAAATGCAAGTAGTAGCCTAATGGCTTCTAATCTAGCAACAGGTGCAAAAGTTTCATCAAAATCTATACCTTCTTCTTGATTATATCCTTTTGCAACTAGTCTAGCTTTGTTTCTAATTACTATGCCATTTTCATCTAATTTATTTCTAAATACCCATTTAGATCCTATTATAGGGTGATTTTTAGGTCTTTCAACTAGGGTCCAGACTTGATTTCTAGTGAATTGGTTTAACTCTTCCTGCATTGCTAACATCCAATAACTATCTTTCTCGGCTTCCTCTATAGTCTTAGGTTCTATATGAGATACAAATGCAAGATGATTATTGATATCTCTCATTGATGATCTAGTCCTTACACCTTGAGATGGATCACCTATGATTAGGTCCTTAGGATGACCATAAGCATATCTCCAATCTCTAGGTAGATCTTGATCATTTTGAACAGTATCAATACCATCATCCTTAGGTGAGTCATCATCCTTAACTTCAGGTTCTTGATCTGAAGATACATTTAATTTTTCAATATCTCTTTCAATCAAAGATGTATCTTCCTCATCATCAATTTTATCTGAACTTGATGCTAAAGACTCATCAAACACTATATGAATGGATTCTTCTACAACTAAGCTTTTCTTATTAAATACTCTATATGCTTTGCTAGATGTAGAATATCCTAGGAAGATACCTTCATCAGACTTTGCGTCAAACTTCCCAAGATTATCCTTACCATTGTTATGAATAAAACATCTACAACCAAATGCATGAAAATAACTTAAATTTGGTTTCCTATTGATCCAAAGTTCATAGGGAGTTTTCTTAAGGATAGGTCTAATTAGGGCTCTATTTAGAATGTAACAAGCTGTGTTTATAGCTTCCGCCCAAAAATATTTTGGAAGTTGGCTTTCACATAGCATGGTACGGGCCATGTCTTCTAAAGTCCTATTCTTCCTTTCTACAACTCCATTTTGTTGTGGTGTTCTAGGTGCAGAGAAGTTATGATGTATGCCTTTTTCAAAACAGAATTTTTCAAATAAGTGATTTTCAAATTCAGTTCCATGATCACTTCTAATAGACACTATGGTAGTGTTTTTCTCATTAGTGACTTTCTTAACAAATTTCATGAATATTGAGAAAGTCTCATCTTTGTGAGCCAAAAACATTACCCAAGTGAATCTAGAGTAATCATCTACTATCACTAGACCATATTTCTTTCCTCCTAGACTTGTGGTTCTAGTAGGTCCAAAAAGGTCCATGTGTAGTAGCTCTAGTGGCCTAGTAGTTGAAACAACATTCTTAGATTTGAAAGAAGTTCTTGTTGTTTTCCAAATTGACATGCATCACATATTCGATTATTTTCAAAATTTAGACTAGGAATACCTTTAACTAAATCCATTTTCAATAATTTGGAAATTAGGTGTGTGCTTGCATGACCTAATCTACGATGCCATAGCCAACCAATCTCATTCATTTTAGCATTATCAGCAACTAAGCAATGATTACTTGGAGATAAATTACTCAAATCAATTAAGTACACATTGCCATAGCGTTTACCAACAAGAATAATGCTATTATCAATGGGATTAGTAACAGTGCAAACAGAAGCTTCAAAGGAAACCTTGAAACCTTTGTCACACAGTTGGCTAATACTTATTAGATTATGTTTAAGTCCATCAACATATAAAACATTATCAATATGAGTAGATGGAGTAATTTGAATCTTACCAATGCCCATGATATGGCCTTGACCATTATCACCAAAAGTAACTACTCCACCTCTTTTTGATTCAAGGGTGATGAATTGATCTTTGTCACCCGTCATGTGTCTTGAGCAACCACTGTCCAGGTACCATTTTCTTTTCAGTCTGATGGCTGCAAGACACTCCTGCAAAACATTTATGTCTTAATTTTAGGTACCCAAGCCTTCTTGGGTCCTTCATGGTTAGAGCATTAAACATTGTTCCTTTGGGAACCCAAATCATCTTTTTCTTTTTATGTGAAGATTTACACATATATGATTTATGTCCTTTGTTTCCACATTTAAAACAAGTAATGTTTAATGATTTTTCAGCATGTACAAAAATGTTCTTCAAAGATTTTTGCTTTTTAAGTGGATTATATCCTAATCCAGCTTTATCAAAAAAGCCTTTTGATTTTCCAAAATCATATTAAGTTTGATAGAGCTTAGAGTAAATTTATCAACTATAGGCTTAAGTCTATCAACTTCATTTTTCAAACTTTCTTTTTCTTTTATAAAAGTTCTTTATCAACAACATGCTTTTCATTTTCTAATGATAGTTTTTGCATTTGAGTTTTCAAATCTTTGTTCTTTGAACTTAGGTTTGCAAAATCATCCATTAATTCATAAAAAGCACTATGTAATTCATCAAAAGTGAAGTCATCAAGAAAACTCGGACTTACCTCATCATTGTCCGCCATGAAGCATAGATTGGCCATTTCACTCTTTTCTTCTTCTTCGGAACTTGTGCTTTCCGAATCGCTCCATGTGGCCATCATTGCCTTCTTTTTGAACCTCCGGGTGCCTTTCTTTAGTTGAGGGCATTCAGATTTAAAGTGACCCGGCTTCTTGCATTCAAAGCAAATAACTTCCTTTTCTTTGCCCTTGTCCTCATCTTTTCTTGCAAAGGGCTTTTTCTTTTCAAACTTCTTCTTCTTCATGAATCTTTTAAATTTTCTTGTGATGAGTGCCATGTCCTCATCATCACTTTCATCCTCGGATTCATGAGGCTCTTCCATATATTCAGAAATCTTAAGAGCCATATTTCTCTTCTTCTTTGACTCATCATCATCAACATGTTGCTTGATTTGAAGCTCATGAGTCATCAAGGATCCCAACAGTTCTTCTAGGGGTAGTGTACTTAGATCCTTTGCCTCTTGTATTGCCGTCACCTTAGCTTCCCAAGTCCTAGGCAAGGAACGCAAGACCTTTCTCACAAGATCAGAATTATCATAAGATTTACCAAGACTTTTTAAACCATTAACTATGTCAGTAAATCTTGTAAACATATCAGCAATAGATTCACATGCATCCATTTTAAACAATTCATATTTATGAACTAGCATGTTAATCTTGGATTCCTTGACTTGATTTGTTCCCTCATGGGTAACTTCAAGTCTATCCCAGATTTCCTTAGCAGAAATGCAAATAGATATGCGATTGAATTCATTTGCATCTAATGAGCAGTATAAGACATTCATTGCTTTGGCATTGAGTTGTGCCAATTTTCTATCATGTTCATCCCATTCCGTTTCCGGTTTAGGAATCTCCATGCCATTAACTCTAGCAGTGGGTGTGTGTGGTCCATTGACTATAATACTCCATAGATCATAGTCAAGTGCTTGAATGAATATTTTCATTCTAGCCTTCCAATAACCATAGTTAGAACCATTAAATAAGGGTGGTCTATTAGTAGATTGACCTTCGAAAAAGATGAACCAGCTTGAGTTGCCATGTGGATCTTTGACTCTTGATCGTTAGATCAAATCAAATGAGCACTAGCTCTGATACCAATTGTTGGTCCAGATAGCAACCCAAGAGGGGGGGTGAATTGGGTTTTTCAAAAATTAAACTCTTTTGAAAGATAACCCCCAGCGGAAATAAAAACTTAGATTCACAGATTTAAAACTAAGCAACTATAAATAGAGAGTTGAAGATAAAGAGACAATCACGGCAAACACAATAGATTTTATAGTGGTTCGGTGTACCTACACCTACGTCCACTCCCAAGTACCTCTTGGGTCCACACTATAATCAAACTGATTACAGCAGAGTTGTTTTGCAAGCTCACAACTCAAACTTGTTGTTTTCCCGGGTGCACAACGAACCCAGCTGGTTTTCAAGGCTCACCAGCACAAAACCTAAAACCACAAGCTAATGCTTGCACAAGGCTAACAGCCTCAACTGAATCAATCACCAGATTGACCCAGCAAACAGTATTTGATTTTACAAAAGCAAACTGCTCCTTCAATGAGCAAATATACAATAATGAAACAATAAATAGAGATTAGGAACCAAAGCCTGATTCGAAGATCTTGGTGGCTTCTTCCTTCTCTTCCTTTGAATGGATCTTCCTTTGAATAGCTCTTGAGGCTCAGAAGATTGGAAAAACTAGGGCTTCTTCCTTCTCTTGAGATTTCTTCTAAATAGAACAGCAAAGGCTTGGAATCTCTTTCTCTTCTTTTGGGGAATGAGTATGATCTTTCCTTACAGGTTTTCCTCTTTTCTTTTCTGATAGATCTCAAGATTTTTCTCTCTTTCTTTTCCTCTCTTTCCTCTTTTCTTCTCTTATTTTTGGGATGCAATCAACCCTCTTCTTATAGATCCGATTAATCCACAAATAGTGTGAAACTATCCGTTAGAAGCAAGTGAAAAAGGATTAGATCCATAAATAACAATAGCCATTGGGATTAAAATAGATAAAGATAAAGTTTAGAGTCGTTCTGACAGTTCTGGAGCCGTGTCTGACATTCTGGAGTCGGCTCTGGCTTTTCTGGAGTCGGCTCTAACTCGAAATTATTTAATCCGCTCGATCTGGAGTCGTCTCTGACTTTTCTGGGGTCGACACAAAATTCTTCTGGAGTCGACTCTACAGTCTGGGAGTCGACTCTAAGTCGTGGCCTGAAAATCCAACGTTCTGTTGTTTCTGATAGAGTCGGCTCTCACAGTCCCGGAGTCGACTCTAAGTCTGTGCCATTTTCGGAGTCGGCTCTGTGATTCCATGTGTCGACTCTAATGTCTGCAGTCTTACCTTGACATTAGATTCAAACCAGAACTTGATTTTCCTTCTTGATTTTGATCATCAAATAGACTTATAATCTGAAAAACTTAATCAAAATCATTAGTAACATCAAATGTTATACTCAAATAGTTTTGTTAATCATCAAAATCCTCAATTGGGTCAACAATCTCCCCCTTTTTGATGATGACAAAAACTTTGAGTATATGTATTAAGAAATTCATTTGAATTGAGAATTATAGACATTGTTAAAGCTTAGAGACTTTCTAATAGAGAATTTGATGCCAATATTCAAAATGAATAAAAATAAACAAAACTTGACATCAATCAAAATGATTTAACTTTTATATGGAGAAACTTATTAAGCTCCCCCTGCATTGAATAGCTCCCCCTATGTAGATAATCTAATTCTTTCTAAAAAATTCTCAAAATTGTTCTTCATTTTCTTTCTCTTTCTCTTTCTTATATATGTCTTTCTTATATGCATATACATTTATCTCTCCCCCTTTTTTGTTATCAACAATAAGGCGAGTTTAAAAACAATAGAGAATGTACTTAGAGCGAGAATGTTGATTCGAATAAACATAAGGATAGGAAACTTATTCATTGACATTCACTCAAGGATAAATTTGTAATAAAAGTGCAACATTCATTCAAACATTTGTATTCCAAAGCAAGATCCATTACATGTATTCTAAAATGACAGATTTAAGTATGTAAATCCTAGATACATGCTAAGAAAGAAAGCAAGAAATCCTAAGATACAACCTAGGATTGAAACACAAAATCAAATATGCTTATACATAATTTTCTTTAAATGTCCAATCATTTCCATAACATCATCTTTTTGGGTCTTCTTAAAGCTTTCAAGACATGCTTCAATTTGAGAGACAGCAAGGTCGATATCTTTCTTCAGTTGACTGGTAGCATGAAGATACTTTCAGAACCATCTGCAATGCCTTCCATCCTTTCAAAAATTTTATGAAGATCAGTGCTAAAGGATTCGACGGAATTGCTAATTGAAAAAGAAATCATGTCAAGTCTTGAATTAATCTCATCCTTTAATTGATTGAACTCCTCTCTTAATTTACACATATCATTTGTTCTTACACTGTCATACTCAGCCAGTAAAGCTCTGAGCTGACCAATTTGTTCCTCAGAAAATCTTTCTGATGCCATTGCTAACTGATGTGGAAGTTGAGAGCTAGGTCCAGCTTCTGAGGGTCCAGCAGATGGTCCAGCAGAAGGTCCAGCAGAAGAAGGTCCAGCAGATGATTCAGGAATGTCTTCTCCTCTGACTTCCTCAACTCTAACCTCTTCAGCTCTGGCCTCATGTCCTCTTTTAATCCAGTTTCCATTTTCTTTTCTAAAGCCCATACAGTGAACCTAACATCCCTATCAGAAACAATGGTCTTGGGTAGGCCATGGAGCTTGACCATACTATCTAAGAAAAGTTGGGCTACCCTAGATGCGTCGAAGGTTTACGAACAAGGGATGAAGTGCTATCTTAGAGAACCTATCGACCACTACAAAGATGGAGTCATGCTTCTTCTGGGTCTTAGATAATCCTAGAATGAAGTCCATACTGAGGTCTTGCTAAGGACAATCAGGCACTAACAAAGGAGTATATAGATCGGTGTTCTGCTTTTGTTGTTTTGCAACATCACAAGTTCGGCATCTGACTACTATCAAGGCAATGAGCCTTTTTAATCCTGGCCAGTAAAATTGGTCCTCTATCGCTAGGATAGTCTTATCTCTTTCAAAATGATTAGCTAATCCCTCAGCATACAATTTTCAAACTAGGAACTCTCTAAGTGACATCCTAGGAATACAAAGTCTATTACCCCTAAAAAGGTAACCATCTTGGATGGTATAATCTCTATTGGTACTGGATGGTCTTAGCCAAAGGGTCTTATGAATTTCACCAAAGTCAGGGCAGGTCTCATACTCATCTTTTATCTGGTTGAACCCTATAACTTCGGTGCTAAAGTACTCAATAACAAAGACTTACGGCTTAGGGCATCTGCTACCTTATTTTCTACCCCGGTACGGTGTTTCAGGACAAAAGTGTATGCCTGAATGTATTCAACCCATTTTCCATGCCTAGAATTGAGCTTTTTTTGGGAGTTCAGAAATCGGAGTGCCTCATAATCAAAAAATAAAATAAACTCCTATGGCAGTAAGTAATGTCTTCAATACTTAAGGGCATGTACTACCGTATAGAACTTATCATAGGTGGAATATTTAAGTTTAGCTTCATTTAGTTTTTTACTAAAGAAAGCTATGGGATGATTTTCTTGGCTTAACACTCAACCTATGCCTACTCCCGACGTGTCGCACGCAACCTTAAACACCTTAGAAAAGTCTGGAAGTCTAAGTACGGATGCATGAGTCATCCTATCCTTAAGCTCTAGAAAGGCCTTATTAGCTGACTTAGTCTACTCGAAATTACCCTTTCTAATACAATCAGTGATGGGTGTGACAATGGTGCTAAATCCCCTAATAAATCTCCTTTAAAATGTTGCTAGGCCATGGAAGCTATGGACATCGTGAACATTCATGGATACTGGCCACTCTACGATTGACCAAACCTTTTTAGGATCCGCTGAGATACCTTCTGGGATTACCACAAAATCTAGAAAGATAACCCTATGCGTCATGAAATCACGCTTCTTAAGGTTTGCATAAAGTCTATTTTCTCTAAGGGTTTGACAGATTAATCTAAGATGGTTAAGATGGTTCTCTTTGGTTTTACTATAAATTAATATATCGTCAAAATAGACTACTAAGAATTTTTTTGTGTACTCTTTCAGGACTTGGATCATGATTCTTATGAATGTACTAGGTGTATTTGAAAGTCCAAAAGACATCATGACCTATTGAAACAGACCATCTCTAGTCTTAAATGCAGCCTTCTACTTATCCCCTGGTCTAATTCTAACATGATGGTAACCACTCTTAAGGTCTATCTTGGAAAAAATGGTGGCACCCACCTGTTGGGAATTGTATCCTAAAGCCAATCATTTGATGATTGTGCTAATGTAAATCACATATAAATTGATATATTAATAAAAGTTATTTGGCAGTTTATTCATTACAAGAACATCTTCTTAAAACTCCTAATAGTAATGAAGCCCTTAGGATCTTTCTTCACGATAAAGGAGGATTTGTCTTTGAAGGTCCTCAAAAGAGTTCGTGACCAAATGATATACTATGACAAGGCCATAGTACTATCAATTATATGACATTGTATATCATATTTGTTGGTTGTCCTCTTAACAAAGGAGTGTAGAGACACTGGTATGACATACAGGTGAAAGTGTAGGAGTACATTTCACCAAACATGACATATTTTGGATACTCTGCTATCAAGAGTTAATCTGAGAAGATATGGGTATAAGTATCCTTATGACCTGAAGATCACAACCGGTGACTTGCAAGCAACTCATTGTACTTAGATGCCGGACCACCTGGATTTTTAATCCAACTACGAAAGGTTACTGGGTGCAGTCAAGTACTTGTGGTAGTCAGTTGTGGATCAAGATAGAATTTGACCTATCCTGTTAAAAGGAGAAATGCTTGTGTTTCAATTTAGCAAGACCTTGGCCATGGCACTTCATGTGAAAGTCACATGATCACTAAAGTTGAAATCACTTTATGGATTTGCTGTTTAGAGTTGACATGCTCTTGAGCCATCCTTAGCATTTATGGTCAAAAGGATGAATTATACGGTAACTATTTCTTAGGGTTCTTGGAGTTTACTCGGCATTTCTTTGAGAGAGTCACATGCATGGAAGTTTTCTAGGATGATCTATTTGCTGATCAATGATTGAGAATCATATATGATTTAATTAATCAATTTGATTGATTGAATCATCTCAATTGGGTTAAGTACAAGTGAATAAGATTCAATTAGGTTTAAGTCTATTACAAGAACTAATCAATTTCAAATATTGATTTAAAATTAGACTTGATTTGAATTTAAATAGATTCAGGACTAGCCGAATTTGATTTGGGCTAAGACCATGATCTATGCAGGTTCAATCCAATAAATTCAAATTAGCTTAAACTAAAATTCAAACCTAAACCCCATGTGTGAAAAAAGTTTTCTCGCATGAAGATCTCACATGATGAGATAACTTGATTAAATTCTAATGTAGAATTTAATATATTAACTTAATCTTCTCAAAACAGTTTCTGTTGGAATTCTAAGTATTAGAATTCATGTGGAATTAATGTGCCTCTTTGAATTAACGAGCGATGGAATTCTAAGTGTTAGAATTCATATTTCTTTGGTTTTCACTAAACGTGTCAGAATTGATAAAATATTGGAATTCTAAGTGTTAGAATTCATAGGTTTTCATCGAACGTCGGAATTAACCAAACGTTGCATCTCTTTAGTTTTCACCGAACGGCAAAATTCTAAGTGTTAGAATTCAATAGGCTAAAGGCTGAATTGAGCCTATAAATTAGAGGACATTCTTCACCAGATTAACGAACAACAACGATATGTTATGGATTGAAATTCTAAAGAGTTAGAATAGAAATCCTGGTGTGATTCTGGTGTTAGCAAAAGTTTGGTGGATCCTGAAAGAAGATTCAAATGGAAGGATTCAAGATCAGCAAAGTTGTTTTTCCACGAGCTAGCACTCCTAGGAATCCGATCATTCGGGGACTTCGCATGGACGATACTAGAGGTCGGACGATTGAACGGCTGCAGAGCATAAAAGGATTTACCAATTTCCCTTAAGGTAAGTGATATGATCCCTAGATTTTAAGGCATGCTTCAAGACAAGAAGTATGACTTCTTACCTTGAAGATCAATATATGATCTTGATGATTTTATTTATATGCATAATTTAGATCAAACGATCTTATAGTATAAGGCAAAGATATGATCTTGATGCATGTTACATAAATTAATATTTAATCTTTAAGATTTCGTATTGATAATTATTATCAAATTATTAAAATATGCATGTCTCGGAGGTTATTACTCCCTACAAATGGTATCAGAGCCTGGTTTTATCTTGATCTAATTTATAGCATGTAAATTAATGTTTCTATTAATTTTATAATCATAGCTAAAACGGATCACCATATATTCAGTCATAGATGGATTAAAAATTTAAATTATCCCATTCAACGAGGTATTCTTTAACGTATTGCGGTGCCGTTATAGTTTTTTAATTATTGATGCTTAGTCAAAAGATAATTTAAATTAATTTTTGGCATCAAACACAGATTTTATGCACTTTCAAGAGATGTTTTATATTTGATACATATTGATGTTGTATAAAAGCATGATATTTGCATGTTTAGTATAAAAACATAGATATGAGATATGATAGCTTGTTGTCTATGTTATGAAATATACAAATATTTATGAGAGTCTTATTTGAATGTCAAATATTTATTCATAATCTTTTTAGATATGATCTAAATATAGGAATTATGAGTAGTTATAATACAAGTAATGCATAATTCAAAATATATGACATGGAAGTTATAGACACATGAAATATATTTAATCTTTTGGGTTAGCTAAATCAGGTTCATAAAGGGTTAGACCCTAAGGTTTAAATCAAATGGACTATAATAGTATTTGATCAAATCTAAATTAATTAGATTAGGTTAAGGATGCTCTAAATCAAACAATAGTTATAGTTGATCATGTCCATGTCTTTGATTAAACCAAATGGAAGTAGATTAGGCTCAGTGGTTGAGCATGAATCTCTTAGATGGTCAAATCAAAATTGGTTAACCATATGATGTCAAGGTAAGTTAGCAAGTTGCTCTAGGATCAACGATCGAATAGTTTTTAATTGGGAGCTACTCGTACCGATGCGTCTTTAACGAGTTAATGACATATCCCTTCCATCGGTCTTACTTACCTGGTCATCATGGTGACCATTTATGATTAAGATCATTTACCTGATTTGGATTGACCCATGCTTGTAAGAAAATAAGTCTGACTGATTTAGGTGCCACTTAACCTGACATAATCTTGTCTCATTCTACTGACTTCATAGATTTAGTGGGAGAACTTGATTAGTCAATTTATCTTCAGATTATTAATTCCTCTAAAATTATTAGGTCCTTAAAATGAAATAGTTATATGATAACTAGATCATAGCCTCCCATTAAGGTGAGTGATAATGAGTCCGATATCTTGATAATCATTGGAGGCACTCCATGCCTGGTGCTTGTCAACCATCAGAATTATCGTTCATTATATGATAAGTCAGCGTAACTATTAAATAGACAGTTAGGTGGGCCGAGCTTCACTCGGGCTTGATTGCTATAGATAGATTGCACTGATTATATTATTTAATGATTGGACCTAACCAGAACTTTCAATGGAGGCACTCCATGCCTGCTGAAGAGGTACATGGGGCAAAACTAAACATTAAGAATTATTTTGGAAAATAATTGGTTTTGAACCTACTCTTAGATGCATATGGGTTGGCCAAGCTTCACTTGGGCCTGTATGTAGTCTATGTAGATCTTAGTGCCCACTAAAGAATTAAGAATAATTCTTCGAATTGGGGTGTAGAGACTGCCAATTTGAACAAAATAGTGGAAGAATCTTTAGACTAAAGTCCAATTCTTTAGACTGAATCAATTTATATACTACTAAACTTTAGTTTTTTCTTAAGTAGAAAATGGCCACTAATTTATCATTAAGGTCCCTATTGGATAGTGACAAGTTGAATGGTTTAAATTTTAATAGCTGGTTTAGAAAACTTAAGATCGTCTTTGAGCATGAGAGGATTCTATATATTCTGAATAATCCCGCACCAGAGATACCTAATGCAAACACCCAAAGTTCTAAGAGAGACACTTATCAGAAGTGGCTTAATGATAGAACTAGTGTGCGTTGCATCATGCTAGTAGCAATGAACGATGAATTCGGTCGCCGGTTTGAGAATGCTCAGCCAGAAGAAATCATTCAAGCGTTGAATGAATCTTTCGGCACACCCGACAATGTTGAAAGGCACAAGACTAGTTGTGCTATTTTTAATGCTCGAATGAGGGATGGATCTCCTATCACTGATCATGTATTGTACATGATCGAGAAGATAGAACTCCTAAGCAAGCTCGGCTTTCCCCTACATGAGCAGTTGAAAAAAGATGTGATCCTGAATTCCTTGCCTCCATCCTTTCAACCTTTCCTTACTCATTTTCAAATGACAAAGCCTGCAGTCAACTACCACGGTTTGTTGGGATTGTTACAGAACTTTGAGAAGGACAATCAGCTATCTAAGGGATTGGTTAATGTGGTTGAAGGATCTAAGGTAGGGCGTCACCCCTTTGGAAAGGGAAGAAGAAAAAGAATAAAAAAAGGTGCAATATGCTAGGATATCTATAAGGAGTCAGATGCAGAAGAAGAAAGTTGATAAAAGTCAAGCTGAATGCTTTCATTGCAAGATGCAAGGGCACTAGAAGAGGAACTGTCCTCTTTACATTGCCATACTTGATCAAAATAGGCCAAAGAAGAAAAAGGGGCAAGATGTTGCTCAACAAGGTATTTATATGATAACACATTATAATTTTCTGTATATAATAATCAGACCTGGGTATTGGATACCGGTAGTCCTTTTAACATTTGCAATTCATTGCAGGGACTACAGGTCACTAGAAGATTTGAGGATAATGAAAGATTCCTTAAATGTCGGCGATGGAAGATTAGTTCCAGTTCTGGCATTATGAGTTCTTGAAATGGTTTTCAAAAGAAATGTCATCGTACAAAATGATTGTCATTTTCGCCCAACGTTCTTGTTGAACATAATTTCTGTAAGCCTTCTGGCCAAAAGTCATTATGTAATTTCAATAAATGATGTTACTTTGAATATCATTATGAATGGAGTCACTGTAATGACTGAGCATTTATCTAATGGCATTTATATATTTACAGCCTGTGAATGTAGTGTATAAATTAAGTAAGCGCCCTAAAATAACTGATGTCACAGATATTTATCTTTGGCACCATCGGCTGAGTCATATCAATAAAAACAGATTAAACAGGTTAACCCAGAAGGGCATCCTTCGAGTTGATGATTTTGAATCATTAACTACCTATGAATTCTATCTTCTTGGTAAAATGACCAAGTCATCTTTTACTGAAAAAGTGAAAGATCCAAAGAGCTATAGGGTCTAGTACATACTGATGTATGTGGACCAATGAGCACTTATGCCAAAGGTAGATATTACTACTTCATTACTTTTACAGACGACCTTCTAGGTTTGGTTATGTCTATCTTATGAGACATAAATTTGAGTCATTTAAAATATTTAAACTATATCATAAAGAAGTAGAAAAATAAATAGGAAAATGTATTAAGACCCTTCGATCAAATCGAGGAGGAGAATACCTTTCAAATGACTTTGTGACATATCTAAGGGAGAATGGGATTCTCTTCCAATAGACTCCTCCAGGAACACCGCAGCATAACGATGTGTCGGAAAGAAGGAATCGAACCCTGTTAGACATGGTTCGGTCCATGATGAGTTTTGCAAACTTGTCAATATCATTTTGGGGATATGCATTAGAATTAGCTTGTCATATTCTTAATAAGGTTCCAAATAAGTCTATTTCTAAAACTCCACATAAGATATGGTATGGACATAAACCAGTTATCACCTATCTGAGAGTCTGAGGGTATCCGGCTTATGTGAAACGTACAAAATCAGATAAACTTGAACCCAAATCTGACAAATATTTTTTCATTAGCTATCCAAAAGAAACCAAAGGATATTACTTCTACAATACTGAAGAACAAAAGTTGTTCATTAGTAATAGAGCGGTTTTTCTTGAAAAGGAGTTCCTTAGGGAAGGAACAAATGGCTCTAAGGTTGAACTTAAGGAAGTTCATCAAGTAGAAGGAACAACACAAACCTTTGAACCCTTATAATCTGAGTTGATTAGATTAAACTCAAAACCCATTTTAGATGCACCATTAAGGCGATCTAGTAGAGTACCACATCAAACGAACAGATACTTAGGTTTCTTGGTCCAGAACGAGAATCCTATTGAGCTCGATAAGAACAACGAGGATTCGATCACCTATATGGATGCTATGCAAAGGACTGACTCTGATAAATGGCTTGATGCCATGAAATCCGAACTTGATTCCATGAAGAAAAATAATGTATGGACATTTGTTGACCCACCTGAAGGGATAAAATCCATAGCGTGTAAGTGGGTTTTCAAGAGGAAAAGATGTGCAAACAGAAAGGTAGAGACCTACAAAGCACGTCTGGTTACCAAGGGGTATCGTCAACGTTATGGTATTGACTATGACAAGATATTTTCTCCTGTGGCAATGCTAAAATCCATTCGGATTATGCTGGCTATAGCAGCACACTTAGATTATGAGATTTGGCAGATGAATGTTAAAACAGCTTTTCTAAATGGTAATTTAGAAGAACAGGTGTATATGATACAGCCTGAAGGTCTTATATCTGAAGACGAGTCTAAAGTGTGCAGGCTACAGAAGTCACTTATGGACTTAAGCAAGCATCTAGGAGTTGGGACATACGATTTGATAATATGATCAAATCTTATGGCTTTGTTAAGAATAAAGAAGAACCTTGCATTTATAAATGAGCTAATAGTTCCGTTATTGTATTTCTTGTATTATATGTGAATGATATTCTTTTAATCGGGAATGATATTCCTGTATTACAAGGAATAAAGACATTGTTATCATCACAATTCTCCATGAAAGATCTGGAAGAAGCATCCTACATCCTAGGGATGAAGATTTATAGAGATAGATCTAAGAGGATGGTTGGTTTATCCCAATCTACGTACATTGACACCGTGCTAAAGAGGTTTAGCATGGAGAATTTCAAGAAAGGCTATCTTCTGATAGGCCATGTAATTCATCTTTCTAAGAAGGATTGTCTGACAACTCCTAATGAAAGAGAATGTATGAGTCGAATTCCATATGCTTCGGCAGTGGGATCGATTATGTATACCATGACATGTACAAGACCATACATGGCATACTCACTAGGAGTAGTGAGTAGATACCAATCTGATCCAGGTGAAAAACACTGGCAAGTTATTAAGACAATCCTTAAGTATTTGAGAAATACTAAGGACCAGTGGTTAGTCTATGGAGAGTCTGATTTGAAACTTGTTGGATATACTGATTCCAGTTTCCAATCAGATCATGATGATAGCAAAAGTATATCGAGTTTCATGTTTATCCTAAATAATGAAGCTGCTTGCTGGAAAAGTTCCAAGCAACATATAGTGGCAGATTCGTGTGCGAGGCAGAGTACATCGCTGCATCAGATACCGCGAAAGAAGCTGTGTGGCTGCGAAAGTTTATCTCCAAGCTTGGAGTGGCACCTTCCATAGATGGACCAGTCCTGTTGTACAGTGACAGCACTGGTGCCATAGCTCAAGCAAAGGAACCACGAGCACATCAACGCACCAAGCACATACTGCGTTGGTTTCATCTTATTCAAGAGATTATAGAACGAGGTGACATAAATCTTCAGAAGATATACGGAAAGGAAAACCTAGGTGACCCATTTACTAAAGCACTCAGCATCAAGGAGTTTGACGACTATAAGATAAAGATGGGTATTAGATACTGTAATGAGTGGCTTTAGGCTAAGTGGGAGTTTGCTGGGAATTGTATCCTAAAGCTAGTCATTTAATGATTATGATAATGTAAATCATATATAAATTGATATATTAATAAAAGTTATTTGGCAGTTTATTCATTACAAGAACATCTTCTTAAAACTCCTAATAGTAATGAAGTCCTCGGGATCTTCCTTCACGATAAAGGAGGATTTATCTTTAAAGGTCCTCAAAAGAGTTCGCAACCAAATGATATACTATGACATGACCATAGTACTATCAATTATAGGATATTGTATATCATATTTGTTGGTTGTCCTCTTAACCAAGGAGTGTAGAGACACTGGTATGATATACATGTATAAGTGTAGGAGTACATTTTACCGAACGTGACTCATTTCTGGATACTCTGCTGTCAAGAGTTAATCCGAGAAGATATGGGTATAAATATCCTTATGACCTGAAGATCACAACCGATGACTTGCAAGCAACTCATTGTACTTAGGTGTCGGACCACCTGATTTTTAATCCAGCTACGAAAGGTTACTGGGTGCAGTCAAGTACTTGTGGTAGTCAGTTGTGGATCAAGATAGAATTTGACCTATCCTGTTAAAAGGAGAAATACTTGTGTTTTAATTTAGCAAGACCTTGGCCAAGGCACTTCATGTGAAAGTCACATGATCACTAAAGTTGAAATCACTTTATGGATTTGCTGTTTAGAATTGACAGGCTCTTAAGCCATCCTTAGCATTTGTGGTCAAAAGGATAAATTATTCGGTAACTATTTCGTAGGGTTCTTGGAGTTTGCTCAGCAACTCTTCGACCTATCCAGACGTTGGGTTCCATTGCTAGATGGGCACATCGATTAGTATAGAAAGTTTCTCCTATGCTACCGGCTTAGGTTCGAACCTAGAGAGTCACACGCATAGAAGTTTCCTAGGATGATCTATTTGATGATCAATGATTGAGAATCGTATATGATTTAATTAATCAATTTGATTGATTGAATTATCTCAATTGGGTTAAGTACAAGTGAATAAAATTCAATTAGGTTGAAGTCTATTAGAAGGACTAATCAATTTCAAATATTGATTTGAAATTATACTTGATTTGGATTTAAATAGATTCAGGACTAGCCAAATTTGATTTGGGCTAAGACCATGATCTATGCAGGTTCAATCCAATAAATTCAAATCATTTTAAACAAAAACCTAAACCTAAACCCCATGTGTAAAAAAGTTTTCTCGCATGAGGATCTCACATGATGAGATAACTTGATTAAATTCTCATGTAGAATTTAATATATTAACTTAATCTTCTCTAAATGGTTTCCGTTGGAATTCTAAGTGTTATAATTCATGTGGAATTAATTTGCCTCTTTGAATTAACGAGCGATAGAATTCTAAGTGTTAGAATTCACATTTCTTTGGTTTTCACCGAACGTGTTGGAATTGATAAAACGTTGGAATTCTAAGTGTTAGAATTCATAGGTTTTCACCAAACGTCGAAATTAACCAAACGTTGCGTCTCTTTGGTTTTCACCGAACGGCAGAATTCTAAGTGTTAGAATTCAATAGGCTAAAGGCTGAATTGAACCTATAAATTAAAGGACATTCTTCACCAGATTATCGAACAACAACGATATGTTATGGATTGAAATTCTAAAGAGTTAGAATAGAAATCCTGATGTGATTCTAGTGTTAGCAAAAGTTTGGTGGATCCTGGAAGAAGATTCAAGTGGGAGGATTCAAGATCAGCAAAGTTGTTTTTCCACGAGCTAACACTCCTAGGAATCCGATCATTCGGGGACTTTGCATGGACGATACTAGAGGCCGAATGATTGAACGACTGTAGAGCACAAAAGGATTTACCAATTTCCCTTAAGGTAAGTGATATGATTCCTAGATCTTAAGGCATGCTTCAAGATAAGAAGTATGACTTCTTACCTTGAAGATCAAGATATGATCTTGATGATTTTATTTATATACATAATTTAGATCAAACAATCCTATAGTATGTGGCAAAGATATGATCTTGATGCATGTTACATAGATTAATATTTAATCTTTAAGATTCCGCATTGATAATTATTATCAAATTATTAAAATATACATGCCTCGGAGGTTATTACTCCCTACACCACCATCATGTCTAACATGTCATCTAATCTGAGAATAGAAAACCTATATTTGAAAGTGATTTTATTGATGGCCTTATTGTCCATGCATATTCTCTATGTACCATCCTTCTTAGGGGCTAAGAGTGCAGGAACTGCATAAGGGCTTAAGCTCTCCCTAATGAATCCTTTCCTAAGTAATTCTTCCACCTGTTTCTATAGTTGTTGATGCTTAGTAGGGTTCATCCTATAATGAAAAAGGTTTGAGAGGGTGGATCCTAATCAAGTCAATGGGGTGTTGGATGTCTCTCAGGGGTGGTAACTGATTAGGCAACTTTTCATGGAAGACATCCTTAAATTCCTCTAGGGTCTCAATTACTTCAGTGGGTTGTTCCTTTTGGACTAACTCATGGATCTCTTTAATGGTCAAAATCCAAATAGAGTTACCCTCAGTAATGTCCTTTTCTAATTCCTTAGCTTTAATCAGATTAATTCTTGGCTTGCTATCCTTAAGGCTACTAGATCCTTTCTTGATTGGGTCCCTAGGTGGAACTAGATGTATTACATACTTGTTTCCACTATATTTAAAAGAGCAGATGTTGGATCAACCAAACAAGATGGCATCGTGATGGTAAAGCCAAGATTGACCTAATATAATACTACTAACACCCATCGGAATTACATCGCACCCGATCTTTTCTACATAATTTTACAATTTGATTAGTATTTGGCATCTAGACTTGATTGGGATAGAGGTAGTAGAATCTACCCACGAGACCTTATAGGGACTAGGATGAGAAACAATGGTCAATCCTAATGATTTAGCTGTATTGGCAGAAATAGCATTGACACAGCTCCAGCTATCAACTATTATCTTGAGTACCTTATCCCCTATCTTAACAAAAGTCTGTAGGATGTTAGATGGCTCTCGGGTCACCCTTCGGGCCGACGCAAAACCCCCGAGGTGGTTCGAAAAAGGCTTCCGATGGCCTAGGTGGCTCTTGGGTTACCCCTCGGGCCGACGCAAAGAAACCCTCCGAGGCAGTTCGAAAAAGGCTCCCAACGGCCTAGGCGGCTCTCGGGTCACCCCTCGAGTCAGCACAAAGAAACCTTCAAGGTAGTTTGAAAAAGGCTCTCCCTGGCTTAGGCGGCTCTTGGGTCATCCCTCGAGCCAATGTGAAGAAACCCCTGAGAAGGTTCCAAAAGGCTCTCGACGGCCTCAACTTTGCCTCAGCGGCATTATCACAGCCTCAATGGCTTCATTTCAGCGTCAATGGCTCAACTCTGCTTCAGCGGCCAATGGCCAAATAAGTAAGGCCTTAACTCAAATTATGCACTTACAACAGATGGCAACAAATCGCCCTCAGCAAGCCAATTAGAAGTCCCAAGTCAACTCATAGTGTGGAGAGATCAACTCCAAACTCATAGTTGACGGGCATCCACTTCTAGACCTAATATCAAAGAAAGAAGACTAAGTCAGCTCACAGCCAGAAGAGATCAACTCCCCAGCTCACAGTTGACGACTTTCGGACTCCATGTCAGGAGAGGGTTACCGACTACTCCCAGTCGGCCAAAGGCAAATGTACAGCTTCCGAGAGCATGCAGATGTGGTCACATGCCCACACCAAGCAGGCAAAAATTATCAAAAGCATAGGTTCCCCCACTCAGAAGGGGTCAGAGCCCAAAGCAAGCGTGAAAAGACAAGTGCAAAGATATAGAAGTTCTACACTCCTTTCGCTTGGCAGTGCAAGGCATGCGGTCACATAAGCTCAGGAGTGTGGAAGGCATCTGATGGGGCCAGTGAACCCCCATGGGCAACGGTGATCGCACTGGGGTTGACCCATCCCAGTCGGCTTCATCCTCGCTGGCCTCACCCATTCTCATCGGTCTCAGCCCATCCCAATCGGCCTCACCCAGCCAAGGCGGCCCCAGCTCCAAGGCTGCCCTTCCTTCGAAGTCGGCCCTAGCTTCCTAAGCAGCCTTCCTCCGGACTCGACCTTCTCTACTCAGCCCCCTCAGTGTCGGCCTCAGCACCGACCCTAGAGTCTGCCTCAGTGCCCACGTGGTCCACTACCAACTGCAATCGCCATGTGGCCCACCTACCACATGCGGTCCTATGTGGCCCACGATATCTGGCAAGTCCCGTAACGATCGCCCATTATATATGGCAAGCCTTGTAACGATCACCCACAATATCTGGCAAGCGTGCAATAGCCAGCTGTAGTCTTCCATATTAGACGGGGCACAATCTGCAGCTTTGGAGGGTGGTTACACCTCGAATCTCATATTCTTCAAACATCAATAAAATGGATAAGAGGGACCCCAATGAGATAACTAACTCACAACTCCTACACGCTCATACTCGCTCACATAGAGTGCTCTCAAGCTTACCTCTCTCTCTCTCTTTTGAGCTTTTTCAAGCTCACAACTGTTGTCCAGAGCACTAATTTGAGCATCGAAGGGTTTCCACTGGAATCTCAGGTCTTCAAAACTTTTTGCAGGCATCCGATCGCGAGAAACTCGCCGAAAGATCCCAAGCTCGCTGGAGAAGGTGACCGAATGCTCGCGGACATTCGAGAAGGGTAATCTGGCAACAACACCTTTTATCGTCACCATTGAACCGAAACTTGCTTCAAATTAAAGGCAAACAAGACTTACTAAATATCAATATAACTAATACAATAAAATCATCCACAAAAGTTAAACTCTTATATCTCAAAATATTATAGAAATAAAATATGAATCTCAATCTTTAAGTAAAGTATTTATATTATCAAATAATATAGAAAAATTATACATTGATCTCACTTCTTTTATCCAATGCCCAGTCTGAATTCAACAGATAAGCACTATTATCATCCTCTAAAATATAGTAATGGAGAGAAATAATAAGCTAAGAACTTAGTAAAATTATACACATATCAACATGAATATATCAAGAAAATCTTGAATGAAATTAAATAAAACATAACTAAAGTAACATAATATATCCATAAAACTAGTTGCAAAATAATAAAATCAAACAAATACGACATAAACCACATCAAACACCAAAATCACCAATATATCTATATCCACATCACAACTATTTTCATATTAAAGATACATACTGATAACTTCATGTCAGTAATTCATGTCTAATAGCCTACATGCTAATACACACTCGAGTTGGTTGTCACACTATTGTCCACTATATTAACTCAATCAATAGTCCATGGTTGGTTATGCACCGGCTTTTAGCCTTCGGTCCTTGCTAGACTTTTGGCCTTCTCTCAATACTGTTGGTTTAGGCCAATCTTATCATAACTAGTACTATGTATCAACAATAACATCATATCCACCATCTCGATTATCCATAGCATTAAACTTAGGCACTCTCATATACATCAACATATTATCGATGCATACTAACAAATCTCATTCTAGTAATCCGTATCTAATAACCTAACCTATGCCCAACTTATTAAACTCAGAATAGACAGGTTCTATACCTGTTTTTGGCCTTCGACCCTCACTCAGCCTTCATCTCTCTCTTAGTGCTGCCGATCTAGGTCCTTGATGCCATTGGTTTAAGTCAATCTGACCAAAACTAATACCACATATCAATAGTAAATCATCAATATTTGATGGTTCCATATCACCTTTTTTCGACCAAATCATCATACCTCGATGCCATCATACCATATTTCAATGACTAGTCCACATGCTCACATTATTACATATCCATCCAAGAAATAATCATACTATGACCAAAACAATATATCTTAATGCATCATATCCAAATATCTCAAATCAAAGCCATAATTATTACATAATCGAAATAATATACTACAACATATATAATAACTTCCACTACAAGAAAATATTGAAATAGCGACAAAAAATTAGCGACGCATCATTGCGTCGCTAAATTGCGACCACATTGCGATGCCTCCACGACAACAATAAATTGTGACGCAATTAGCGACGCATTCGCGACTCAATAAATCAGATAATAAAAAAATTAAATTTTTAATTTAGCGATGCGTCGCAATATTTTTAAATTTAATTTTTATAAAATATAATTTTGAAATAAAAATATTGCAACGCAAAACAGTGCGTCGTAATGTTTAAAAAAAAATTAATTATGTTAAATAGCGACGCAATAGCGACGCAATAAACCAAAAAATTAAAAAAATAATTTTTAATATAGCGACGTAGGTATTGCGTCACAATTATTTGAAATAAAATTAATTTTTATAAATATAATTATGAAATAAAAATATTACGACGCATTCTAGTGCATCGCAATTTTTTTAAAAAATTAATTATATTAAATAGCGACCCAATAGCGATGCAATAAAACAGAAAATTAATAAAAATAATTTTTTATTTAGCGATGCAAGTACTGCACCGTAATATTTTTTAAAAAATAAATTTTTAAAAAAATTAAAAATAAATATGAAATAAAAATATTGCGATGATTTCGATGCGTCGCAATATTTTTTAAAATTTAATTATGTTAAATAGTGACACATTAGTGACGCAATAAATTAAAAAATTTAAATGAATTAATTTTTAATTTAGGAACGCAACAAATGCATCACAAAGTTTTTGAAAAAAATAAATTTTATAAAATATAATTAAAAGATAAAAAAATTAAAAATAAAACATTACGATCGCAACGGTGCGAGATCGGTCGTCACCGACCGCGATCGATCATGGCTTGGATCGATCGCAACCGTCGGATCATCGCCGATCGGATCGATCACAATGGTGCAAGATCGGTGGTCGCCGACCGCGATCGATCATGGCTTGGATCGATCACAACCATCGGATCGTCGCCGATCGGATCGATCGCAACTGTGCGAGATCGATCATCGTCGATCGGGATCGATCGCAACCATTGGATCGTCGCCGATCGGATCGATCACAACCATGCGAGATCGATCATCATCGATCGGATCGATCGCAACCGTCATATCATCGCCGATCGGATCGATCGTAATGGTGCGAGATCGGTCGTCGCCGACCGCGATCGATCATGGCTTGGATCGATCGCGAAGGTGCGAGATCGGTCATCGCCGACTGTGATCGATCATGGCTTGGATCGATCCCAACCATCAGATCGTCGCCGATCGGATCGATCGCAATGGTGCGAGATCGGTCGTCGCCGATCGGGATCGATCATGGCTTGGATCGATCACAACGGTGCGAGATCGATCATCGCCGACCGGGATCGATCATGGCTTGATTGGATCAATCGCAACCATCGGATCATCGCCGATCGGATCGATCGCAATGGTGTGAGATCAGTCGTCGCCGATCGGGATCGATCATGGCTTGGATCAATCGCAACCGTTGGATCATCGTCGATCAGATCGATCGCAACGGTGCGAGATCGGTCGTCACCGATCGGGATCGATCATGGCTTGGATCGATCGCAATGGTGCGAGATCGATCGTCGCCGATCGGATCGATCGCAACGGTGCAAGATCGGTCGTCGCCGACCGGGATTGATCATGGCTTGGATCGATCGTAACCGTCGGATCGTCGCCGATTGGATCGATCGCAACGGTGCAAGATCGGTCATCACCGATCGGATCGATCATGACTTGGATCGATCGCAACGGTGCGAGATCGATCGTCGCCGACCAGGATCGATCATGGCTTGGATCGATCGCAAACCATCGGATCGTCGCCGATCGGATCGATCGCAATGGTGTGAGATCGGTCGTCACCGACCGCGATCGATCATGGCTTGGATCAATCGCAATCGTCGAATCGTTGCCGATTGGATCGATTGCAATGATGCGAGATCGGTGGTCACCGACCGCGATCGATCATGGCTTGGATCGATCGCAATCGTCGGATCGTCTCCGATCGGATCGATCGCAACGGTGCGAGATCGGTCGTTGCCGATCGCGATTGATCATGGCTTGGATCGATCGCAACGGTGCGAGATCGGTCATCGCCGACCGCGATCGATCATGGCTTGGATCGATCCCAACCGTCGGATCGATTGCAACGGTGCGAGATCGGTCGCAATTAGTTTCAGTAAAAATAAAAATGTTTAAAAAGAAAATTTTAAAAAAATTTAAAAAAATTGTTTTTAAAAAAAATTATGTTAAATAGCTACGCATTAGCGATGCAATAAATAAAAAAATTTAAATAAATTAATTTTTTATATTGCGATGCACGTATTGTGTCGCAATAGTTTATAAACAATATATTTTGTAAAAAAATTAAAAATAAAACATTGCGACGCAACCATTTGCGTTGCAATTATTTTTAAAAAATTATTTTTTATCAAATATTTATCAAATAAAATTATTGCGACGCAAGTCAGGGCGTCACAATATTTTTAAAAAATAAATTATGTTAAATAGTGATGCATTAGCGATGCAATAAACTAAAAAATTTAGAAAAATTAATTTTTAAAATTGTGACGCATGTATTGCGTCGCAATGTTTTTCTAAAAAATAAATGTTTTAAAAAATTTAAAAATAAAATATTGCGATGCAACCGTTTGCGTCACATTTATTTTTAAAAAATATAATTTTATTAAATATAATTATCAAATAAAATTATTGCGATGCAAGTCGTAGCATGCAACTGTTTTAAAAAAATAAAATATGTTAAATAGCGATGCATTAGCGATGCAATAAACAAAGAAATTTAAATAAATTAATTTTTTTATTGCGACGCACGTATGCGTCGCAATAGTTTTTAAAAAAATAAATGTTGTAAAAAAATTAAAAAATAAAACATTGCGACGCAACCATTTGCGTCGCATTATTTTTAGAAAAATTATTTTTAATCAAATATATTTATCAAATAAATATATTGTGATGCAAGTCAGGGCATCGCATATTTTTAAAAAATAAATTATGTTAAATAGCGACGCATTAGCGACGCAATAAATCAAAAAATTAAGAAAAATTAATTTTTAAAATTGCGACGCATGTATTGCGTTGCAATATTTTAAAATAAATAAATATTTTAAAAAAATAGAAATAAAACATTGCGACACAAACTTTTGCGACGTAATTATTTTTAGAAAAATAAATTTTATGAAATATAATTAACAAATTAAAATATTGCGACGCATTAGCGATGCATTTCCAGGAAATAAAAAATTTTCCGCTGAAAATTGCCGCCAAATTAGCAACTCATTAGCAACGCAATTATTTGCGTCGCTAATTTTCCCAAAAAATAATAAAAAAATCCAAATTTGCGACGTATTAGCGATGCAAAATTGCGTCGCTAATCCAAATATATAAGCCAATTGTGCCCAGCCCCCCCCCCCCCCCCCCCCCTCCCGGTCTTCTTCTTCCTCTTCTAACCCTAACCGCCGCCGTCCCTCATCCGGCTGTCGTGGCCGTGGCCTCAGTGAAACGGGAGGGCAGGGGGTTGGGGGAGGGGGGCCTACCTCGGTCTGTAGGGGACGCCGGCGGAGGGGGGGGGGAGCTGCCGCCGGTGGTTAGGAGCGGTGGCCTGGCCACTGGCCACCGTTTATTAAAAAAAATAGTAGGAGTTGTGCCTTTCATTTTCATGACTGTTTCTCACATGTGGCTTTAGAGAATTGGCATGATACATCATGTTGGTTCAATAAACTGCCAAGCCTATTTTATTTCTTTATAGTTGTTTATGCAATAATATTTGTGCATTTGTAGTTATTTACAATTGTTATGTCTTGATTATTTACATTCTTCTTCAAATTGAATGATGCATTAAATTATGTAATGCTAGAATGAAAGTCTTGTTATAGTTTTATTTAATTTTCAGCAACAAATTAGTAGTTTCAATGATTTATATTTTAGTCTTCACAAACATTTATATTAGACATAATAATCTTAAGAAGTCAGTGACTATATATAGAACACTATTCCTATATATGTATAATTGACAAGAATTTATGAATAACAAGCATAAGTTCGATTGTCTTCGGATTTCCATATTATTAATCACATCACTATAACCTTTAGACCCGTTTGAGAATTTGTAAGACTTAGTCTTGCAAATTCTCAAATTGTCCACCAGTCTTATAAATTCTCAAATTGTCCTGGTGGACAGTTTGAGAATATTTTTTGCGATATGTTAGTCTGCTATTAATCATCGTTGGTTGAGATTGCGGTTTGTATTTGCTCATGTGTTCTCCTAGTATGGCATATATGCCACACATTTAGGAGAACATATGAGGAAATGCTGCTGAAATTTCAACGTAAACCATCGATGATAAGTAATAGCATAATAACATATCACAAAAAATATTCTTGAATGGGATAGGGCCTCACCTTTTAGACATGGAGTGAAGGTGGAATTAATTTAGGACACTTGATTGCTTGTGAAGTCCGATGATTGAACGGACCGCATTGCGGCCCGGCCCGAACCCAATCCCTAGCATTAGCCTGGCATGAACCTGTGCCTCGGTCCTTGCTAGCACAGCAATTTTCATAACCGTGGCCCGGCCTTGCAGGGTAGGGACCTTAGTTGTGTAAAAGAAAATTGGTTTAGTTATAAATGATTTAAGTAGTTGTTATTTACCTTAGTTGAGTAAAAGAAATTTTTAAAGGTTTGAGAGTCACGTCCACACGAGGAGTCAAAATCTTGGTCATAACGATGACGTATGTGTGGACGAAGGAGAACTAATGATGGTAGAATATCAATATTTAAAGGTATCGACTGTTCATTTGGGGGGCAGAAGTCAAGAAATCTTAGCGATATGGAGTATAATGCAGAACATTATTACATCCTAATGAACTGTAGAGAAGTCGATCCATATATTGAGTAAGTGTATACTTCAATGCTTAATTGGAACTTCTAATTTAAATTACAATATACCATAATATTTAATTGCTAACATAAGTTTTAATCATTATCATCCATAAGGATGAATTGTGATAGAAAACGATAGATGAATCCCGACATCAGTCAAGTTGCAATTCAGCAGAAGTTAGAAATGGAGTTCGCTTACTGGTTTTATGAATTTGTGAGTAGTATCACTCAATCAATTTCAATCATGGCTTTTATTTTTTGAATTGGTTGTGAATAGCTTATTAATTTATAGGTAAACGGTTCATGGTCCACAACCGACAATATTTTCATTAAATGTCTATCGCAATGGCCATTGAAGACCATAACAACCTCTACTGGCTATTTTGTTAACGGGTACAAATTTCAGATTGAACGATTAGCAGCTTCAAGAGGCACGCATAATTGGGACGTGTGTGTTAAAGAAGAAAGTGTTGGGGCAAATATGCAGGATTATTACGGAAAGTTAGTAGAGGTGGTTGAAGTTGAATATCCCTGTTGGCCTATGAAACGAACCGTATTGTTTCATTGCGATTGGTTCAATCCGACAGTTCCTATGGACAAAAGGGTTCATAATGACTACAATTTAGTTGAAGTGAACCATCGACGAAGATTGCAAAAATATGAACCATTCATCCTTGCATCCCAAGCTCAGCAAGTGTTTTACTGTGGATATCCAAGTTTGCGCAACGACAAGCGAGATTGGTGAGATCTTTCTAAAATCGTCCCACGTTCAACAATCGTATTAGACGAGAGTTCATCAAGTCAATCAGCCGAGTGCCCTGCATTTCAAGAGGATGAGATGGAAATGCATGCAATTGAGGATGACACAAGGACTCCTGAAACATCACTTAGAGATCCAAATGATGATGTCTAAGACATAGCGGATGCAAATGTTCGGTTTCCTTTCGATGATAATGAAACTGAATCGCAGTCCGATACGACATCGGATGTTGAACCAATATTTCACGAAACAAATGAAACCGACTAAACATAGAGGTTTTTTTTAAATTCAATTTATTTTTATAAATGTTATATTTTTACATATTCAATCATTAATCGTAATTACATTCATGAATCTTTAGTATTTTAGTATGATGGGCCGAGGTAGATCTACCGACGACGGACGGAGTGAGCAGGGACGTAGCACTGCCGCATCAGATCACATGAGCTTTGGAGATGGAGAGTTTCAATCTCCACACATCGCACAGCCTCGATCTCTCCAGCAGTCGGCGGTGATCCTGCATTGGTATTATCATCCAGTCGATCGGTACAGACCTCCGAGAGTTCTTCTACCGTCGGTCGCACCGTACTTCAACTGGATGCTCATGGGCTAAGTATATACTAATTAAAAATATATGTTTATGTTTTTAAGTTAATTACTTATAAACATGCATTTTTTAACAAATTTATTGAGCAGCATCATGTATCGAGCCACATCAGCTCCATATTTCAGAGGCATGCGGATCCCAGTGGCTACGATTGGCGCCATGTATCTACAGCCACGAGGGAGTTTTATTTTTAAGAGTTTTAGGTAAACTTATTAAATACAATTTATCACTGATATAAAATTTCTTAATCTTAATAAATTCTGAACTAACTGTTTATTTTAATGCAGAAAAAGTTTACGTGGGACCCTGCCAGCCATGATGCCATTAGAGCAGCATGGGAAGCTCTTACGGGACGCCGATACTCCGACATGCTTCATCGTTTGAGGTCATCGGGTCACCGTCCTGCGTATGTGCCAGAGGGTATTTGGCATGAATGGTAGCAGTCTGGCAGTCTAATGGCTGGCACAAGAGGTCCGCATCAGCCAGCATGAACCACCGATCCGAGAGGGGCGGTCCTGGCATGGGTCTCTCCCGCCACACTTCGGGCTCCATTTCGATTCAGGAGCACAGACGTCGTATGGTAAAAAAATAAATAATTTAATTACTAATTTAGTTATTTACAAATACTTACATTAATATCAATTTTTCTGTTGTTATAGTCTGAGCAGGAGGGCGAAGATCCTGGTGAGTTTCGTCTATTCAGGGTGACACACACTAGGAGGACGGTTCCTGGGTCGATACACGTTCACGGAAGGTTACGGTAAGAAATTAGCTTTATGTTGTATCTGTTTAATTTCTAAAATTTTATTTAAAGAAATTTATTGATTCATTTATTGTTGATTTTATAATTCAAAGACACGAGTCGAGGAGCTTCACTCCCAGGCATCGTAGGTCGACTCCACTGATGGGGGGACGCCCGTCGAACTCTCAGCAGAGGAGAGTCGACGTGTGTTTTTGGAGGCTGTTGGTGCCCAGCCGCGAGACCGCAGGGTCTATGGTCTGGGCACTAGAGCTTTTGCATATTTTTCCCATCAGGCCTCCAGCTCGCGATATTCTAGCGATATTCCTGCCGAGCGTTGAGACGACATTCAGAGATCTATCACGGAAGAGGTTCGTCAGGAGGTTCGACAGGACGTTCGGCAGGAGGTTCGACAGGAGGTTGAGCACAAGTTCGAGCAGCGTACGGGAGGCCTTCAGCAGGAGCTTCCAGACGTGCGAGAGCAGATGCGTCAGTTGCAGGATATGGTTAGCCGCATGTCACAGGGTTTCCAGCCTCCACGTGATCGTGCGGATTCTTGATGTATTTTTTTCTTTACTTTTTATATTTTGTACATGAAAACTTCAAAATTTTAATATATTAACTATTTTTAGAAATTGAATGATGAATGTTTGGATCAATACGAGTGATGAATGTTTCGATCAATATTTAAATGTAATGAAATTGTATTAACGTTTTAATTTTTAATATTTTATTTTTTAAAAAAAAAATTAGCGATGCATTAGTGATTGAAATTGCATCGCTAATATTTTTAAATATTATTATTAAATATTACGATGCAATGACCTGGCGTCGTAATTTTTAAAAAAAAATTAATTAGCGACGCATTAATGACTCAAATTGCGTCGCTAATATATCTAAAATATTATTATTAAATATTACGATGCAACTAATAATAATATTTTAGAAATATTAGCGATGCAATTCTAGTCGCTAAATTGCTAATTAATTTTTTTAAAAAAATAAATAAATAAATTAGCGACTCAATTGCGATGAGGTTTTTCGTCGCAAATATTTTTAAAAAATTAATTTTAAAATTAGCGATGCATCCCATTTAGGATGCATTGCAATATTATGACGCATTTAGTGGCGTCGCAATATATTGCGATGCATTTGTTGCATCGCAGAGAGTCGCTGTTAAGCGACGCAATTACGACAAAGTGAGATTGCGACGATCATCGTAGCGACGCCGTTATTGCGTTGCTAATGCATCGCAATAGCATGTTTAGCGATGCATTAGCGACGCATTTGGGCGTTCTATATTTTAATTCTTTTGTAGTGTTCACAAATAAACCAATATGTATAATTAAAACATACTAAAAAATTTAATAATAAATTCATGATGTATATAGGCATGCAAAACATGAAACATATTACATTATAATAAGTGCAAAACTCTTACCTTGGATTGCTAATCGTAATAGTCTCCTCAATTAGTGTGTTGACCCAATTGATTATTTTGATGATTAACAAAACTATCTGAGTATAACTCTTGAAGGCTCTGATGATTTTGATTTAGTGTTTCAGATTATAAGACTATTGAATGATCAAAATCAGGAGTTACATAGTGTTCTGGATCGAATCTAATGTCTAGGTAAGAATTGCAGACATTAGAGTCGACTCCGAGAATCACAGAGCCGACTCTGGAACTGGCACGGACTTTAGAGTCGACTTCGAGACTGTTAGAGTCGACTCTCACAGAAGAAGCAGAAAGTCGATTTTTCTGGCCCCGACCTAGAGTCGACTCCGGGTAAGTTAGAGTCGACTCCGGAAAAGTTTCTTGTCGACCCCAGAAAAGCCAGAGACGACTCCAGAAATACCGTTTTGAAATGCCTCGAGCTAGAGCCGACTCCAGAAAAGTTAGAGTCGACTCCAACCCACCTGGAATGAAAAATCAAATTGCCAGATCAGCTCTAACGGTAATATTTCTATTTTACCTATTTCTAACGGATATATTTTGATACAAGGTACACTCCAACGGATAGTTTTCTTCCAAAAATGGTGTAAAAGAAATCTATAAAAAGGGAAGTCTATTGTTCAAAAAAAGAACGAGAAAAAGAAAAAAAAAAAAAAATTAGAAAAACAAAGAGAGAAAATCTGAGATAGACAAATCCCATTTCAAAAATCCAAGAGCTTGAATCTTGAAAGAAAAACCTTCTAGCTCAAATCCACTCCACTCCAAAAGCTCAAGAGGAATCCAAAGCGTTCAAATCAAAGTCTTGGCGGATTTCCCAACTTGGAGAAAGGAGATTCATTTCTTGCTTTTCAACTCTTCTCAACTGCTTCAACTGTGAAGAATCGGAGCTGAGGCTTGATTCAATCCAGCAAGGAGAAGAAGAAAAGAAGAAAAGAAGAAAAGCTCAAAAGCCAACCAATCTTTAAATCAGGCTTTTCTAAACCTTGTTATTAATTTGTATATTTGCTCATTGAGGAGCTTTGTATTTCAAAAACAATACTTATTTTGTTTGTGCCTAGTTCAATCTGGGGATTGAACTAGAGGAGGTAGTTTTACCTCGGTTCAAGCTTGGTTAAGCTTGGGTTAGGGTTTTGTGCTGGTGAGCCCGTGAAAACCGGCTGGGTTCGTTGTGATCCCGGAAAACAACAAGTTTGAGTTGTGAGCTTGTAAAACAACTCGCTGTAATCTAGGGAGATTATAGTGTGGACCCAAGTGAATCTTGGGAGTGGACGTAGGTGTTGGATACACCGAACCACTATAAAATCTTTGTGTTTGCCGTGTTCCATTGTCTCTTTCTCTATCTCTATCTTATTCACTGCACTTTATAGTTACCTTGCATTTGCCTTTATTAATCTCAAGCAAACTATTTTAAAAAGGATAATTTTTTAAAGAACCCAATTCACCCCCCCCCTCTTGGGTTGCCATCTGGGCCAACAATTGGTATCAGAGCAAGTGCTCATTTAGAATTTGATCTCACGATCAAGGGCTAAAGATCCTTATGGCAACACAAAGTGGTTCATGTTTTGCTGAAGGTCATTCTACGAATAGACCTCCTTTATTTAATGGAACCAACTATTCATATTGGAAAGCTAGAATGAGAATATTCATTCAAGCTTCTGACTATGAATTGTGGGGAGTTATAATAAATGGACCTAGTACACCCACACATAGTTAGATGGCACTATTGTTCCTAAGCCCGAAAGGGATTGGAATGATAATGATAGGAAGAATGGCACAATTAAATGCTAAAGCCATTAACATTTTATATTGTTCCTTAGATCTAATGAATTCAACCGAATCTCAACATGTAATTCCGCAAAAGAAATTTGGGATAGGTTGGAAATAACCATGAAGGAACAAACCAAGTTAAGAATCAAAATAAATATTTTGGTTCATAAATATGAATTGTTTACATGGAACAAACTGAAACCATCACATGCATGTTCACTAGATTCACTGATATTGTGAATGGTTTAAAAGTCTTGGTAGAATTTATTCTAATCTGACCTTGTTCGCAAAATTCTTAGGTCACTACCAAGATCGTGGGAAGCAAAAGTGACTGCTATCCAAGAAGCAAAGGACCTCAATGCATTACCTTTAGAGGAGCTTCTAGGATCCCTAATGACCCATGAGCTGACAATGAAGCAGCATGTTGAGGAGGAAACAAAAAGAAGAAAACATTGCCCTCAAAGCTGCAAAATGGAAGAGAGCAGCAGTGAAAGTAATGATGATGATGATGATGAAACTGCTCTCTTGGCCAAAAAATTCAGAAAGTTTATGAGAAAAGGCCCTTCCACAAAAAGAAATTTGGAGCAAGAATTGAAGGAGAAAAAGATAAGAAAAAGGACAAGGAGAAAGAAAAAGAGAAAGAGCCCTTAGTATGTTATGAGTGTAAAAAGCCAGGGCACTTTAGATATGATTGTCCTTTGCTGAAAAAGGCCTACAAGAAAAAGAAGAAAGCATACATGGCAACATGGTCTGATGAATCTTCCTCGTCGAAGAAGAAGAACAAAAGGAAGTTGCCAATATCTTTTCATGGCCAACAACGACGACAACGACAATGAGGTAAGTTCGAAAACTCAAATGATGAATTTACTTTTGATGAAATGTTTGAGGCTTTCAATGAACTTATGATTGATTTTAAATCTTTGAAAAAGAAGTATAAGTTTTTGAAAAATGACAATATTAGCTTCTAAAAGTAAAAATGAATTAGCTTTAGAAGTTAAAAACTTAACTAATGAAAAAGAAGAACTTAGCAAAGAAAGAGATAATTTTAATCAAGAAATAGATTTGTTGAAATCTGAAACTAAAAACTCAACAAAAGATTTAAAAGATCAATTAGAAACCTTAGCTTTAGAAAAAGAACAGCAAGTTAAAGACAATGATTCATTAAAGAAAGAAGTTAAAAATATAAAGACATTGTTGAGAAATTACCTTAAGTTCAACTAAACTAAACATGATTTTAGATAGTCAAAAAGCATTTTGACAAAGCTGGATTAGGTATAACACGTTAGGAAACAAAAATCTTTAAAAATATTTTTGTAAAAGCCAACCAAAGTAATATACTTGTTTTAAATGTAATGAAAAAGGACATAAATCTTTGAATGCAAAACATTAAATAATAACAACAAGTTAAATGTTAAAGCAAAGAAAATATGGGTTCCGAAAGGAACAATTTTTGTTGCTACTAACCATGAAGGACCCAAGAAAGCTTGGGTACCTAAACATAAAGTTTGATTATATTGCAGGAATGTCTTGTAGCCAAAAGATCAAAGAAAAAGTGGTATCTTGATAGTGGCTGCTCAAGACATATGACGGGTGACAAAGATGAATTCATCACCCTGGAAGAAAAGAAAGGTGGAGTTGTTACGTTTGGCGATAACGGTAAAGGTCAAATTATGGGCCTTGGTAAAGTTCGCATAACTCCATCTACATTTATTGATAATGTACTTTATGTTGATGGTTTGAAGCATAATCTAATTAGTATAAGCCAATTATGTGATAAAACTTTAATGTTTCATTTAAATCTTCTATTTGCACAGTATCTAATTCCATTGATGATAGCATTGTTTTTACTGGTTATAGACATGGCAATGTGTACTTAGTTGACTTAGACAAATTATCTGAAAGTATCATTGCTTAATTGCTGACAATGCTAACATAAATGATATTGGTTGGTTGTGGCATCGTAGATTAGGTCATGCAAGCACACACCTTATTTCAAAACTAATTAAAATGGATTTAGTTAAAGGCTTACCTAAACTAGATTTTGAAAATAACAAAATATGTGATGCATGTCAATTTGGAAAACAAACTAGAAGTTCTTTAAATCTAAAAATGTTGTTTCAACTTCTAGGGCATTAGAGCTACTTCACATGGACCTTTTTGGACCAACTAGAACCACAAGTCTAGGAGGAAAGAAATATGGTCTAGTGATTGTAGATGATTATTCTAGATATACTTGGGTAATGTTTTTAGCTCACAAAGATGAGACTTTCTCGATATTTCTGAAATTCTTCAAGAAAGTCACAAATGAGAAAAACACTACCATAGTATCTCTAAGAAGTGATCATGGAACAGAATTTGAAAATCACTTATTTGAAAGTTTTTGCACTGAAAATGGTATTAATCATAATTTTTCAGCCCCTAGGACTCCACAACAAAATGGTGTAGTTGAAAGGAAAAATAGGACTCTAGAAGACATGGCCCGTACCATGCTATGTGAAAGTAAACTCCCAAAGTACTTTTGGGCGGAAGCTATTAACACAGCATGTTACATCTTAAATAGAGCCTTAATAAGACCAATTTAAAGAAAACACCTTATGAATTATGGAATGAAAGAAAACCCAATATAAATATTTTCATGCATTTGGATGTAAATGTTTTATTCATAATAATGGTAAAAATAACTTAGGAAAATTTGATGCTAAATCTGATGAAGGAATATTTTTAGGTTATTCAACAACTAGTAAAGCATATAGAGTATTTAACAAGAAAACCTTAGTAGTTGAAGAATCCATTCATGTAGTTTTGATGAATCTTTAGCATCTAGTTCTGAAAAGATTGATGATGAGGAAGATACAAACATAATTGAAAAAGATCTTGAAAAACTTAATATTGAAGTATCTTCAGATCATGAACAAGAAGCTAAAGATGATTCACATAAGGACGATGATGTCAATACTAATCATAATGATATAGATCTTCCAAGAGATTGGAGATATGCTATAGTCATCCCAAGGAATTGATTATAGGTGATCCATCTCAAGGAATAAGAACTAGATCATCTATGAGAAATATTAGTAATCATCTTGCATTTGTATCACAAATTGAACCTAAAACCATTGAAGAAGCTGAAAAAGATAATAATTGGATGTTAGCTATGCAAGAAGAATTAAATCAATTCACTAGAAATAATGTATGGACATTAGTGGAAAGACCTAAAAATCATTCTGTTATAGGATCAAAATGGGTTTTTAGAAATAAACTAGATGAAAATGGCATAGTAATTAGAAACAAAGCTAGATTAGTTGCAAAAGGATATAATCAAGAAGAAGGTATTGATTTTGATGAAACCTTTGCACCTGTAGCTAGATTAGAAGCCATTAGGCTATTACTTGCATTTGCATGTCACATGAACTTTAACTTATTTCAAATGGATGTCAAAAGTGCATTTTTAAATGGATTTATAAATGAAGAAGTTTATGTTGAACAACCACCAGGTTTTGAAGATCATGAATTTTCAAATCACGTTTTTAAATTGCACAAAGCTTTATATGGTTTGAAACAAGCACCTAGAGCTTGGTATGATAGACTAAGTAAATTTTTAATTGAAAATGATTTTACAAGAGGAAATGTTGATAAAACATTATTTTTGAAAAGAAAAGTAAAGATTTACTTGTAGTTCAAATATATGTTGATGACATTGTTTTGGTGCTACTAACGATTCTCTATGTCAAGAGTTTGCTAAGTTAATGCAGGGAGAATTTGAAATGAGCATGATGGGAGAACTCAACTTCTTCCTTGGACTCCAAATCAAACAAAGCAAAGAGGGAATCTTTATCAACCAAACAAAGTACACAAGAGAAATTCTAAAGAAGTTTGGTATGGAATCAATCAAACCCCTCGGAACACCAATGAGTCCTTCATGCAAGCTGGACAAAGATGAAGAAGGTAAGAAGGTTGATCAAAATATTATCGAGGTATAATCGGATCCCTTACTTTATTTAACTGCAAGTAGACCAGATTATGTTTTCTGTTTGCTTATGTGCTAGATTTCAGTCTGAACCTAAAGAATCACATTTAATTGCTGTTAAAAGAATACTAAGATACTTAAGTGGAACAAAAAATGTAGGTTTATGGTATTCTAGAGACTCAACATTAAATCTGATTGCATATTCTGATTCTGATTATGCTGGATGTAAGTTAGATAGAAAAAGCACAAGTGGTGCATGCCAATTTTTAGGAAGTAACTTAATCTCATGGTTTAGCAAAAAGCAAAATTCGGTTGCATTATCTACTGCTGAAGCAGAATATGTTGCAGCTGGAAGTTGCTGTGCTCAAATCCTATGGATTAAGAGACAACTTGAAGACTATGGTATCACACTTGATAAGACACCTATAAGATGTGATAATACAAGTGCAATAAATCTAACTAAAAATCCAATTCAACATTCAAGAACAAAGCATATTGAAATAAGATATCACTTTATAAGAGAACATGTAGCCAATAATGAAATTTGTCTTGATTATGTGAATACTGAAGAACAACTGGCAGATATATTAACAAAACCCTTAAGTGAAGAGAGATTTTGTTATCTTAGAGGAGAATTAGGAGTTTGTGATCCTTTGGAATAGTTTTCTGAAACTCTTAAGGACATCTATCTAGATTTCATCATTTCTTGAAAAATCTTGATATTCAATAAGGAAATCTATCTAGATCTTGATTCATTGTTTCCCCAATTGCTAAGGAACATTTATCTAGAATTTGATGATTAATTTGAATAGTTTCAGATCCTTGAAACTTGATTTTTTATCTCTGAAACTGTTAGAGTCGACTCTGACAGTTTGTGGAGTCGACACCTAGTTTTTGATGTTCTGTCTAAGCAATTAGAGCCGACTCTGGCTTTTGTGGAGCCGACTCTAATTCGAGCGCTGACAGACTTTCTGGTTCGGAGCCGACACCCAGTTTTGGGAGTCGACTCTAAGTCGAGCTAGGTCAAAAATAAAAAGGCGGAGTCGACCCCCAATCATTTATCCGTCTCCAAAACCTATCCAAAGAACTCCAAAGCCTTTCCAACTTCCCAATCTCTCAAAACCCTTGATTAATCTTCCAATCTTCTCAATGGCACCTAAGAGGCGCGGTTTCGTCGGTGGAGCATCCGTTCCAACGAGGAGACGCACTGTTCGGAGGCAACCCTCGCCTTCCTCCTCTTCGGCCACTCAAGAAGATTCCCCTCCTTCACCCTCTTCACCCAAAGTTGATCATTTAGCCGGTAAGACCATTACAACTGGAAGAAAGGTCAACTTTGATTTCTTTGAGTCGGAAGGCTTCTCTATAGGAAGATGTTTGAAGAAATGGGATGGGAAAAATTTGCTCATTAGATATCCCCACTTATCCTGCCTTAGTGAGAGAGTTTTACAATGATTTAAGTAGAGGAGAAGGCGGTTTAATCAGTATTGTAAGAGGAACAAGAGTTGAATAACCTCTGAGATTCTTGGAAATTATTGGAAATGCCCACAATCGGTATTATGGAATATCAACATGATGATAGAAGTGGTGCATTGACAAGAATGTTAGGGAGGATGTAACCGAGTTTGAGGAAATTTTGCAAATCAATTAAATCTGGAACTCAGGTTACTACATAACATCTGTGGAAGAATTTATTTCCAAAATTGGTAGATTTGAGTATGTCTCGGAGCGAGACGTTCTTTTGATGGATTGCATTATAACTGGAAGGCCAGTCAACCTAGCTGGCATGATGATTGGATATATGGCAGAGGCAGCTACAAAGAAAAGATCTACACTGCCATATGGTATGATTCTGACATTATCTTTAGAAGCCAAGGTGTGCTCATTATGGATAATGAACCCCTAAGAAAATTGAGCACACTGACTATTATAGCATTCTACTATTCATCGGATGGGCTTCAAGAAAGTTAAATGGTGTTTGGATGAAAGGAGGAAGAGAGGAAAAGAGAGAGAGAGAAAGGGCAGAGGAAACCAGAGTAGAAGACATCCCTGGACCATCCACTGCGGGACCATCAGTCCCTGATCCATCTTATTGCGGGACCATCTTCAGCTGGACCTTCAGAGGCCGGACCCAGTTCTATTCCCTCACCTCCACATCAGTCTATTAAATTCTGGGAGATTCTCTGATGAGCAGATTGGTCAGTTGAGAGGTTTGCTTGCTGAGTATGATAGTCAGAGATCTCATGAAATTAATCAATTAAAAGAAGACTTTAATCAGCTGAAAGAAGAACTTAATTCGAGACTGGACATGCTTCCTTTACCTTAAGCAATTCTGTTGAATCCTTTGGTGCTGAACTTCACAAAATCTTTGAAAGGATGGAAGGCATTGCTGATGGATCGGGATCTTATGTTCATGCAACTGGTCAACTGAAGAAGGACATTGACCTTGCAGTCTCACAAATTGAAGCTTGCCTTGAAAACTTTAAGAAATCACAAAAGATGATGTAATGGAAATCATAGGTCACTGAAGAAAATTGTATTCAAACACATCTGACCTTGATTTTGAGTTTGATAGTTTGTACTTAGGAAGTTTTTGAATATCTAATGTATTTCTTTGAATGTAAATGAATCAACTAATGTAATGGTTCTTACTTATGAAATGCAATTTCACATTTTCAAATATTGATTGCTTGAATCCCTATGTTTATTGACCTACAATTTTTCTATATAACTTTCTTTATCTAATACTCTCCTTATTGCTGATAACAAAAAAGGGAGAGAGAGATGGTTGAATATGCAAAAAAAAAGAAGTATGCAAAGAAAGATTGAATATGAATATTGAATATGAAATTTTAATGAAGAGATGGTTAATATGCATAAAGAAAGAAAGAAAGGGGGAGAATAATTGTTTATGCAAAATGACTTGAAATTTAATCAGTTAAAATTTGATGCTTATATACAGGGGGAGCTTAACAAAAAGCTCATTGCAATTTTCTGCACATTAAGATTAAATATTCATAATTGATGGATTATATTGAACTCATGCACAATTTTAAAAGTTTACTTTGAATATTGGCATCAAATCCTTCATTAAAAATGTTTAAGTTCAAAATGACTATAATCTTTAGTTCGAATGAATTTTTGAATGCATATACTCAAAGTTTTTGTTATCATCAAAAAGGGGAGATTGTTGACCCAATTGATGATTTTGATGATTAACAAAACTATTTGAGTATAACTCTTGAAGGCTCTAATGATTTTGATTTAGTGTTTCAGATTATAAGTCTATTGAATGATCAAAATCAGGAGTTACATAGTGTTCTGGATCGAATCTAATGTCTAGGTAAGAATTGCAGACATTAGAGTCGACTCCGAGAATCACAGAGCCGACTCCGGAACTGGCACGGAGTTAGAGTCGACTCCGAGACTGTTAGAGTCGACTCTCACAGAAGAAGCAGAAAGTCGATTTTTCTGGCCCCGACCTAGAGTCGACTCCGGGTAAGTTAGAGTCGACTCCGAAAAGTTTCTTGTCGACCCCAGAAAAGCCAGAGACGACTCCAGAAATACCGTTTTGAAATGCCTCGAGCTAGAGCCGACTCCAGAAAAGTTAGAGTCGACTCCAACCCACCTGGAACGAAAAATCAAATTGCCAGATCAGCTCTAACGGTAATATTTCTATTTTACCTATTTCTAACGGATATATTTTGATACAAGGTACACTCCAACGGATAGTTTTCTTCCAAAAATGGTGTGAAAGAAATCTATAAAAAGGGAAGTCTATTGTTCAAAAAGAAGAACGAGAAAAAAAAAGGAAAAAATCGGAAAAACAAAAGAGAAAATCTGAGATAGACAAATCCATTTCAAAAATCCAGAGAGCTTGAATCTTGAAAGAAAAACCTTCTAGCTCAAATCCACTCCACTCCAAAAGCTCAAGAGGAATCCAAAGCGTTCAAATCAAAATCTTGGCGGATTTCCCAACTTGGAGAAAGGAGATTCATTTCTTGCTTTTCAACTCTTCTCAACTGCTTCAACTGTGAAGAATCGGAGCTGAGGCTTGATTCAATCCAGCAAGGAGAAGAAGAAAAGAAGAAAAGAAGAAAAGCTCAAAAGCCAACCAATCTTCAAATCAGGCTTTTCTAAACCTTGTTATTAATTTGTATATTTGCTCATTGAGGAGCTTTGTATTTCAAAAACAATACTTATTTTGTTTGTGCCTAGTTCAATCTGGGGAATTGAACTAGAGGAGGTAGTTTTGCCTCAGTTCAAGCTTGGTTAAGCTTGGGTTAGGGTTTTGTGCTGGTGAGCCCGTGTAAAACCGGCTGGGTTCGTTGTGATCCCGGAAAAACAACAAGTTTGAGTTGTGAGCTTGTAAAACAACTCGGCTGTAATCTAGGGAGATTATAGTGTGGACCCAAGTGATTCTTGGGAGTGGACGTAGGTGTTGGATACACCGAACCACTATAAAATCTTTTGTGTTTGCAGTGTTCCATTGTCTCTTTCTCTATCTCTATCTTATTCACTGTACTTTATAGTTACCTTGCATTTGCCTTATTAATCTCAAGCAAACTATTTTAAAAAGGATAATTTTTTAAAGAACCCAATTCACCCCCCCTCTTGGGTTGCCATCTGGGCCAACATAGTGATTACCTATAATCAACATAAAGAATTAATTAATTTACTAAAATTCATAATTCAAAAAAATTATCATTTTACCTTTCTATCCTATACTTTTAAAATGATCATTTTGTCCTTCCTTTCTAGACTTAAATAGGTTAATTATAGCTTAATTAAATAATTTAACATTTTATTTAATTAATTTACTATAAGAACCACTAATTAACTAATTACCAAATTATCCCTTATTCCACCCATTACTAACCTATGCTTAATTATTTTAAAATATACATCAATCATTATTCAAATGCAATTAACCACTAACAAATTAACATTTTTAACCAGCAATTGGACATTCCTTGACTTAATTGGGTCACTAGAGAATTATTTAAGTTATTAAAAATTAGCTAGATAACTAATAACCTTAATTAGAGCTTAATTAGGTTTCCCGACTCTAATATACTTAAATCCATTTTTAATCTAGTATAATTAATATTCTAGTTAACTATAAAATAAAATTCAGCAACTAATTCAGTTCTTAGCCACAAATTTTAGTTTCTAATTCAGAGGATTTAGGCCTTAGAAATAATCCGGTTCACTATTTAAAATGGATTTAGTCCTATGGCTATGGTCCTGGATGTTTTTGATCCTACTTAAATGGACCAAAATCCATTAAAATAAAATATAATTTTTTTGGTTTAGTTTGATTTATATGGTTTTGAATTCATCACAGCTCATTCCATAATAATTGATTTAGATCGATTAAACCAGGATAAGTATATTAGCATTAGATTCTTGGGCAAATAAGATTGGTTTCAAATTTAGTTGGGTCTACCATATTAGATTTAACTCATTTATTTAGCCATTTAAACCATGAATTTCATAAATCCATTGATCTTTGGTTGATCAAAATCAAATAATCCATCCCATTTACCTTATATCAAAGAAGAAACTCATTTATTTTCTTTCGTCTATCTGATACTTTCATCCAACCTCCATCTAATTTTCATCGTGATCCAAAGAATGGATCTCACCTCAAATCAAACCAGTATGGCTGGATCAAAAATTTCTTGTTATGATTTCGATAAGGTTTAAGAGACAATAATAACTCTAATCAACATACAGATCTCTCATCCATACCTTTAAATAAACTAGTAAAGAGTTTAAAATCCACTTAGTGGCTATCCGATTGCCGATAGTAATAACCAATGGTGTACCAAAGTCTCTCCCGACGATGTTCTTCTACCACTTAAACCCAATTAAATGATATAAATGACGAAAATGAAATGCTTCATATATTTATAAATAGAGGAAGGGAGGGTTTCAAGGTTGTTAATTAGTTAGAAAAATTGTTAGTGATTGTTAAAGAGTTGCTAATTAGAAAGATCCAGAGTTTAACTAAAGAAAATTTATTTTAATGAAAGAAGAAAATAATTTGACGAAAAAAAAAAACTATTAAGCTTGCTGCATGAAGTTTTAAAATTTTTAACTAAATAAAAATTAAAATATATTTTTAAAATTAATTTCCTCTCTCTCGGAAGGTACCTTACGCATTAAGAATTGTGTAGCAGATGATCCGTCGGCGTGAGTGCGAAGGAACGAATCTCCTCTTTACGCTTTTTTTTTTTTTTTTCTTCTTTTTAATTTCTTTCCCAAAGCACCGGTGGCCCCAAAGCAACGTGGTCAGCTTTTTTTATCACATTTACACCATAACGCGGGCACGTGCAACGGTCGTGAGGTCTCCTATAAATCCAACAACCTAGCCTCCAGCTGGCCGCAAGCCTGCAATCGAGGTCACCGACTCCTGTCGGCTCACTCTCTCTCTCTCTCTCTCTCTCTCTCTCTCTCTGCATACACTTTAACAGGCAGTGGCTGTGCATAATACACTTTAACAGGCAGTGGCCAACGATACCAAGTCAACAAAGAGACATGGCCAAGATTGAAGTCCAGAACGTGACTGCCCTCGCCTCTTCCTACAACGACCACATCCGCCCCATCCTTGACACCGTGGACCACCTTCGCCGGCTCATTGTGATGCAGGAGGGCATCGAGCTCCCCACCATCGCCATTGTAACTTTCGGGACCTTAATTGCTTGGTTCATGAGATTTAGCATAGGATTTCTGAGACGGATGACGCTTGAAATCCTGTGATTATATGTGGTGATTAAGTTTTCAATTCCGCGTAACGAATGTGTTTTCGGAGTCTCTGTACGAGGCGTCGTGTGAGGTTTATAGGGAGATGAAGGGTGACATCCCCCGATCCAAAAACAAGAGAGGGTTCATTTCCCCAATCCAAAGATCAGAGAGGGAGAGAAATTTCAGGCATGGCTGAGATGATAGCATCTACAGTGGTGAAGGAATTGGTCCGTAAGTTGGCGACCGGCTGTTGAAGTTGTCATGAAACTTCAAACAACATCTCGAGGAGATAAGGATCACGCTGTACACACTGCAAGCGGTGCTTCAAGATGCAGAGTAGATAACTGATCAATAAGGCGAGGGGAAGAAAGTTTCATCTGAAGGAGGAATCGGCAGATATACAAGACGAGATTAGGAAGCGGGAGTCATCTTTTGTGATAACATTGTGATAGACTAGTATGTGTTGCCGCGGTTCTCATTTGGCCTCACACATCGATAGGGTGTGTTCTATTTGAGTATGTATGGCATCACACATCTAGAGGATATGTTCTGATTAATTTGTAGGACCTTGGAACACATACGAAAATAAAATTACATAAACAGTGGGTTTGTTTACATTACATAATCTGGTATTTATTGCATAATCTGGTAAGTAAGCCAAATATAATAATTTTATAAATTATAAATGGTTGTATTTATAGTTTTATGCATATTTATGAAATAGAGTTTTATTGATTATTTTGGAAATTGGTAAGCTGTACCATGTGTATTTAATTGCATATTTGCTATAATAGTTGATATTATTTTCAAAGTGAATTGATTATATGCAATGGTCAAAATGTATAAACCACTGTTTATGTGTTATGAGAGAAATTATGCTTATGATGACGCATAATATGTGACATGCATGTGTAAAATGATTTGAATTATATTTATATGTGTCGCCGCGGTTCTCCTTTGATATGGCATGTGGAGGCCACGCACATCTAGAGGATGTGTGCTGATTGATATGGCATGTGGAGGCCACGCACATCTAGAGGATGTGTGTAGATTGATGGAGGCATTGCAGGGCTGTGGGACACATATGATATAATATAACAATAATTAAATATAAACAGTAGATTTGAATTATATTTATGTATGTCGCCGCGGTTCTCCTTTGATATGGCATGTGAAGGCCACGCACATATAGAGGATGTGTGTAGATTGATGGAGGCATTGCAGGGCCGTGGGACACATATGATATAATATAACAATAATTAAATATAAACAGTGGATTTGAATTATATTTATGTGTGTCGCCGCGGTTCTTCTTTGATATGGCATGTGGAGGCCACGTACATCTAGAGGATGTGTGCTGATTGATATGGCATGTGGAGGCCACGCACATCTAGAAGATGTGTGCAGATTGATGGAGGCATTGCAGGGCCATGGGACACATATAATATAATATGACAATGATTAAATATAAACAGTGGATTTGTTTACAATGCATATTCTGGTATTTGTTTTCATAAGCTTCCATGAATATTTTGACTTAATGATATGCATGATTATGATAGATGTTAATTAAATTAGAAGTTTCTATGAAAATTATGACTTGATAATATCTTGAGAGATAAGATGATATATGACTATTTTATGTCATTATTATAGGCTTACTTATTGAGTGTGAGCTCATATAAATCTCACAATATTTTTCAGAGCCTCAGGATTGAAGAAGGAACCATAGGGTCGTTGGAGCTTCTATTTAAAATAAAATGGATTCATATGTTGATGTAACCCCAGTAATGTTTGCGTGTAGGGCTTGTAGCCCAAATCTTTAGTTATGGATTGTATTAAAGTTATGGACTTGAATGATATATATATGTTGTTGCCTTTCTTGAATTCATTGTCATGATTCGGGACGCCTTGCATGCCCGGCATGCGGCGGGTTGTCACCCTAGCTCAAAATTTTGGGTCTGGAGCGTGACAGCTTTTATGGTATCAGAGCCAGGTCATGACCTTAGGGACACATGCATGATGACACTCTAGAAAAAATACTAGGATGATATTGAGACAATTATGACTTTAAAGGAATTTCAGAAATTATGCTTTGGAAGCTTGAAATTTAAAGTTTATCAAGATATTAATTGAATTACAAATTTGATAGGAATTAAGAATGAACCATCGCAAGCCAATGATATTTTGTGGGCTCCCTGGCTGGTAGCCTTGACCAGTGGGAAGGCCTAGGGGCTTCTATAGGTTTTAACTCCGTCAAACTTGTTGGAAATGGCTCGTAGCAGTTCCAGATCTTTAAATAATATGGGTAGATGAAACTTTAATTGGATATACAATAAAAGACATATGAATATATGGAATATGATATAGTAGTTGAAAATTGCAATTGATGACTATTATGACTAAGATAACATCATTATGTCCATATTGCAATTGAGTTGATATGTGGATTTGGAGTTAGTAAATCTAAATTTGAATGTGGATGTATATAATGAATTTTTAATTATGGAACTTACATTGTTGATATTATAAGTTTAAGATTATGAGGTAATCTGCTGGTTATAGGGATGATTAATATTGATGATATTTTGGAAATGAAATAGTTAATTACATGTTTTTAATTAATCACAATTGAGTACTTTCTGAATTTGAGTCTGGATGGATAAGTATATATAGTGAATTTTATTAAGAGAACTTTTATTATGGATATTGCATGTTCAAAACTGATTGTTAATTTGCTAGATGTGGAGATGATTGATATTGATGTTAATGAAATAGTTGACTGCATATTATATCTTGATGGACCATTTAAGAAGAATATAAAATTTTAAATTCTGAGACAATTACTGTTTAAGTTTTTGAGAGCAGTAGACTCTATTAATCTTTAGAACTGATTTTGGCTATAAATGATCAAATATTTTGATGCTAGACAGTGAAAGATTTTAGCAGTAATAAGAATAAGATAAATTTCACTGATAAAGAATTTCATGGGGATTTTTATTTTTAATAGATTTCTAAATCAAGATATCTATTCATTAATTTATTGTGTCTTTCTTCATAGTTCCTAAGGAGATATCTTTCTCTATGATGGATAAATTATCAATCAGCCGTAAGTGACATGAATCTTTTCTAGGAAAAAGGGGGAGATGATTTTATTTTGACTATTGCTAATTATGGATTATGGTTAAGGATACATCTACTATCACTTTCAAGTCATAGAGAGATTACTATAAATTCAAATTATGTCTTTCGGATGGTAAGTGCAATTTTAATTTTTATTGACCTTATAAGTCTTGTATCCATCTGAGCTAGATTAGTGAAGTCACTGTGAGATATTTGAAGGGTTTAAATTAGTTGGTCATGTTATGACATGAGACATTGCATAATCTATAGATGATTTTGATAATAATTGGTAATGAAATAATTGATTCAAGAATTTGAATCATTTAAATTACAATATTTATTGAGAATATACTGATATATTCAAGAGAAATTGATTGGTTGTAGTGGTATTATTGATAAATTAATTATACCAGTGATTAATGATGGCAATATTATTCAAAGAAATTAAATTAGTTGATTATGATAATTATGAAAGATATCCTAAATAATTGCATAATGTTCATTGATGTTAGCTTGAAGTATTCAAGAGTGAAACCAAGTATGTTATGATGATTAAAATAAGTGTCGTAATGATTAATGGTACATTCAACTATTTATGAGTTGAGAGAGCATTGGAAGGAAACTATCTTATATTTAATTCAAAAGAACTTGGAACTGTCTTATCGAGGAATTAACAGTAATTGATATAGGTTATTAACCTTAAGAATGGATGACATAATATATGTGATGGACTCTATGATATTTATGATGATTGTGTTGTGAGAAGTTAAGGTATTAAAAAAAAAAGATGACAGGAAAGAAATACTTCTTAAGGAATTCAATTTTATTTGGTAGAAAGATCAAATTAATTGTTGATGTTGGATACGTCATTTGGGTACCTAGGAATGAAATAAAAGTTGCTAGTGAGTATCTATAATGGTACAAAATTTATGGACATTTAATTTCGAGGATGAAATTTTAGTGGGTTAAATGTTAATATTTGTTTTTGGTTTAATGGTAAACTGCGTAAATTGAGTCTGAACCCATTTGTCTCACTCTCCTAATTCGATGATGTCTCCATAAAGCTTTGTGGATTAAGCTGAATTTCTGTCCAGCCTTCCACCCTCAAATAGATGGACAATCTGCATGAACCAATTAGATTTTGATGATATACTGCGAGCCTGTGTGATGGATTTAGAAAGTGCTTGGTATAGCTTCTTACCCTTAGTGAAATTGCTTATTTTATTGATTACCAAGCCAACATTCAAATGGATTCATTTCAATTGTCTATGATATAAGGTGTAGATTCCCTTCATATTGAGATGAGGTGAGAGAGAGACAATTTTGGACTGAGCTGGTGTAGCAACTATGAAAAGTATCGTTAATTAAAGCAGCTTCATGTAGCTCTGAGTCAATAAAAAAGTTATGTTGATGTCAAAAAGAAAGATTTGAAATTCCAGGTTGAAGATCATTTGAAAGTTTTACTAATTAATGATATGATGAGATTTGTGTTAGAAGTGATTTGAGCCACAATACATTGGACCATTTGAGATTTTGATCAAAATAAAGGAGGTGGCTTATAGCTTAGCACTGTCTTCATTACTCTTTGGGTGTTCAATGTGTTTCATATCTTTATGACTGAGGAGGTGTATTTCAAACCCCCGTTATGTGTTAGAACTTGAACCAATTTAGCTTAAGAAAGAATTGACCTATGAAGATCATCTTGTGCACAGTGTGGACCGCAAGGATTAAGTTCTGAGATGGTGTAGTATTCCTTATGTCAAAGTTCAGCGGAGTAATTATTCTGATAGGGAGATTATTTGGGAGCCTAAGGAGAAAAGAAAAAAGAAACATCCACAAATATTTGTATCTTATTACAGATCAATGATGTATCGATGACTGTGACTTTTGAATGAAATTTAGCTGATTATGAGATAGAAAATTTGGATTCTGTATTCTATTGGATGTATATCAAATTTTGAGGCCAAAATTTTTATAAGGAGGGGAGAATGTAACCTCCGAGACCTTAATTACCTGGTTCGTGAGATTTAGCGTAGGATCCCTGGGATGGGTGACGCTTGGGATTCCTGTGGTTACACGTGGCGATTAAGTTTTCAATTCTGTGTAACGGGTTTCCGGAGTCTGCGTCGCGTGAGGTTTATAGGGAGATGGAGGGTGACATCCCTCGATCCAAAAACGAGAGAGGGTTCATTTCCCCAATCCAAAGATCAGAGAGGGAGAGAAATTTCAGGCATGGCTGAGATGATAGCATCTGCAGTGGTGAAGGAATTGGTCTGTAAGTTGGCGACCGGCTGTTGAAGTTGTCATGAAACTTCAAACAACATCTCGAGGAGATGAGGATCACGTTGTACACACTGCAAGTGGTGCTTCAAGATGCAGAGGAGTAGATAACCGATCGATAAGGCGAGGGGAAGGAAGTTTCATCTGAAGGAGGAATCGGCAGATATACAAGACGAGATTAGGAAGCGGGAGTCATCTTTTGCTATCGGTGAATCCATAATTGTTTTTATAAGAAAGATGAAGAAAAGGAATTCATAGTGAATTTGTTGCTAGATGCAAACGGCAAAAAGAATATCTCTGTAATCCCCATCGTTGGGATTGGGGGTTTGGGGAAAACGATGCTTGCCAGATTAGCTTTTAATGATTAGAGGGTTGAAGTTTTGATTTGTATCCCTGGAATTTGATTTGAAAAGAATTGGAAAGGCCATGGACAAGAGAGCACAGTCTCTCTCTCCCTACTCTCCAAGAATATTGGGATGCTGGGTTGAGTCGATTGAGCTGGTCCGACGGATCGAGAAGGTGTAGAGGGGTGGAAGCTATGTACAGGGGTCGAGGAGTGAGCGGGTTGAAGTCGGAGATCGATGCCCTCGATCGCAAGCGGATCAATGATGCTCTTAACAAGCACCTGGAGAAGTCATCGCCGTCGACTTCGAGAGGGTTGATGAACGGGAGGGAGATGGAGCGGCTCCCCGGGCTATCCACTGCTGCAGGGAAGCAGCTGGATCACTACCAGGATCAGCTTTCTAAGAACAAATGCTCTGATGGAGAATCTGAAACAAATAGTGAAGGGTCAGAAGTTAGTGGTTCTGATGGTGAAGACACATCTTGGATTTCATGGTTCTGTGATCTACGAGGGAACGTGTCTTTTGTGAAGTTGATGACAAATACATACAAGATGACTTCAACCTTTGTGGGTTAAGCAGCCAAGTTCCTTACTATGACTATGCTCTTGATCTGATTTTGGATTGTGAATCCTCTCATGGTACCCAGATGTCCAAATAGCTGATTTATCCACCTTGGATTTGCGTATTGAGGTAAGTAAGTCTATTTATAATTAATAATTTATAACTCATGGTTTTATAGTTTGCAAGTATATTATGAGATAAGGAAAACGGAAGTTTATTTGGTTTGATTATTTTGAATGGTACCATAAATCTACATATGAGCATTTATTATGACTATAGTAGCTGATAATATTTTGAAAGAAATAGTTTCTTGGTGTATGTGCAAAAATATAAATTCTTTGATTTGCAAAATATGTTGGGATGACCATATGCATTTGCTAATAATGTACAAACCACTGTATATGTAATATGAGAAATTGATGCATGATGAGTGACATGCAAGAATGATGATAACATTGTGATAGACTAGTATGTGTCGCCGCGGTTCTCATTTGGCCTCACACATCGGTAGGGTGTGTTCTGTTTGAGTATGTATGGCATCACACATCTAGAGGATGTGTTCTGATTAATTTGGAGGACCGTGGGACACATACGAAAATAAAATTACATAAACAGTGGGTTTGTTTACATTACATAATCTGGTATTTATTGCATAATCTGGTAAGTAAGTTAAATATAATAATTTCATAAATTATAAATGGTTGTATTTATAGTTTTATGCATATTTATGAAATAGAGTTTTATTGATTATTTTGAAATTGGTAAGTTGTACCATGTGTATTTAATTGCATATTTGCTATAATAGTTGATATTATTTGCAAAGTAAATTGATTATATGCAATGGTCAAAATGTATAAACTACTGTTTATGTGTTATGAGAGAAATTATGCTTATGATGACGCATAATATGTGACATGCATGTGTAAAATGATTTGAATTATATTTATATGTGTCGCCGCGGTTCTCCTTTGATATGACATGTGGAGGCCATGCACATCTAGAGGATGTGTGCTGATTGATATGGTATGTGGAGGCTACGCACATCTAGAGGATGTGTGCAGATTGATGGAGGCATTGCAGGGCCATGGGATACATATGATATAATATAACAATAATTAAATATAAACAGTGGATTTGAATTATATTTATGTGTGTCACCGCGGTTCTCCTTTGATATAGCATGTGGAGGCCATGCACATCTAAAGGATGTGTGCTGATTGATATGGCATGTGGAAGCCACGCAAATCTAGAGGATGTGTGCAGATTGATGGAGGCATTGCAGGGCCGTGGGACACATATGATATAATATGACAATGATTAAATATAAACAGTGGATTTGTTTACAATGCATATTCTGGTATTTGTTTTTATAAGCTTCCATGAATATTTTGACTTAATGATATGCATGATTATGATAGCATGTTAATTAAATTGGAAGTTTCTATGAAAATTATGACTTGATAATATCTTGAGAGATAAGATGATATATGACTATTTTATGTCATTATTATAGGCTTACTTATTGAGTGTGAGCTCATATAAATCTCACAATATTTTTCAGAGCCTCAGGATTGAAGAAGAACCATAGGGTCGTTGGAGCTTCTATTTAAAATAAAGTGGATTCATATGTTGATGTAACCCCAGTAATGTTTGCGTGTAGGGCTTGTAGCCCAAATCTTTAGTTATGGATTGTATTAAAGTTATGGACTTGAATGATATATATAGGTTGTTGCCTTTCTTGAATTCAGTGTCATGACGCCTTGCATGCTCGGCATGCAGCGGATTGTCACCATAACTCAAAATTTTAGGTCTGAAACGTGACAATCATCGTCTACGACCAATCCAGTGGCAAATCCAGCGTCCTTGAGTCCCTCGCCGGCCGGCATCAGCCTCACCCGTGGCCAGGCATCTGCACCCGGGTCCCACTCATCATGCGCCTCAAAAACGATCCTTCCCCTTCCCAGCCTCAACTGGAGCTCCAGTACAGAGACAAGACCGTCCCCACATCCGAAGACGGCATCAAGGACGCCGTCAATTCAGCCACCGATGATATTGCTGGCGATGGCAAAGGCATCTCCGACACGCCGCTCACTCTCATCGTCAAGAAGAGAGGTGTCCCTGACCTTCCGATGGTCGACTTGCCCGGCATCACCCGTGTCCCGGTCCGTGGACAGCCGGACAACATCTACGAGTAGATATCGGAAATTATAATGAAGTACATCACTCCAAAGGAGAGCCTCATTCTGAACGTTTTGTCGGCAACCGTCGAGTTCTCGACCTGCGAATCGGTCAGGATGTCGTACGTGGCAAGTCGACCGGACCGGCGAGAGAGTGAATGAAGGTTATTATTATTATTATTATAGGAATTTAATGCTTATCATGCAATTCTTAGTAATTAAGAATAATGTGATATTCATATTCTTTATATAGTCAAATTATAATTTTAATAAAAGAGAGTCAAAGTATAACTTTTATATATATAATATAATATATATATATATATATTAAAGAAAGAGCATGAGCAAGGCACAATGGGGATGGGGTGGGGAGTGGGGTGAGATGTAAGGAATGAGATAGGATGGACAAAAATTTGTCCCAATCCATCCATTACCATTCCTAGGTCCGCTAGGATATCATTTGGTTTCTACCTCATAAATTTACCTCGTAAACTTGAGGCAACTTTGCAAACTCAAATCATGGACTTGGCATTAAAGACCCAGGACCAATGAATATCGATCCGTTGAGAAAATGGATATATATATATATATATATATCTGACTTCTACATTAAACTCATTTATCTTATCATACAAAAATACTATGACCTCCACCTCCCATAACCTACTTCCAATTGCTTCAACCTTCCATTAAAGCAGTTTCATAAAGTTTTTGCCCCTTCTGTTGTAGCATGCAATAACTAAATTACGGGATGGTCTCTACATTAGGCTTTACTTTCCACCCCAATTGAAAGATTCCCCTTGACAAATTCGGGTCTTAAGCATCTTCTCTAGGGGAAACTTTTGCTGAGTCAATGGACCAAACTACCGAGGTCGAGCACGTTCTTAAATTACTCTTCCTGATGCTTCATCCAGTCAACTCGGAAGAGCAAAAACAGCTTCTTTTGAAAGTGGACCCCCAAAAAAGCTTCACGGTTAGCTTCCACCAACTTCTCAGGTAGGGAGGACAGTCCTACTCTTCAGCCAAGCAATTATGAAAATTACATTCACCTCGTAAGTCTTGATCTTTTAGGAGGTATCAAAATTACCGTAGATTAATATATTTGTAAGTAAATGATATAAATAACATTTATATAAAAATAATTTATTCATTTTTTTTTTGTACATTTGAAATTAACTTTCAGTATCTATATTCTTTTGCATTATAACTTTTCTAAGTATATTACTAAAATGTATTCAATTTTTTATAATATTCTTTATTCTTTTAGGTTTATTTTACATATTGGTCATATAACATCCTTGTATAATTGATGCCCATTTTCTAGTATCAAATAGACTTTCGTTCATATTTTTAGTATATAAACATATATATATAAATTTTTTAGTTAAACTAATTTTTGACTCTCGAATTTAAAAGGGTGTATCACTTTATTTTCTAAACTTCAAAAAGTTACAAAATTGATCTTAAACTTTGTTTTTTTGTTTCTCTTTGGTCCTTGCCATTAAAACAAGGTAATGCTATCAGGAACTCACCTATGCAGTATTCGATGCATCTTCCACCTCATTATCACATCAACAAAAACAAAATAAGAGAGAGAAAGAAATAGGGAAGGCAAGGTGCGGAAAAGGCCGTCACAAAAGCCGCACCTTACCCTAGGGCTCAATATAGAATTGGGCCGCGAAAGCTACCCTCCCTCCCTCATGCAGCCTTCCCCTGCAGGCGGCACGAAAGCCGCCCCCTTCACTCCACGGCCCTTCCCCTATGGGGCGGTGCAGAAAAAGGGCCGCGGAAGCTGCCCCCCCCCCCCCCCGCCCGCCCCAACACATTGCGCATCGCGGAAGGAGCAGGGTTTTGGGGGGGGTGCTGAGGGGAGGACAGGGCCAGATTCGATAGCCCCCCTTCCACGCCGAGCCTCGAGAGAGGGAAGGTGCAGCTTTCACTGTTAGTGTATGCCCTAAATTCAATTGGATTGAATGTTGTATACATTTTATGAATACAAATCAAATAAAATAGTTTTTTTTATCTATTCAGATGTATTTTATTTGATATATTTATCTGTGAGATAAAGTCCAAAAGAATATGAACCGTACATATGGAATTTGTAATAGATATTACGAATTATGAGATTCAAATTGCACATTATGGTTCAATTCTTTAAACTTCCCTAGTCGATGTGTAGATGGGACTGGACACCATCGAACACCATGAGACTGGCACACATTGCATATCCTCACCCTTGGGGTGAGCAGCTGATTTCATAAGCTGAAGTATGAAGATACTTGGATAGGTATGTGGATGCTCATTATTGTAACGATGCATTGGATGACCCGTACAGAGATCCTATATGAATATTCTATATAGTGTCAATGGTTGATCTCTAAATGACGGTGGTGTGAGTGATCCTTTGACTTGAGATCTTCATTATATCTCATGTGTGGAATGTCATGCTTTGACGACATCCAAATGTCGCTCTAGCCACGGGTGGCAAATATGGTGTCGATTGGGTATGACATGAAGCACATGAAGATGGTGTTTGATCAAGACATGATTCGTCTTCCTTGATAGAAAGGGTTATATCCCACGGCCACTTGATGGATTGAATTGATTGTTAAATCCTTGCAAGGTTGAGTTAGAATTCGAAATGGTTTCGAAGTTCTAATTCATATGAGTCAATTTTTTCTGAGATCAAGTAAATAAAGATCAATTACAGGGTTGACACATTACATACCACTGATTGATTTGGGATATGTGACGAATGGATTTGATCATACGGTAACCGTTCATGGACAGGTGTTGTCGATGGTCACATCAACAAAACCTTTAGCAGTTGGGTGGTCATGATGCTTTGCTAGAGGCCTCTCATGATCTATAATCATGTTGTTGACTTGGACAAAGAGTTATCCAATCATTCCTAGGGTCTATGATTAGGACATGATTATTGCCAACATGTTAAAGGGCCTAATGGATCACACGCATTAAGAAGAATTTTGGATGAATTAAAATAAGAATTAAATTAGATTTAATTCAGATAAGATGATCAATTAAATAATTGGGTGAGACCCAATTTAAAGAAGATAAAATAATAATGGATATGATCCATTATAGTAGAAGGAATGTTAAGGAGAAATTATTTGTGCATATGATGAACAAATAATTGGATACCCAAATATGACTTGATCCATGTGATGGATGGCTCTGATTATTCGGGTATGAATGGCCAATCTTAGCCATGTGAAGATGGAATCATGCCCATAGGATGAGGCATGATGAATCTCTACGGTTCAATGATGAACACGTACAAATCGGGGCATGTAGTTATGAGATAACTAACTCCTAATTTTAAAAGCTAAGATTGTGACACTTGAATTAACGTTACCATGAGAATGAGAGTTTCTTTTATTTCCTTGGATTAACGTTACCATGACGTTACCATGAGAATGGGAGTTTCTTCTATTTCCTTGGATTAACGTTAACATGACGTTACCATGAAAAGAGGTCTCTTCTTCTCCCTTGGAACGTTTCTTTCTCACCCTATAAATATGATTCCTTCCTTCTAGGAAGTCAGAGCATGAGAAGAAAAAGATTATATCTTTCTTCAAAGATATCTGCTGTATTTCTATAAGGGGATTCAAGAGGCGCTAGCACCCCTCTTTCTCCCGTAGTGTCATCTTCATACTTTGGAGGTCTTCATCCCCTCTTCTCTGCGTGAATCACCATTAGAGGCCGGACACGTGGACGGCTAGTGACAAAGGATTAACCGGCTTCATCCTCATCTACATCGATAAAGGACACAGGTATTAATGAAATTAGATTTTATTTGAGATTTAATGAATCTATTCCTAAGGATCCTGAGCATCTAGAATTTTGTATTATATCTTCCATAATATTTTCATGAATTTGATTCATATCTAGAATACATAATTCCCAACAGTGGTATCAGAGCCTACTTAGGCTACAGATTCATTAATCTGATAGAATACTTGAGTCAATATGATTGATAATATAATTTTTATTATGCTTAAAATCATGAAGAGTTTTCATATGTTGATAATAAATCTAAAATATAATAAAATATTTATTATTTGATGATAAATAATATTATTTAGATTTATGCATGTTCATTATCATGTTAAAATAGAGTACTTTGATATGTGATATCAGAGATAAAGATTTATTATATGATAATAAATAATAATTCATTTAGATTTAATCATATATGTGTCATGTTAAAATAGCAATTATTATTTATGCATGATAGATACTATATGCTGAAATCCTAGAAATCATGTTTAGGATTTAATTTTAACATGATTATTGATATGATTAAGATTTGATATTCTTATGATAATGAACATTGAAAATTTAGTTTGGATATTTGATCAAGATAAGATTGTGATTAAATGTAATCATATAGAATTTAAAATCTTATATTTTGAATCTAAAATCTTATCATGATAAGAATATGATTAGGGTTTGTTAGAGACATTAGGATTTACATGGGATGTGAAACTGACATGTCATAACATGTAATTAAATGATAAAAAAAATTTAAAATTTGAATTAAGAACTCTTATCATAACACCCTAGCTAGATCACAATCCATAGTTATCATAAAATGTAATAGATGATAAAGATTTAGGAAACTTAGACTTAACCATGTCATTGTTTGATCCTATAATCCTATAATTGATTTAATCAATTAAGAGCTTTCCTTAACAATGGCCAGATCAGCTGATCAATGGGGTCCTATTTAGCATACCCTTCGATCCCATTGAATGGGTTTTCCCAGGCAGCGAATGGAGCAATTAAAAACTATGATCAAACCTTTCTAGACACCAATGTAGTTAAGCCCAATTGATTAGATCAATTATAAGATCATAGGATCAAACAATGACATGGTTAAGTCTAAGTTTCCTAAATCTTTATCATCTATTACATTTTATAATAACTATGGATACTGATCTAGCTAGGGTGTTATGATAAGAGTTCTTAATTTAAATTTTAAATTTTCTTATCATTTAATTACATGTTATGACATGTCGGTTTCACATCCCATGTAAATCCTAATGTTTCTAACAGACCCTAATCATATTCTTGTCATGATAAGATTTTAGATTCAAAATATAAGATTTTAAATTTCATATGATTACATTTAATCACAATCTTATCTTGATCAAATATCCAAACTAAATTTATGCATGTTCATTATCATGTTAAAATAGAGTACTTTGATATGTGATATCAGAGATAAATATTTATTATATGATATAATAATAATTCATTTAGATTTAATCATATATGTATCATATTAAAATAGCAATTATTATTTATGCATGATAGATACTATATGCTGAAATCCTAGAAATCATGTTTAGGATTTAATTTTAACATGATTATTGATATGATAATTAGGGTTCCTAAATTAGACAGCGATTAGGATCCTAATTTGATTAGGAGTCCCAATCATAAGATTGGATCTTATGAAATTAAGGTTAATTGAGATTAATCTAAAATCTACATATAGGATATGTAACCTAGCATAATACAAATGTTGTAGATGGGACCTATATACGCTAAATCACTCCACGAATATTAAGTCATAAGCCGAGGTCGAGTGTACTTATGAGGAGTTGATTGTGGAACAATGGGTTGACTTAACTAGATTAGTTGGCATAATTGGCCAAAGTCAGGGTCAGTCTAATCTAGAGGTAAACTTTAGGGTGATCACATATGGATGTAATTGATAAGGCAATGTCCCCTAAATGATATAGGAGTCACATTAGATGTGATTGATGATAATCTACCAAATTTGGCTTACCAAGATTTGTTGTGCCATAGCCAAGGTCAAGGTAATTCAAATAAGAATCCTAGCCCACTAAGGAAATTGAATGCCAATTTCTCGAGATTAATAAAGAGGGCTATTAACCTTGATAAAATAATGGGAGAAACCAACTTAATTAAAAATCTAGAATTACCATATTAAGTTGATGATTAGTATTCATAGTAATTGACTCATTCTAATTTTATGTAGGTTATCAGAGAAACCATGAGTGTAAATATCAACCTTAGGAATATTTTAGAATCCAACAAATTGATTGGACTCAACTTTCCTGATTGGCTAAGGAATGTAAGGATCGTTCTTCGATCTGAAAAAAATTCTTTTTGTCCTACATGAGGTTGCACCGGAGGTTCCACCAGCGGATGCTCCGACTGAGGCTCTTGTGGCATACAACCGGTATAAAGATGCTGAATACATAGCCACATGTTTGATGTTGTCCTTAATGTCACCTGATCTTCAGAAACAGCATGAGCATATAAATGCTCAAGAGATTTTGATGCACCTACAAGAGTTGTTTGGTGCACAGTCTCAATATTAGAGGTTTCAAACTTCTAAAGAGATATTTTAGTGCAAAATGACTGAGGATTCATCAGCGGGTGCCCACTACTAAAAATGATCAATCTGATTGAGAAGTTGGCATGATTGGGTTTTGTGATGGATCATGAACTAAGTATTGATTTGGTTCTACAGTCATTACCTCCCAACTATTCGCAGTTTGTTCTTAATTTTAACATGAACAAGCTAGAGACATCTCTACCTGAGCTCGCAAATATGCTGACGAATGCCGAGCCCAACATTAAGAAAGAAAAGGGGCAGGTTATGGTCGTGGAGTCCTTTGGCACTCGTAAGAAGCAACCAAAGAAGAATAAGGTCCAAAAGGCCAAGGCGACTAAACCAAATAAGGGCATTAAGAAAAATAAAGTAGCCAAGGGGAAGTGTCACTTCTGTGGCAAGGAAGGGCACTGGAAGCGAAACTGTAAGGCTTATCTGGCTAGCCTGAAAGAAAAGAAACATACAGATGCTTCTACATCAGGTATATTTATGATTGAGATGTTTTCTTCTGTTACTTCTTATTCCACTTGGGTATTGGATACCGGTTATGAATCTCATATTTGTATTAATATGCAGATGATAAGAAGTAGTAGAAAGCTAGAAAAAGATGAAGTGATCCTGGGCGTGGGAAATGGAGCAAAGGTTGCTGCTTTAGCTATAGGATCTTATTCTTTGTCTTTACCCACTGGGCTTGTAATGGAGCTTAATAATTGTTACTATGTTCCAAACATAACAAAGAATATTATTTCCATTTCATGTCTTGTAAATGATGGATATACATTTGAAATTGGAAATAAAGGAATTTTAATTTTTAAAAATAAAATGTTCTTTGATTCTGCTGAAATGTTCAACGGGATTTATGTTTTAAATTTACAATGCCCTATTCTCAATGTAGAAACTAAGAAATTAAAATCAAATAATTCTAAGAACTCGTTCCTATGGCACTGTCGTTTAGGCCATAAAAGAAACACGTTTAACCAAGTAACATAAGGATGGCTACTTGGGTCATTCGATTGGGAATCATTTGAGGAATGTGAGTCGTGCTTCGTGGCAAAATGACTAAGTCATCCTTTACTAAAAAGGGTGAGCAAGCAACTGAATGTTTAGGACTAGTACATTCGGATGTTGTGGTCCTATCAATATTCAGGCAATAGGAGGTTTTTTTTACTTCATCATATTTATAAATGACCATAGCAGGTATGGTTATATATATCTGATGAAGCATAGATCTGAAGCCTTTGAAAAGTTCAAAGAATTCAGATCCGAGGTAGAAAAACGAAGTGGCAAAAGTATTAAGACATTTTGATCAGATCGAGATGGGAAATACTTAAGCCATGAGTTCTTAGAATATTTGAAGAAGAATGAGATTCTCTCTTAGTGGACTCCTTCTAGTACGCCACAGCATAATAGTGTATCAGAAAGGAGAAATCGCACATTATTAGATATGGTGCGATCAAAGATGAGCCTTGCAAATCTTTCAAAAATATTTTCGGGTTATGCCCTACACATAGCCGAATACACTCTAAACCGAGTTCCGTCTAAGTCGGTCAGCTCCACTCCCTATGAGATATGGTGTGGAAAGAAATCAACCCTTAGTCATCTAAGGATTTTGGGTTGCTACGCTTATGTAAAGCGTAATGAGTCAGACAAGCTGGGAGCTAGATCCGACAAGTGTAATTTTGTGGGATATCCTAAAGAAACAAAAGGATACTACTTCTACCATCCACTAGAGCAAAAGGTTTTTATCTCAAGGCATGCCATATTCCTATAGAATGAGATTTTTCTAAGAAACGGTAGTGGGAGAAATATTGAGATTAGTGAAACTCAAGAACCATAAATTGACACAGACCGATTATATGACATGTAGCAAATGTCAAATGCAGTGGGAGTTGAGCAGGAGACTCAACTCACATTCAGGCAACATTTACGTGAGCCTCTATCAGAAATGATGGAGCAATAGGTAGCTCCAAGTACACATCAGCTACGTAGGTCTAGTAGAATACATCATATTCATGAGAGATATTGATTTCTTATAGAAGATGATGAGCCTACTAACTACGATGAAGTAATTTGTGACATTGACTCCAAGAGATGGCTTGAAGCCATGAAGTCTGAAATGGCCTCCATGTACGACAACCAAGTATAGACTTTGGTTGATTCACCTGAAGGGATAAAACCCATTGGGTGCAAATAGGTCTTCAAGAAGAAGACAGACATGGATGGTAATGTGATTACCTATAAGGCGAGGCTAGTTGCAAAAGGTTATAAGCAAAGGCAAGGTGTTGACTTTGATGAAACCTTTTCTCCCGTAGCCATGCTTAAGTCCATAAGGATTTTGCTTGCGATTGCAGCCTATTATGATTATGAGATATGGCAAATGGATATCAAGACCGCCTTCCTAAACGGTGATTTAATGGAGGATGTGTATAAGATACAACCTGAGGGTTTTGAGTCCATTGATTCTCAAAAGGTATGCAAGCTGCAAAGGTCCATTAATGGACTTAAGCAAGCCTCTAGAAGTTGGAACATCCGTTTTGATGAAACAATCAAAAAGTTTGATTTTATCAAAAATGAGGATGATCCATGTGTGTACAAGAAGGTTAGTGGGAGTGTTATTATTTTCCTGATATTATATGTAGATGACATATTATTGATAGGAAACAATGTATCCTTGCTACAAGAAGTGAAGGAATGGTTGTCCAGCAAGTTCTCCATGAAAGATTTGGGAGAAGCAGCCTACATATTGGGTATTAAGATCTATAGAGATAGATTTAGGAGGTTGCTTGGATTATCCCAATCAACGTACATAGATAAAGTGCTAAAATGGTTAGCATGGAGGAATCCAAGAAGGGATTCCTGCCGGTATCGCATGGGATACATCTCTCCAAGGACATGAGTCCTAAGACCCAAATGAAGAGAGAGCACATGAATAGGATTCCATAGGCCTCAGCAATCGGATCCATCATGTATGTGATGCTATGTACGAGACCTGATGTTTCTTATGCATTGAGTATCACTAGTAGATACCAGGCAAACCCTAGTAAGAAACATTGGATGGCCATCAAGAATATCCTTAAGTACTTACGAAGGACTAAGGATATGTTCTTGGTTTATGGAGGACCCGAACTCATAGTTCAGGGTTATACGGATTCTAGTTTCCAGTCTGATAAACATGATTATAAATCTCAATCAGGCTATGTCTTTACACTCAATAGTGGTGCAGTCAGCTGGAAGAGTTCCAAGCAGGAAATGACTGTCGACTCTACAACCAAGTCCGAGTACATTGCAGCATTAGATGCAGCCAATGAAGCAGTTTGGATCAAAAAGTTCATCACTGAACTTGGTATGGTTCCAAACATTGCTGATCCAGTACACTTGTATTGAGACAACAATAGAGCTATTACGCAAGCTAAGGAACCAAGGTCTCATCAGAGGTCCAAACATGTACTTAGGAGATACCATGTAATTAGAAAGATTATTGGTAGAAATGATGTAAAAATAGAATGAGTCCCCACTGAGGATAATGTAGCTGATTCGTTCACTAAAGCCCTGCCGCAGCAGAAGCATGATAATCATGTTAAGTCACTCGATATTAAATACATGGGTGAATGGCTCTAGTGCAAGTGGGAGAATGTTAGTGTATGCCTTAGATCCAATTGGATTAAATGTTGTATACATTCTATGAATACAAATCAAATAAAATGGTTTCTTTATCTATTCAGATGTCTTTTATTTGATATATTTGTCTGTGAGATAAAGTCCAAAAGAATGTGAACCGTGCATATGAAATTTATAATAGAGATTACAAATTGTGAGATTCAAATTGTACATTATGGTTCGATTCTTTAAACTTCCTAGTCGATGTGTAGATGGGACTGGACACCATTGAACACCATGAGACTGGCACACATTGCATATCCTCACCCTTGGGGTGAGCAGCTGATTTCATAAGCTAAAGTATGAAGATACTTGGATAGGTATGTAGATGCTCATTATTGTAACGATGCATTGGATGACCCGTACAGAGATCCTATATGAATATTCTATATAGTGTCAATGGTTGATCTCTAAATGACAGTGGTGTGAGTGATCCTTTGACTTGAGATCTTCATTATATCTCATGTGTGGAATGTCATGCTTTGACGACATCCAAATGTCGCTCTAGCCACGGGTGGCAAATATGGTGTCGATTGGGTATGACATGAAGCACATGAAGATGGTGTTTGATCAAGACATGATTTGTCTTCCTTGATAGAAAGGGTTATATCCCACGGCCACTTGATGGATTAATTGATTGTTAAATCCTTGCAAGGTTGAGTTAGAATTCGAAATGGTTTCGAAGTTCTAATTCATATGAGTCAATTTTTCCTGAGATCAAGTAAATAAAGATCAATTACAGGGTTGACAGATTCCATACCACTGATTGATTTGGGATATGTGACGAATGGATTTGATCATATGGTAACCGTTCATGGACAGGTGTTGTTGATGGCCACATCAACAAAACCTTTAGTAGTTGGGTGGTCATGATGCTTTGCTAGAGGCCTCTCATGATCTATAATCATGTTGTTGACTTGGACAAAGAGTTGTCCAATCATTCCTGGGGTCTATGATTAGGACATGACTATTGCCAACATGTTAAAGGGCCTAATGAGTCACACGCATTAAGAAGAATTTTGGATGAATTAAAATGAGAATTAAATTAGATTTAATTCAGATAAGATGATCAATTAAATAATTGGGTGAGACCTAATTTAAAGAAGATAAATAATAATGGATATGATCCATTATAGTAGAAGGAATGTTAAGGAGAAATTATTTGTGCATATGATGAACAAATAATTGGATACCCAAATATGACTTGATCCATGTGATGGATGGCTCTAATTATTCGAGTATGGATGGTCAATCTCAGCCATGTGAAGATGGAATCATGCTCATGGGATGAGGCATGATGAATCTCTACGGTTCGATGATGAATACGTACAAATTGGGGCATGTAGTTATGAGATAACCAACTTCTAATTTCAAAGGCTGAGATTGTGATACTTGAATTAACGTTACCATAGGAATGGGAGTTTCTTCTATTTCCTTGGATTAACTTTACCACGACGTTACCATGGGAATAAGAGTTTCTTCTGTTTAACGTTACCATGACGTTACCATGAAAAGAGGTCTCTTCTTCCCCCTTGGAACGTTTCTTTCTCACCCTATAAATATGATTCCTTCCTCCTAAGAAGTCAGAGCATGAGAAGAAAAAGATTAGATCTTTCTTCAAAGATATCTTCTATATTTTGTAAGGGGATTCAAGAGGCGCTAGCATCCCTCTCTCTCCCGTAGTGTCATCTTCATACCTTGGAGGTCTTCATCCCCTCTTCTTCGTATGGATCACCGTTAGAGGCCGAACACGTGGACGGCTAATGAAAAGGATTAACCGACTTCATCCTCATCTACATCGATAAAGGACTCATGTATGAATAAAATTACATTTTATTTGAGATTTAATGAATCTATTCCTAAGGATCCTGGGCATCTGGGAATTTTGTATTATATCTTCCATAATGTTTTCATGAATTCGATTTATATCTAGAATATATAATTCCCATCATCCACTACGATCCTTACTACACCCTACCTTTTCTCTTTCTCTCTTTTTTTTTGTTGACATGCTGATGAGGTAGAGAACACATAAAATGCCACCACGTAGGTGAGTTTTTAATGGCATTATCATGGTTTAATGGTAAGGATCAATAAAAAATAAAAAATAAAGTTTAGGATCAATTTTATAATTTTTTTTAAGTTTAGGAACTAAAATGATATACTTCTTAAGTTCAAGAATTAAAATATAGTTTAACCTTTTTTTTATAAAAATAAGTTTATATTCTTATTGTTTACTAGTTAAATAATAGTATTGCATCCTTTTCTAAGGTGTTAATGACTTTTCTAACTCAAGCAGAGGTTGATGGGAAGTAAAGCCTAGATCATGTGGATCTCTCTTTGTGCCTTTTGTAGACGGCATCAAAGGTTAGTCAAAGGTTGAGATCATCTTTTGAACTATATTCTTCATCACATGAGAGCAAAGGAAACTATAAAAAAATAAAAGTAAGGTTGAGAGATGAAAGAGAAAAAGATTTAACGATATGTTAAAAAAAGGATAAGGGATGGGCGGGGGCAGTGTTTTTAACATGTGAAAGAGGAAGGGATGGAGATTATCCTTTTGGCTTGGTTTTCATCTCACAGGGCTAAAGGTTGGAATAAAAAAAAAATACGAGATCAAGAGAAGAAAAAAAGAAAAAATTAATGATATAAAAACCAATAAAGAGGAAGAAGTGAGAAAAATTGCCAAACTTATCATTAGAGGAAGTAAGATAATTTAAAATTTTAAAAAGTAAGGTGTGCTATTTGGTAGATGAGAAATTAACTTGCCCATTTGCTCAATAGTATATTTTTTTTTTATTTCAAAAACAAATGATATTCATAGAAAGTTGGTTTGCTCATTTGATTTCTTTAACCAAAGTAATAGATGTTAAAGTTATTTTTTAATGTATAAAAGGATACTTTTTCTATAACATTTAAAAAAATAGGACAAATAAAAATGTCACCGCATCGATGAGCATATACAGCAAAGATGATCGAGTTAACTCTTATGTGATTGATCAAGCTACGTTTAAATCCACTAGCGGAGCTATAATCTAATAGACAACAAGAGTCACTTGCTAGGATAAGCTATAATCTAATAGACAACAAAGTTACTTATTGATAGTATCGACACTAGAATCGATTTTGCATCGACATCAACATTGATTTTAGTATCGATGTTAGAATCGATCTTTGCATCGATGTCAGAGTTAATCTCGATATTGATGCTAGAGTTGGCACCAATATCAAAATCAATCTCGATGCCAATGCTGAGTCAGCAAAGACCAGAATCGGCCTTGGCCTCCAACATCCGATAGTAGAGTCGGCCTTCCTCTTCCATCAAGCATGGATAATTTTAATTCTATCCTATTCTTTATTCAATTCCGTCCGTCCTTTATTCAATCCTGACCTTATTTTTATTTATTTATTTATTTATTGTTAGAAAGCGCTTCTGAATAAACCCGGCTCAACTGTCCCGACCTCTAAGCCTCCCGCTCACATTAACGGCTCGCTATAAGATCCCCGTTTGATCTTCGTTCTCCGGTAATCGGAAAACTCCCTCCTCCTGCTCCGATTCGTCGTTTCTTCTCCGCCCCATCACCCACCGACGGCCGTGTTTTCTGGCTCCGCCTTTCTCCGCCGCCGGTGGCGTTTCGATGGCGGAGCTCGACGCCAAGAAATAACGAACGGGTGCGGACGACTCCAACGCGCACCGTACGTACGTATATCTTGCTCTAGGGCATCGAGCGATTAATGGATAAGAAGCGATGGAATGGTAGACGAAAAGAAAATCTGACGGGAAAGAAAAAAGAGAAGTGGTGACATGGCGGTAATTTGGGACGTGCAGATTTTGAGGTAGAGGAAGCTTTTTCTTTTTAGAACCTTAGAACCCTAATTTTCTTGAATCTTTAATCTCGAATTACCATGTTTTTCTCTTCGTCATGCCTTGGTATTGTAGGAAGGGAAAATGATAAATACGAATTAAATGACTAAAGTTCTGCCATCTTTTATAAGACATGTCTGATAAGATGACAGCATAATTCACTAAATCTGGTGGCAAAAGAAAGAAAGCTCTTAATTTCGATGCAATAATTTTACTCTTGGAACTGCTAACAGCATCACAGGACTTGTACCAGTACAATCGACAGAGCTTCTTTAAGTAGATGCCAGAGGAATTGAATTTTGTCCTGCTGTTTAATATGTTCCTGAAAGACATGTATGCTCTACAAAGCCAATATTCATTATAATAAAAACTATTTTATCAATACACATATTATTTTCATGGTACATTATAATTAATACAATCATTAGATTATATTTCTGTTCTTAGATTATATTTTATGAAGGTCATGTTAATAATAGAGATTATTAATAGAGGATGATGATATTCCAAATTCCATATAGCCTAAAATTTAATCATAACCTTAAAATATAAAAGGAAGATATATTCTATTCTATTATGGTTGTTACGCAAATAACATGGGTATTTAGAAAGTAACAAACACTGATTAGACCAATAGGAGCACTCTAGTCTTGAACCAATCGTTGTTGCAAAAGAGTTGTTCTAACTATAGTTATAAAAAGTCATTATCAACCGAGGGTATTGCTAAATCTTATGTTGATTATATATAGCTTTAATATTGACATGTTGGGCTCCATATATAATACATAAAAATTAGTAGATATTCAAAATTGTAAGAGACAAAGGAAAGCCATCACTTATATATAATGGGATCTAAGAGATTTTGTGCAAAAAGAGCATGTGTGTAAACTTAGGAGGGCTTTGCAATTGTGAAGTCTAATAGGGACATTTTATTTTACCTAAATTTATGTTGATCATGTACCTATATTCACTATATATTTAAAATGGGTGCATTACAACATTTTTTTTTTAAAAAAAGGATCCTGATCTTACTAACAGTTCCATGACATATACAGAATATATATCCTTGATGCTTGATAGGAGCCTTCCATAGGCATGGCTATATTTTGCCAGTATGAGATCTGCCTACCTCTTGTGTATATAATGTAAGCCTGTTGTTTATTTAAAACTCTCAATGATATTATGTGGTGCTTTCTTGCATCTGGCATCATGTGATTGGTTTTTTTATTCAGCACATGCTATGAGGAGGCCTCACCTTTGGAGATGCAATAGGTGTTATAAGTGTTTTTCTGGTTGCTAACTATTGGGCTTGTGTTTCCATCACTTAATGAATAAAAAAGTGCCTGTTTCATGGCAGCAAGAAACGTCTCTATTTTATTTTGTGTTTATTCATTAGCATTTGTTTCATGCGATTGGTGCCCCCTTCCCCCTCCCTCTTTTTGTTATTTGTTCTGTAAGTTCCACACTCTTAAGATTACATTCACTGTGTTTTTCATAACACTTTGTCTCCAATTTAGTGGGTGCAGATATCACTACTGGAATTTTATACATCTGAAGCGATCATCATGCCACATCTTATTTTATGGAAAAATTCATATCTACATTTACCAATTTTTATTATTAGATTTAGATGGCATACAACTGTAGAAATATGTTTTTGCGTGTTTAGATTCTTAGCTTTGACCCAATGTTACAAGTTACTCGATTCAGTCCATAGGATAGTTGCTGAGGTTGCATTACTATCTTGGCACGCAAAATATGCAACTTGACATTTGGGGTTTCCTTGTAGTTTTACCAGCCTACCAGGTCTTTCATTATCTCTTCCTTTTTGTTGATAATGCAGCCATTGTTTTCTGAGATCCATCAAATGGAGTTACTTTTTAGAGTGCGTGATGCAATATGCATTCTGGTGAATGTTTGACTTCTTATGATGGTTTCTGCAAATAGAATTCTAGTGATGAATGTTTTCTGCAGTATAAAGTATAACCGCTTATTCTTTGTCTTATTGTATTAGTAAAACCTAAATGTTCCTTTATATGTACTGTGAATCTACTAAAAGGATTTTTAGATAATAGAAGTTTAAAAATAACATATGCCAAATGAGAATGAAACCTAAATTTGGACCACTCAATTCATAAGTTATACCTTAAACTTGTAGTCATTTTTGAACTTGCAAACCTTGGATGTTGACCAAGGTCATAGAGCTAACACTTATTGATCACAAAAAAGATGCTTTCAATGAATTTAAGATAAAAAATTTGATGTTTGGGTGTTTATTTTCAAGATAAGCACGTATATGTTGGTAGTGTATAAAAAATTTGAACCCTTTGATAGTATATATTAAATTTGAACCTTTTGATCTGAGAATCTTGGATGCTCAGATCAACTTTGATTTGAGTTTCTTGAATGTGAAGGTGCTAGCTTATCAAGCTGGTAGTGTTCTTGGTAGTTGGACCAAGCAACTTGGGATCAAATTTTGCCTTCACTAGGGTTTGGGGGCTGAGTATTTGGGAAGGGCTACCCTCCATTGTGTAGCTCATTCACTATAGATCCTTTATAAAACAAAACAAGAATCTTGAATCTGATAAGGCATTTTCAATAATTTACTCTTTTAATGGTCTAAGAATGATCCTTCATGCTTTACGTTCAAAGGAGTAAAAGAAATGGTTCATGGTATTGTGGCTAAATTCAGTATCAATGTTTAGCAATCTCAGTCTACGTTATTGCTTTCATTGTAACAAATTTGGATATTAGGAAATCTTTATACTTCTTTATGAAAAAGAGAAGACATTATTTTATCACTTGCTAGCCATCCTATTTAATCATCTTTACTCACAATAGTGGACTTGGTTTTCACCTTTAATTCTTAGGGGGTGTTCTGTAATTCAAATAGGATCAGCATGATGATCTTAGATCATCATGATTGTTATCCCAAGATGATGTAATTCCCAATTAACCCTTTGAAAGTATATATTAAATTTGAACCTTTTGATATGAGAATCTTGGATGTTCAAATCAACTTTGATTTGAGTTTCTTGAATGTGAAGGTGCTAGCTTATCAAGCTGGTAGTGTTCTTGGTAATTGGACCAAGCGACTTGGGATTGAATTTTGCCTTCACCAGGATTTCGAGGCTAGGAGTGTATTTGGGGAAGGGCTACCCTCCATTGTGTAGCTTATTCACTATAGATTCTTTTATAAAACAAAACAAAAATCTTGAATTTGATAAGGCATTTTCAATAATTTATGCTTTTAATGATCTAAGAATGATCCTTCATGCTTTACGTTCAAAGGAGTAAAAGAAATGGTACGTTCAAAGGAGTAAAAGAAATGGTTCATGGTATTGTGGCTAAAATTAGTGTCATTGTTTAGCAATCTCAGTCATCGTTATATGTTGCTTTCATTGTAACAAATTGGATATTAGGAAATCTTTATACTTCTTTATGAAAAAGAGAAGACATTATTTTATCACTTGCTAGCTATCCTATTTAATCATCCTTACTCACAGTAGTGGACTTGGTTTTCACCTTCAATTCTTTAGGGGTGTTCTGTAATTAAATGGGATCAACATGATGATCTTAAATCATCAGTGATTGTTATCCCAAGATGATGTAATTCCTAATGATCCATAATTATCATATTTGGTATGCTGGCTTAGTGATTAAAGATTTTTAGGTATTTATGGTTAACCTGTTTGATTTGTAATGAGAATTCAAAATTATTGACCATGTAATACCAAAAATATCTTTGATATATTTTACAACTATCATGATACTTTATTATTATTTCATATTATTTATTATTATATTATTTAAATTTACATTATTTTTATAATATAGTATAATATTATAATATTATATTTTAATTAAATTATAAAATAACACAATATTATAATATCATGACTATATTATATTACAACTATTATTATAATACAATAAAATAATATAATTATACTATACGATATTATAATTATAATATTAAATTTATAATTAAAAATAGTATTAGATGCCTTTTTCTATAGATAAGGCCATAAGGGGCATTTTAGCCTTCAAATCTCAACATAAGATCACTGTTTTAGGATGATTTTAGATGCTCATTCTCAAGTATAGGCCTAAGATCACTAAATTGGGCGATGATTCTAGAAGAGGATGTAATTTAGGATCACTGCCATGTAAAATCATTATGGTACAACCAAACGTGGTGATCCCATTAACTCACATAGATCATCAGCGATCTTAAATAGATCACCTCATACAAATACCCTTTTTAAGTTATGATTGTCGCCTTTGAGAATATGGGGTTCTTAGATGTTCAACATATTGCAAAGACTTCTTACTTGGGTTGCCACATTCAATATGTTGTAGCTTCTGACTTCACTATAATCTGAGATTGCGGTTAATATTCATGATTTTGCATCTTGATCCAGTCACTATTTGGTGTTATAGTCAACACATTATTCAACATACTGTTTCAGCTGTTTGTGGAGGCCAAGTAATTGTTTACATATAAAGTGAATTGCCCATAAAAGGAATTTTTAGCCATTTGCTGCTTTTCGATGGTGTCTCTTGCATCTATATGAACCATGTGTGTATAAAAGACCATGTCTTTTTAAGAAAAATACCTAAAGTATGTCCTATCTTGTGCTTATGAATCATATAGCCTGACAGTTCTTAAATTTGTCTTTGCAAAATGATTTTAGTTCCACATTTTAATTGCTTTTCCATTGCATATCTGAAGAGAATTATGATGGATACTGGAGTGGCTGAAATAGTTTCTATCTAAAGCTTGACATAGTTCTAGTTTAGTAAGCTAGCTTAAGCTACATGCTGTCATTACCATTTAGTGGTGTCTACAGTAGTTTTTGGAGAACAAATCTGTCACATTTTATATGCATATTTGTTATGTTGATAGTGAGGCATGCTTTGTGCAGTTATTTTCACATCAATCTGTGTTAATCTTTGTACCTTTAATTTAGCAGGTGAGTTCCTGGTAGCTGTTATCAGCTACTACTTAGATGCTATGAGAAGGCATGTATTCACATGTGCAGTTAATGTTTTTAAACAGAAATACCTGTCATTTTATTGGTAGTCCTGGTTGGAAGTTTGTTTTACAGAGTACTATGTTCTTTGGATTATGTCACACCACATTTAAATGACTGCAGAGTATTGTTCCTGGTCTTGCTCATACATTGCATGTTATTGCTGATACCAAGCCATAAAAGCCTTGACAACTAGACGGATGGGCACTAAAGATGGTACACATTGATCACCTGTTATCTTCTTAGTTCAGTTGAAGCCTGTTGCATGGATTGATTAAGTATGTTCAAATCAAAGTAATGTTGAAAATATATAAAGGTTTGATATATCAAAATTACCCTAGATTTGGAGCTCTTGCTCGTGTCCCATCAATTTGCTGTTGAGGTTGGCATAACCTGAGATGAATAGGTACTCGTGGATTTTCAGTCACAGCAAAACCGTATGGACTAGTTGTATCCTTAATAGCTCCTCCATCTAACTCGTGTGTTGCATACACCTGCAAAGCAAATGCCATGCATACATGTGAAATTATAATATATTATTTTTTTTCAAGGACTGAACAAGATTTTAAAATGACATTGACATAGGGCATCCTGGTTAGTGGCTAGCATGGTACATGCCATGCTGTGTTGAGCCACTTGTCATGTGCCGGAACTAACAATATTGAAAAAGATCTAAAAATTAAAAAATCAAAAACTATATTGAAACAGAAGTATTAAAAAGGATCCAGTGTCTTGTTTTGACCAAGTGCTAGTGTTGATATTGGCTTGGCATGGTAGCCAAACCAGCATAGTGCAGCACTTAAATCTTGGGATTGAATTAATTTAGTTTTTGACCAAATCCATGCATATTTTACATAGTGCATGGTATGTGCAATGCATGTGGCTGTGGAAACATGGAGATAAGAGCTTCATGAGTCATTCTAGAGTTTGGATTACATAGCCAAATGGATATCTGTCTCAAACTCAATACCTTCTTCCGTAGCTCCATGTTTTCTTGTTGTATGAGGTTCATCTGCTTGTAGAGTTCAATGTTTTCATTGTGAATAAGGTACCCCTGCAACAAATTCTAAAAAATTAGATACTTGTAATGCAATACCTTCAACATTAAGAATGATATAACTACTATTTATCGATAAACCTTTTGGTTCAGTTCTTGGATTTCATAATTTAGAGTTTGTTCCTGCAGCAGAGAAAAGAAACACATCAAAATATAGAAGATATGGATAAGAAGGATTGATAAACAATATTTGGTGAGGAAAAGGGTTCTAGAAACCTTTTTCTTTCTGACACAATGTAGACTCATTTCAAGTTGGTTCTCTAAATTTTGTAGATCTTTGACACTTAAGCCAGACAGCTCCTCTCCCATCAATTGCCTGCAACCATTGATTAAAATTTTGAATGTGGTATGTTGTCAACTTATTTTTTTGGGTAACGATATGTTGTCAACTTATTTAATAGTGCAATTATCAACATTGATGCATCCATGCTCACCTGTAAGATTTATTCATGGTTTTTTGACTTTCAAATGGCTCGAGGTTTGATGGTATTGAGCAAATTTAGCCTAACGATCTGCTACAGAAAATTATAAAATTTATGTTTATAATAACTAAATTATGCATAATCTACACTCTGGTTTTGATTGTATTGAGCTAAGGTGGGAGTTTTATGGCTTCATGGGACGTCATATATGAATTTATTGTTTTAAAACATGTTTGACCCATACATGTTGACGCATGTCTTGTCGCCCATTAACATATACAAGTTGGCTTATGCAAGGACTGGGATTTCCATAAAGATATAAAGCTGTCAAATCAGGAGATTAAACTGCCTGAACTGCTAAAATTGATCTAGTCCAATTGTTAGGCACTGGCCAAAAAAAAATGTTAAAAGAAACAAAAGCCTTAAGCTTTGATTTTCATTATTTATTCTTTGTTCTGTCATGTTTCTTTGACTCCTCTCTTTTGAGGCCATCTTGCGCTGCCTTGACGGTCTTTTTATCATCCCCTTCCTCTCCTTGATTTCTAATCCCTTCCCTTCATATATCTTGCTACAACGTTCTTGATTATTGACTGGTATTGGTTAGTATGGGGTGTATCGTATCAACTTGATATAATATTGGTATGATATGAATGCCTAATCTGCCCCCACACTGATACATGGTACAATTTTGTGCTAACTTCAATATCATCAATGTGCCACTGCGGGATATATGATATTCTGACCTTATCGATAAGTTACTGGTATGGGGTTTGGCATTGAGATATAAAAATGTGATGCTAGGTTTGTGACCAATAGGTCAGACTTTTGACACTCTAGATCCCTAGGAATTGAATGAACGTTAAATTACACCATGAGGAATTTGTTATACATGAATGGTCTTGAAATTTTGAGTCATGTTGAATAATGCTAGCTTATTTTAAGATAAATATATGGTTATTTAGTTAAAACTTTTCTTGATGGTATAACATATAATGGAATATTGCCAATGACTATTTGGGCATAGAAACAATCTTTGAAATGTAAACAAGGTTAAGATGGTACCGATGATTTTCTTGTAAGTTTTGCAATTGCTGCCTCAAACTTGTCGCCTCCTTTTGCCAAAACTAGTGAGCACAAAGTACATAATTTAGTTCTTACAATATCTTTTTATATAATGGTAAGTAACAATAATAAAAACAAAGAATGAAAGCTAAAATCTACAAGAAATATTCCTTAAAGGAAGCATAAAAAATGTCATAGGAACAATGCATAGATCTTTGAATATATTAATATGTTGCAGTATAAATTAGAGTATCGATATCTTATGAGTATGCTTTCTCAAATGTTCTTTGAATATTTCTACATGTCTATGACTATGCATCATTTATATTCTGTACCTCTCAAAAGTCTCTCTTGTCCTTGTATGCTTATATTTGTGTGCGTGTATATGTGTGTGCATGCATCCGTGCATGCATGCGCAAGTGTCTAACAATCATTTTTTAACAAAATGTCTTTTTTTTTTTTTTTTACAGACCTTTGCCTTTTGGTAATAGGTGTACCATACCAAGCCTAAAGGGTACTACTATCATATGGGGACACAGAGTGCAACTATTATGTCACCTCCAACAATGTATCATGTGTCAGTATACAGTAATGACCTGCCCTGTCTTAGTAAGCCACCCATACAAGATTTGCTGTTGAGATTAAAATTCTTTGAAAATATAATTTAGATGCAATGTTATTTTTAATTCTACTTTCAGAGTTTATTTTTACCTATCATATGTATTGTATGGAACATTGTACCATAAAATTGATTCAGAGCCATCTGCCAAATCATCAATAATAATTTTATAAATTGTTGACATGAATTATCATTTGTTTTCGATGACTTAAGTCCCATCGATATATGATTCTTTAGGTAGAATCAAGTTCAATCTCATGAACTTAACTCAACTCATCTAAGCCTTTTTCCAACTACATGGGGTTGGCTACATGAATCTGCTTCTTTCACTCTGCTCTATTTAGGATTAAGTCGACACTTAAATTATAAATAATTATATCTTTTTAATTATTTCTGTCCATGTTAGTTTAGGTGTACCTCTACCTCTATCATTACCATGGATTGTTAAAAAATTAATCTAACTGAAGCATCAAAGGTCCTCGTTGTATATGTCCAAACTATCTTAAATCGATTTTCTCTCATTTTATCTTCAATTGGGGCTACTCCTATCATTTCTCGTATATGTTTATTTTAATTCTATCTTTTAAAATTTTACCACATCCATCTTAATATCTGCATTTCTGTTACACTTAATTTATTCACATATTATTTCAGTATTGCCCAACACTCTGTTCCATATAGCATAGCTGGCCTAATAGCGGTTTTATAGAATTTTTCTTTCAATTTTAATGGGATGCATCCATCAGACAATACTCTCGAAGTACTCCTTCACTTAATCCATCCTGCTTTAACTCTATGATTCACATCTTTACCTATGTCACCTTCTTGCTGGATATGATCCTAAATACCTAATTTTTTCACTCATTGGTATCTCTTGACTTGCAATCTTCATTTTATTTCTACTTTGCTAAAATTACATTTTATGTATTTAGTCTTAGTTCTACTAATCTTGAAACCCTATCTTAAAGCCTCTCTTCAAATTTCTAACTTAGCATTTAATAGATTTAGTTTCATTAATCAACACTATATCGTTTGCAAATAACATACACCATGGGATATCATCTTAAATATGTTTGGTTAGTTCATCCATAACTAATATAAAAAGATACGGACTTAAAGCAGATCCTTGATGTAAACCTACAATAATTGAAAACTTACTAATTTCTTCTATTATTTTTTAACAATAGTTATTGCTTTATTATACATATTTTTTATCATTTTATGTACATTTTAGTAACTCCTTTCTTCTCTAAAATTCATCATATTATTTCTCTAGGTACTCTATCATATGCTTTTTCTAAATCAATAAAGGCATATGAAGATTTTTTTTTTTCTCTATACCTGTCCTCGATCTTTCAGACATAAATCCAAATTGATTATTTGATACCAAAGTTCAATCTCATGAATGAAGTCATATTCATATGCTTAGACTTGTATGCTTGATGTTTGAATCAAGTATTGAGACATCTATGATCCTTTCTAGAAGCAACCAAATGGTCCATGCTAGTAGGAGCATTCTTTATGTATTAGAACATATAATGATTTCTTAAACCTGACCATCTGTATTTGCTAGAAGGGTGCAACAATTTTAGTTTTTGATGCTTATGTGTTAGAAAATAAAAGAAATTTTTTGACTACTTTATATATAAAAAAGATTTTGCTTTTTTATTTAAGGATAAGAATTATTAAGAGTAATGAATACTACCATGTATAAAGTACTTGAAAATTGTCACATGACTACAATGCTATATAAATTCACCCCCTTTTGTAAATAACTTCTCTTGACGCACTTTTTTGACTAATATTTCCAAGAGGATAAATGTGAGATGTATTTGTCAATTCACAAATAAAAAATTGATGATAGAGTGTCTAATATAAAATATTTCATTAGATGATAGAACTGCAAGCATCCATCAAATACACCCTTGGCTTCTAGCATCAAGTTTCCTGTTGCATTAAATAAAGATTTTTTTTTTCAAAAAAGTTTTGAGATAGGGGAGGCCTAGTGCCACCCCATCGTTGCTTCGAACCTAACCTAGGCTTCTAGGCAGATTGAACCGGTGCTTGTACATTTAGGATTTTAAATGGGGGCTATAATAAGGTTGGACACCACTTAAAATCGAACCCGTCCTCTTGTCTTAGAGGTGCGAGTTGATACCATCCAAGCTAACATTTAATGGTGCATTAAATAAAGATCTTATATATGAATGAAAGCTAACCCCAAAATAAATTATTGGTTAAAGGTGCTTACCTCATAAATGTCAATTGTTGAATGTTAATTCTTAATGTGTTGCATTATTGAATTGTATTTCATGTATCAAAGCATCATCTGAGGTTTTAAATTTGGTGGGATGGGTTTTTCTTATGGAATGGGACACTCCATATTCCGGCCTTTTCCCAACGCTTGAGACAGAAGTTGTTTCAAGATGTGCAGATTAGGACACTGAGATGATGGTGGGATTATTCCGTCCTGACATAATAACCCATCTCAGCATCCCTTGGCATGTCCTCATGGGAACTGAAGCTATGGCATCATCTATTATGCTGGTGTCATCACACTTATCATGTACAAGCACAGAAAGGTACATGTCCATCAAAAGATCCACCAATGACGTACTAAAGTTTGCTTCTTTTTTTTTAAGTTTAATTCTTTTAACACTTGACCAATTTTAATTGATTTTAGCTACTGTTCAAACATACATAATAAATGGTAGATAATCATCTTGATATTTGTGCTAACTATGTTTGCTGGATGCTTGTGCTCAGCTCCAAAAATCTATGTTGGATGCATATTAGTCAGATATGTGCTAGACACTTGGATACTTAATGAAGTTTTATAGTTTCTAGTTTTAAATATTGGGGAGAATTGAACTCTTCCAACAATGAGTTATCGTGGGAGAAGGGCAAGAAAGCAAGTGAACACACGAAAGCTGGTCCTATTGCAGTGTTTGACACCAGTATATTTTAACACCATCATATCCTACTCCGCCATTATTCATTAAGAGATTAAGTTTGATGCCAAGGGGTTTGATATTAGTGAAGTGTCCTTCACACCTACCAATCCATGCTAGAAATGAAGCTAGATTTGGAGAGGGCTCCAAAGTCCAAGAAGAGGCCCAAATGACATACTTGGTGTGGGGTTGAGACTGCGTTGAACCTATCAAATGTTGAATTGCCGATGCATCACTTGCTAGATGCTTAGCTTACCAATGTCAGAAGTTTATAGTTCTAGTCAAGAAGAATGTACCATCAATTAGCTTGCAGGGGTTTTGGTGCAATGTTCAGACTGCACCTATCAAATGTTGAAGTATCAATACACACTTGCTATGCTTAGCTTACCAATGTCAAAGTTTATAGTTCTAGTCAAGAAGAATGTACCATACATTAGCTTACAGGGGTTTTGGTCTGATGTCGGGACTGCATTTAACATATCAAATGCCAAAATATCAAGGCAGCACTTGCTAGACTTGTGTTTTACCAATGTAAAATTTGTTCTTCTAGTTTAGAAGAATGGACCATAGGTTGGCCAACTTTCAGAGACCAGCTTCACTGAAGTGCTTCCATCACATATGGCATCAGCATGGCTTCCTAGTGCATCTTGAATCATGGCAATATAGCTTGAATGAGAGAGAGACGGTTTTTTTAGTGAAAGGCTGCTTTGTTGAAATTTGTTGATGGAATTGTGCATAGATTCTCTATTTGGAAATGTTGTTAGTCAAGCTAGAAAAAAACCTTAGGCTTAGAAATTGTACTTTTAGTCATTTCTTTTATTTTTCTTGCTGTAATTCAGCCCTATATGAATTAACCAAGGACTTTTAAGGGTGTAAGAGACATTTCTCCTATCTTTTTTGTGTGGTAGGAGAGGCTATGGCTATTTTTGGAGGAGCTTCATAAGTGGCTAGGCAAGTTCAATTGAGTTCGAGTAAAGATTTTGGTATGAAGCTGAAACTTTAATAAAGAGAGATCACTATGATAGTAGCATTAGTTGTTTGGTTTTAAGCAAGGTTTGCTATACCAAACCACACCAATTATACCATACTAGTACGCTATAGTACCAAGTTTTGATATATAGTATGAATCGAACCAATATGAACTAAACTGATCTGCTCGACACGTATCATTTGGTACCAAGTGGTATTATATTAAAAGTGAAAAAAGAATAAGCACTCTTAGTACAGGGTGTGTACCATAACGTATTGAATCATACCATATTGAACTGGTTGAACATACCACACTAAACCGGTAATATATTAGTACCGGTCTCAATATCAATTTTGGGGACATTGGTTTTAGGTAGTATGTGCCAATGTAATATACACCTAACACGGGCACTATGTATTGTGTTGTTCAAATACTTGGCATACATTAGCACCTATTCAATGATACATAGCTGCATGTTTGTCCTATGATCTAAGAGTTTCACCAAACCTATTATGAACCAATTTGATCACTTCATGTAGGTTTGGAGAGGGTTTGGGAACAAAATTGACCACATTTAGGGCTTGATCTAGAAGCCCCAACTATTAGGGACCATAACCTCCTTGTATGGCATCCAATTGTGATAATCTCTTTTTTTTGTTCTAAATTTGATAACTTTTAAATATCCAAGATAGTGTGACCATCCCAAAGGGTTTTGTTGCATCCCCACCCTATTGACTTGGGGCTACTACAACATTTGGGCCTCAAAATAGGGTGGCAAAGTAAACCATTCCTTCTCTCGTAGGACTTTGACTAGACTTAACTTCAGTCTAAGAGGAATTAGGCAATGTGATAAAGTCAATGTAGGAGTCAAGATCAATCTCCATGATGAATTTTGTCTTTGTATAAATTTGTAACATTTGAACTAGAAGAGGAATTTGACCTAGATTTGGAAACTTGGACCTCGCTAGTATAAATTGGAGGAATTGTAATCAATTTTATTTTTAATTAATGAAAGCAAAAAGAGCCTAGAGCCCTACTACCACCGTTGCATTGTTTTATTTTTATTTTTCTTTGAGAGGTTTGATTTGAGTGGATTGCAGGACCGCTTCTTGCGCTTCCTGATTAGATCAATTCAAGCATAGCACAGAATGTGCTGGTCCATGCCAATTGACGCAGCTAGCTTTTACTCCTTGCATGTGACTAAATTGTAGGAAAGTTTTGAGCAGTAAAGTGATGAAAAAAAATATTTACAAGGAATTTTTCCTTGTAAATATTTTTGATAAGGTCTTATTTATTATTTTATGACTTGCAAATTGGTAGACTTAGTTTCTTCCTAGTGATAGTTTTCCTTGTTGACCTAGGAACCTTCTCAACTCTTTGTGAGTGCTCCTTATAGGCAAAAGGAGCATCATAGTGGCATTTTTTTTTTTTCAAGTTTTCATTCATTATCGCTAACTCTGCCAAGGCCAATCCCAAGTCCGGGTAAAGGAGGAGTATTGCATTAGGTAGCTGACAGCCAGCGTAAAACTCCATCAAATCCCCTAAAATATGAATCTACTAAATCAAACTATGCGAATCCTGAATAAAGCAGAGTGGAGGAAGCAGATTCATGTAGCCGACCCCATGTAGTTGGGAAAAGGCTTAGAGTTAAGTTGAGTTGAGTTCATTCATTATCACTATTCAAACATTTGCTCCACAAGCTCTATGTTCATATTGAATTCTAGCTAGATTGGGACTTTGTGATATCTCTACACGCCAATGTGGAATAGTCTTTAATCTTCTCTTATTTCCTTAACATATGGCACCTATTTGTTCTACTCTAAAGTTGTCACCAAAGGCTGTTATTTGATTCTTTGCTAGTACATAGATTTTCAAATGGCCAAAAAGTTGAGTAAGTTGAACGCTTGTATTTAAAGTTTCAAGTCTCATGTGATGGAGCCGCCCTGATTTTTTCATTAAATGGGATGTGCTACCATCCCGCTCCTTGACACTTGGATGGAGGCTATCTTAAGACATGCCGACTAGGATGTTGGGATGTTAATAGGATTGTCCCGTTCTGGTACTTAAGAAGTAACCCATCTTAATGTCCTATAGGATGCCCCACTAGAACTTGAAATCATGATTGCATATCTTTGTTATCTCAAATCTCATTTTATTGAAATTGTGTTATGAATCAAGGATGGCTATTGTTAATGGATAATAAAAAGTTTCAAATTGATAAATACTCAGAGGTCTGGCAATTTTGATCTATTCTAGGTAACTAAAATGCATGATGCATTCTTATTCTCTTACTAGGCCATAGAAAATTTACAGACATTGAGATTGGGGAACTCAACTCATCTAAGCCTTTTCTCAACTACATGGGGTCGGCTACATGAATCTGCTTCCTCCACTCTGCTCTATTCAGGACCAAGTCACCATTCAAATTACAAATAGTTATATCTTTTTTAATTACTTTTATTCATGTTAGTTTAGGTCTACCTCTACCTCTATCCTTACCATGGATTGTTAAAAGATCACTCTTTCTAACTGGAGTATCTAAAGGTCTACGTTGTATATGTCCAAATCACTGCAATCAATTTTCTTTTATTTTATCTTCAATTGGGGCTACTCCTATCATTTCTCTTATATGTTTATTTCTAATTCTATCTTTTAAAGTTTACCATATATCCATCTTAATATAAACATTTCTATTATACTTAATTTATTCACATGTTGTTTCAATATTGCCCAACACTATGTTCCATATAACATAGCTGGCTTAATAGCAATTTTATAGAATTTTTTTTTAATTTTAATAGGATGCACCGATCATATAATACTCTCGAAGCACTCCTCCACTTAATCCATCCTGCTTTAACTCTATGATTTACATCTTCACCTATTTCACCTTCTTGCTAGATAATTGATCCCAAATATCTAAAGTTTTCACTTCTTGATATCTCTTGGCTTGTAATCTCCATCGTTACTTCATTTGTATTTTACTTTCACTAAAATTACATTTCATGTATTCAGTTTTAGTTCTACTAATCTTAAAACCTTTAGATTCTAAAGCCTTTCTCCAAATCTCTAGCTTAGCATTTACTCCAGATTTAGTTTCAATATTTTGGTGATAGAAGATCTAAGAATCTAGGGACACTTATGGGTCATCTTTTATATTGCCAGAAGAACATGCTTCTTCCAAGTTCTAATAACTTCCTTGCATTTGTAGACATGCATATACATTGAGATATCTGATATTATCTTGCAAGAGCTGTTGTTTTAGTAGACGAGATATCTTTTTACCTAAGTGCTCACTTGGTTGGGAGTAAAATGAGAGGGAAAACTTTTCTCCCTGCATTTTTTCGACACTGGTTGGAGAAGAGAGGAGAAATTATGTAGGGCCTATGTATATTTTCTCTCCTTCCACCAGAAAATAAATATGATGGGGAAGGCGATATTTGCTTTCCGAACCTTTTTTTCTTATGAATTTTTTCAAAGTAATTTTCTGAGAATATGCCAAGGGAGCACTAAAGGAATTCTATTAGAGTTTGTCTTAAGGTTAACAAGCTCAAGACGGACATGTTTTCATATACATAGAGAACACGAGTCTTAATCTGTGTATAATACTGTAGATCCCTCCTCTATATAAGCATTTGTAGTTTGACCTTCAGAGTAACCCAGAGCACTATTGAGAAATAATCTAAGAGCGGTTTATGTTGGGTGTAAGCAAGTCTAAGGTTTCATGTAAAAGTTTGGTAATGAAACAATCATTATAGTCTTGTATTATTTTTTAATGATATTTCTACTATCTTTGCTGGTATGGATGGTAGGTTCATTGGACTGAACCACATAATTTCGTGTGTTGTTCTCTTCTTTGTTTTCTCTTTATTCTTCCCCATTGATTTCTCCTACTGCCCAATAAGTGGTATTGGAGCATAGTTCTCGAGCATGTGCATAAGTGTTGATACCGGCTTAACAGGTAACGAGAATTTTTCGTTAACGGCTAAATGGGTAAACTGCCCGGGAACGGTATTCTCCGCCCCATCCCCGTTTACCCATCCCCGTCCCCATTAACTTTAATATAATATATTTAAATTTTAAATAATATTAATACATTAAAAAAAAATAAATAAAATATATATAATATTGACTCTTGCTCTTCCTTATTTCACGTAGCCATCTCTTGCTCTTCTTTCACGTAACTGATCTGAAGTTTTTTTTGTACGATTGTTGTGTTGGAAATCTTCATTTTATGATTTTTTTCCTGTTAGTTATTTTCTTTCTCACTTTTCGTTATCTTCTTCCTTATCCCAGAGTCGAAGAATCTCTTATATATATCAATATCATCATCTCGATTAGTCTCCATCTTATCTAAACGGATAAACGGGTACCAGTGGGTACCCGTTTACCCGGCCGGGTATCCTATTCCTGTCCCGTTAATTATAACGGCTTAACGGTTGTGTATTTTGCTATTAAATATAAGTGCTATGTATTGCATATCACCAAAAAATCTCGATTGATCCAAAAAAAAAAATTGTAGTTTAGGTCTATTCTTTGCCCACCTTCTTTCATGTGCTTGTGATGTGCCTGTAGCCTTAATGCTAGATGAATTCAAATGATAGATTGATAATTTGATGCTTAAGACACACGAATATGCAATATTCATTGTAGCAATCATTTGTTAAGGGGAATGACACTTTTTAATTTTAAGAAGAGACTAAAAATTAAGAAAAGATTAGGAACGGCTTTTGAGTCATGAAAAACTAACCTTTCCAGCATAAACCCCTCACAAACAAAAGAGATGTCTTAGCTACCAAAACTTCACAGAGAGACTGGTAAATTAAGATCCAAAACAGCTGTGCATACTCCATGTTTAGCATTTGAAAATCCAAGATGGTCCACTACTGTTGGTGTGAGTTGATAGAGGCAAACAAATATTTATGTGAATGAGACAGAGCCAATGGACACCAACCAAAATGAGGAACTGGATTGATTGTTGACTTGAGAGGCAGATAAGAAGTTGCAGTTGAAATTCTGAGAGACTGCAAAGGCTCTCTTCAATTGAACGAGTGAAATTGTAGACATCTGATTGTAGAGGATGCCTGCGTTAAGAGTCCACAATGATTGTCAATGAATGTTGCAGAAACTATGGAGGATATGGAAGTTGATAGGCAGCTAAAAACATACCCTTGTGAATTCGAGCTTGAGACTGAGGAATTGCACGGCCAACTTAGACGTTCACCAAATCCATTTTGGATGAGAATCACCAGGAAAACTGTAATCCCTGACCTAAAATTCTTCAGTAAACAACAATCAAGCTTTTGAGCTAAACAATGATGAGAGAGCAATGAGAATTCCCACGTATATCCTAGTTGTTGACTTGTCCTAATTCAGTTGACATTCCCAGTAGTTTTGCACTCTATATAGAGCTGTGTCCTCCATGTTACCTGCAATTCCCATGTCAAATTTAGCTGTTACTGCTTGCAAGTTTTACTGTATCAGAAACTGGTACCATTTTGTACGGACTGTATAGTTCGGTATGGGATGTATCATACCAAACTAGGCATATTAATTAGTGAACTGAGAGATCCCAATCCATGAGCTATTCCATACTAAGCCGAATCGGATGGTTTGGTATGGTTTGAGGTTGGCACGGGATTAGTTTAGGATGGTATGGTATGATTTGGCCCCTATACTGAACCAAACAATATGATTTGGCCCTATACTGAACCAAACATCTAACAGTGCTGGTTCTAAGCTCAGTTCGGCCATCCTTGACTGCTTGTTTGAGTATCACCGTAGTAAGCACTTTTGACACTGTTAGTTTTGCTGATTGCAGAAAACTGCATTATTAGAACCTTGAGATTGAATGCAAATTGGACAGAATTCAGAGATTTCAGGTATTCAAGGGAAGTCATTTGCTTGCCTTTCATGTTGACTCATTATTGAGGATTCTAGTGGCCCTAACTCAGCTGTGCATTCCAATGTTTTGGACATAAAAATGCCTGGAATGATTCTAGAAACTTGATTAGTTGACTGATGCTTCCTGTCCATGAACTATCTTGAGGAATCTTTCCAGGCATAAAATAATATCAATCTGGAAATTCTAATAGCCCCCTCAGGTAAGCCTTAGGCACTATTTTTTTCAATTTTTTGAGTGGGTAATCAAAATGTTGTTGCTAACTGTACGGTTGACATTGGAATACTGCCAGAGCTGAATATGTCTACCTTCCTCCTTAAGAGTCTTTTGAGAGGAACAAAGAAATATTGAACTGTGGCGTTTGGGTGGTTTAAGTCGCTGTAATTTGAAGTAATCCTCGTAAACCGGACTTTGTTACGAGGGTTGGTTTGTTTCATCACTTCCATCTCTTCAACAAAATGCTGCTGGGCTTCCTCCGTTCCCACTTTGCTTAAAAGGAATAAGAAAAAAAAATCAAAAAAAGAAAACCACCGTGTCCCTTTTGTTACTACCACATTTTCCTCTTTGATTTCTTGCTCCAGTTATTTAAGCTATTTTGGCAGACACTGCTATGCGCACATATTTCTTGCTCCAGTTAATATTAAATGGGCCGTGGCACGTGCGTCCGCATGGATGCATGGCCAATGCCGTGCGCCGGTACGCGCTTCCTGCACCGCCGCCGGTGCAGGAAGACTTTTCCATTTGCTATATTCTAGCACAATGACGTTCAGTGACAATAGTCTTCACGAGAAACTTCACGGGTCGTTTGGTTATCATTTTGTATTAGCCCTCGAATGGTACTTCATGTTCAGCCTTGCACAAGGTGAGGCCGATGTTGTGTACAAGGACTTGTTTTGTGCGCTCGCGCAAGCCAATTTCATTACACAAAGCCAGCATACAGGGCCAGGGACTAGACACTAAACGACCATCAAAATCGGGAGGCAGCGAGAAAATTTGAGTCTCTGGGAACAGATTGTAGAACGACAATCCTATTGTCATAACGATACAAACCAAGCTGACTTGAGTCATGCCAATCAAGCGGTTGAAGCTTTTTTGTTATATTCGTTAGGGGCCGATTTCAGGATTTTTCACTGCTGAGCTAATTAATATTAACTCAGTTTTAGCAGTTGATCAATTCACAATGAGTTGATTACTGCCAATTCTACGGAACCTGTGGTCACGCTTTGGCATATATTCTTGTACGTAGAGGTTGCAATCAAGCCATTTATAGGCAGCTTATTGTTTGAAAGGTTATCGGAGCCTGAACAATCAATGTTCAAGCTCGCCTTTACTGTTAAGGAAACGACTTAGTGCACGGGGGTGATGCACTAAGTCGTGCACCGGCATGCGGCATTGGCCGCGCGCCCGTGCGGGCGCACGTGTGAAGCGCGACACGCGCGTCGGTGCAGTCTTCCTGCACCATTTCCGGTGCAGGAAGACTTTTCCTTACTGTTAAACAAACAAAGATATCATTGGGTCAAGCCCAAGCTTCCAAGCCAAAGTTCCAAGGTTCAGCTCTCTTAGGAGTGGAGCTTTTTAGATGATGTTCAACTGAATTGTTCGTGTACAGTTTGCTTCCTCTGAGTCTACCAGTGAACTCGTTTGACCGTGCCCGAGGCCATCTTGTGCTTGCATTTGTTTTGAACAAAGAACATGAAAAATAGCACTTTAATTTCAACTTCTCTTGCGGAATTCAGTATTCTACTCGAATATGAAAATTTTGCAACAATAACCATGATTGACAACGTTTATCCCTGTATTTTGTGCTAGCTTTGTGAAGCGCTATTGATTCTTGCGAGGATTCTGCTAGATTTTTTTGTCACTTCACCGATGCTAGCTCTCTATTATGAGGTAGAGGGCTAATGTACCCGATGGGTTAATGTCATCAATTCTTAAAACTTCGTGAAAAAAAGAGGTTTATTGAAGCCAACGTCTGGCGACACCACTGAACTTGTTAACGTACGATTATAAATACGTGTCTACTTTCTCCAGTCAAATATATATTAGTCAAACTCTGGATCTCACTCAACTATCTATAAGCCTTTCCCAACTAAATGGGTTAGCTACACGAATCTGCTTCCTCCTCGATTCTGCATTTAGGGCCAAGTCGATATTCAAATTACATATAGTTATATCCTGAGTCAGATCATTAGTGCTGTAAGGATGGCTCCATATGCTATAAGCTAGTCAGAATCTGTTAATTGATGAAGGTGAATTTGAATTATAATGCATAACACATCTATTCCATCTGATATGAAACTATTCTTGGTATTACATTCTTATCCTCTTTTGGACTCACTAATGAAATTTGAGACTTCCATTGTACATTGCCTGCCCCTCTTTGGTCATGGCATGGCCTTCCTATCTCGACAGAATAACAATTACTAATTGCTATGGTATTTAGCTTCCTGTGATTGTGTTCGTTTCTGACTTCCTCAGTTGTAAAACATGTCTAACTAGCATGCTTGTTCTTGTTCATCACATGCATATGGGCTTTCATTTCGAAAGAATTTATATGATGTCGTTCCATAACACCAAAATCGTGCAAGACAATGCTAACATAATATTTCTCCTTGTTTTCATCTCACAACAATTATAATATTTCTATTTGCAAATGATCTAGATAGTTAATTGTCCGCTGAAGCAGCAAGAATCAATATTCTAGCACCAGTTTGTGATGACCTACTAGGATGACCTTGATTTGGGGCCTGCCACAATATAGCATCTGCCACAGTACTCTAGCACAAGTTTTTGATGACATAATTTTAGGCAAATCTGATTGCTGGCCTGCCACAGTTTAGCATCTGCCCCTTAGCAGCACTGCCAACTCCGTCATAAATACCTTTATGAAAATAATCTTTCTTCCTTCTCTGTTCACTATTTTACATGAGCATTAATGCTTTAGCAGGTGTATTTTGTAAGTCAAAAAAATTGTATGCAGATCCTTTTCCCATTGACTTTATTCATTGATTAGCCTCACTGTTGTCACTTTGGCCAGCATTCATCCTTTGAATCTCCATCAAAACGATTTCATGACCAACTTTCTCCAGCAAATTCTATGATGCTATGCTTTACAGATGTCGAACACAGGCAATCAGAAGTTTGTAACGAGTATACCCATTTTATGCTATTTGTATTCCATCATTTACCGGTAACCCACCTTTTCCCAACCATTTACCACCATACAATTTAAAAGCTTTCATAATTATGCTGCTCAAAATTGAACTTGATATGCCTGATGTATTCTTGTGCAGTTCCTAATTATTTTCCCAACTCTTCTGGTGCAGAACATATATGCTGCTAAACAAGTGCTGTAAATTATTTGCGTGTTATGCTACATAACTGTAAGTAACGTACATTTGGCAGCATATTGGTAATTTCCATATATTTAGCAAAAAGAAGGGTGCTTTTCCTACTAGTAATTTGTGAATGTCATAGCATTTGTAGTAAAAAGTTCGGCTTTTTTTAGCTAAGAAGAGATGGCAAAACTTCCATGAAACATAGTAAGTTGTACATTTGTACACTATCAAAGTTTATTTATCAGAGTTGATAATGTTGCATAAGAATGGAACATACCTTAACTTCTGTAGTTGGATTTAACACCTGATGATGCTCCTCCTTTGCCCTGTTGTAGCGGTCAATTATTGATTTCATGCTGATATGATAAGGGATCTTATGTTAGTTTTCTTCATTACACTATTAGACTAGATGTTGATACATGTTATGCCTTACAGAAATGGGAACTGATATTTAAATGAGATAATTAACATGAATGAATATAAGAGTGCTGCCTCTCAAATAAGTAATGCACAACTCTAGTTCCTTGTATGGTCTAATCCCTTTTGAGTATCTTTTTCATAGTGGTGACTTGAATATTTCACTAGCCGCACAAATGGTAAAAGTATGGGCTTTTCACATGGAATTTGTCCATCGGTCACTATTATACCATTGAACATCTAATTGATTAAAAGCTTCCCCCTCAGTGTACCTAGAACATAAATCATACTTAACAAGTTTATCCCAACCATATGGGGTTGTCCTATGATTTCTTCTGCTAGTCTCGAATGAAATTTTTTCAAATTCTCTTATGGCTTTGGTCCAAATTTTTTAGCATCTTCAATTAATTTAATCCAAAGTATTTCACTTATTCGTTCTGAATATGATGGGTTCAGAAAATAGCATTTTTTTAAAAAAAAAATTAACTCAGAAATATTTAAGCTAGATTGGCCTAAAAATTTTTTCAAAACAATTCAAGCTAGATTGGCCTAAAATTTTTTTCCAAGTGGCGTCAAGGCCTTGCGCTAACTCATCCTGCACCCTAAACTGGCAGCGCTATTTTTGTAAAACCAATGCAGTGAGTGCAGAATGTTGACAACAAACTGATTTGACTACCAGCCCACCAGCGAGCTTAGAAAAACAAAGGCCTGTTTGGTTGTTGAAAATGTTTTCAGTTTTTTTTTTATTCTTAATTTTTATTTTTTATGAGAAAATTAAAAACTATATTAATTTATTAGAATTAGAGGATCATTTTTTAATTAAAAAAAAAAAAGGACATAAAAGGTAATTAATTGTGGAATATAATAGTAGTAGAAAAGGTGGGTGCCAATGACAATGAGTGGCATAAATATGATGTTGACAATCGTGACGAAGGTAAGGCGGTACTGATGTTGGTGGAAGATAGTAATGGTGATAGATGGCATAGGTATAATGACAAATGTAGTAGGTAGAAGCAGTATATTGACGATAATGGATGGTATAAATATAGTGATAATAGATGGTGACGAAAGGTAATAATGGTAATGGTGGCATAGATATAGTAACAATGATTGTAGATAGAAGCAGTATGTTGGCGATAATGATGGTGGGAAATGGAGATGGTAGTGAGTGGTAATAGGTGGTAGAAGTATGGTGATAGTGATGATAGTAGAAAATAGTTAAAAGAAATAACTAATGATGGTATAATAGTGATGGTCATGGAGTTAGTGGTGATAGTCATTGTGATGGTGGTAAAGGAGAGTAGAGGTGTACTAGCAATAATGATGGTAGATGAAAGTTATGGTAGGTTATGAAGGTATGGTGAAATAATCATGGTAGAGGATGGTGAGTGCAGTGAAAATATGATGGTGATAGTAGTGGTAGAAGATGGTGGTTGATGGTGAAGGTATGGTAGTGGTAATAGAGGAGGTAAAGAATGGTGGTGGATGGTAGATATATGATTGTAAAAAAAATAAGAAAATACTATTTTATTTTATAAGAAAAATAATAAAAAAAACAATCATATTTTCAGATCTAATGCAAATTTGAAAATCCAGAAAACAATCGAAAGATGTTTTTTTAGTTTTCTATTTTAAAAAAATATTAGATCTAAACATAAAATCTCTTTATCATTTTTTTTGAAAAAAATATTTTAAAAATATCTTCAGTTTTTCACAACTAAATAGGCCACCATGCTGTTTTGGCAAATAAAGCCTCTCAGCATACCTATTTTGTGCCATGGTCTCTCTATTGAAAGTTGCATGTCATCTTTTCCAGCCATACAATGAAATTGCGGGGGATCGGAGTGTTTGTAAAAATATGAGCTGCACTGGCACATAGCACTAACTTTACGAGGGTCAAACAAAAGCCATTTTCGATCGACCCCATTGTCACAGTACTAATAGACCAGGCCTATCAATGCACAAATATTAATGAGAGTCACAATAGTATGCAGGTGAGTATCATAACAGTGAGATCATTGATAGGCTTAGTTTATCAATGCCTGATGCTTTGGTGCATAAGCCACATGGTCTATCAATCACGTGGTAAATTAGATCTACCGTCAAATGACGAGCAAAAGGCAATGCTTGATGCTTTGGTGCATGAAGCCACCTTGTGATTTTATCCATAAATGAAACTTAATTTTTCCCTAAATAACCGCAAATGCAATCTAATTTAGAGCGTGGCACAATAGTTGGTGCAAGGCTGTTCATGGTAGACTAGGAGTTAAGGGAGAATGTAGGATGTTGAGAAAAGGAGCAAGCTTAAAGACAAGGGCACCTTCCAAAATGCTCAAAGGTCGGATAACATAATAGTTCCCACATTGTAGACTTTGGTTGATACACCAAATGGACTTTAAAATCTACGGATTACTTCATGTAAATAATTCCCTCTAACTCAACATGGAACATTGGCAATTTAAAAGAGTAACTTTCATATAGGAATATTTGACCTATCCTCACTCTTACCTTTAATACCCTAGATATACCACCTAAAAAGAAAAAAAAATCAATGTGAAATATCATTTTCTTTTGAGAGATTTCTAGGCAATATTTCCAACATGTTTGCTTTATGTGCTGGGATTCCATCACCCTTTGAGTAGCTTAAATACTATTCTTTACATTCGCTTGCTTGAGCTAATCATATATCCTTATTAACCTTCATTTATGAGCTTAGAATGTTTGTTAGAATATTTCCTTTATATATATTATATTTTTATCTGTAAATAGAGATGGTTTTGCCCAATTTTGCTGCTCTGTATATTATATATATATATATATATATATATATATTGGTACACTTTAAAAATATTATCTATTATTATTGAAAAATAACTACTTGTCAAATAAGATAGACTTATTTAGTGAAAACAAGTTCATTCATAAACTAAATTATATAAAAGTCATAATAAAAAGACTTAAAATCTTATATCTTATAAAGTATACGACTTAAAACAAACGAATGAAAAAAAGGATTCATATAGCCAATTCAAACTAGTTTAAAATTAAGACTTTATTGTTATTGTTGTTATTGTTGAAGTCTATCATGAGAAACCAAGATAAAAAATGATGCAGATTAAGAAACATGAATTGATAATTAAGGAGGGAAAGAAACTCTAATGCAGAAGACAAGAAATGTGATCATAGATAAGGAAAGAAAAAGTATGTTACAAACATATGAAAAAAAATACATAAAAATCAATATAGGAGAACAAGTAGCAAACAAACTAGTTTTAAATGAATTTTAATTAGTCACTAAAGTTTGGAACCAGTTTCAGAAATTACTACAAATTAATTCATAAATATTGATGTACCTTTTACTACTAGCATATACTCTCTACTATAAGAAAATAAATAGAACCAATATTTATTGCAATGATTTTATCAAAGAACATTGAGGAGAAATTTTAATCCAATTTTTCTTTAGCTTCAGAACTCTCCATCCTCCTTGTCCAGCCCCTCTTTCATAGCTCATCCATTGATAGCTCAACATCAAGAAGCTCTCTTTATTTCTAGATTTGTTGTTATAAGCAAGTTTTCTAAAGGAATTGCAATAGTTTTCTTGATTGGTTTGCTCCTAGTTGAACAGAAATGAGGTTTCTTGATGACATTGTTCAATTATGTGCTTGAGTTCAGGCTAGTTTGGGTAGAGTATCTATGTTACTTCTTTCCATTTGAGACTAGTCATTATTAGTTTGCACACTAACAGAATTGTAATTTACGGATTTAAGAAAGTCCGAGAAGATGAAGGGGGGTGGGGAAAACCCTCATGTTAATTTTTTTTTTTGGTGGCCAGGCCGCCGGAGAAGACCAAGGGGGGTGGGGAAAACCCCCCTCTTAATTTTTTTTTTTTTGGTGGCCTGGCCACCGTGGCCAGGCCACAGCGGCCGTGGCCGTAGCTGGAACCTAGTTTTTTTTTAAAAAAAATGAGGAGGGGGGCTTACCTCGGTCGAGAGGGGACGCCGCCGGGGGAGAGGACGGGGGGAGCCGGAGGAGCGGACGGTGGCGGTTAGTGTAAGAAGAGGAAGAAGAAGAGAAGCGGGGGGGGGCGACAGAGGTTATATAGTAGTGATTAGCGACGCAAATTTGCATCGCTAATCACTGCTATATTTTTTAAAAATTTATTATGGATTAGCGACGCAAGAACGCATCGTAATCCATTGCTAATTTACCTTTTTTTATTATTTTATGCAAAACTTAGCGACGCAACAAATTGCGTCGCTAATTTGGCGCCAATGTCCGGTGGAAATTTTTTTTTTATTTTCTGAGAAAATGCGTCGCTAATGCGTCACAATATTATTATTTGATAATTATATTTGAAGAAAATTATATTTTTGAAAATAATTGCGACGCATATATTGCGTCGCAATATTTTTTAAAATTTTTTTATTACATTTATTTTTCTAAAAAAACATTGCGATCCAATATATGCGTCGTAACATTAAAACTGGTTTTCTCTGAGAAAATTATTTTATTTTCTAGGAAATTGTTGCTAATGCGTCGCAATATTTTTTTAATGATATAACTGATAAAAATTATATTTTTTAAAAATAATTGCGACGCATATATTGCGTCACAATGTTTTTTTTAAAATTTTTTTTTACATTTACTTTTCTAAAAAAATTGCGACGCAATATATGCGTTGCAATATTAAAACTGGTTTTCTTTGAGAAAATTATTTTTATTTTCTAAAAAATTACGTCGCTAATGTATCGCAATATTTTTTTAATAATTATAACTGATAAAATTATATTTTCTAAAATAATTGCGATGCATATATATGCGTCACAATGTTTTTTTAAAAATTTTTTATTATATTTATTTTTCTAAAAAATATTGCGACACAATATATGCGTCGTAATATTAAAACTTGTTTTCTCTAGGAAAATTATTTTTATTTTCTAAGAAATTGCATCGCTAATGCGTCGCAATATTTTTTAATAATTATAACTGATAAAAATTATATTTTCTGAAAATAATTACGATCGATCCAAGCCCTAATCCCGATCGGCCACGATCGATCTCAGACTGCGGCGATCGGTCCGATCGATGATTCGACGGTTGCGATCGATCCAAGCCCTGATCCCGATCGGCCACGACCGATCTCGAACCACGGCGATCGGTCCGATCACCGACGATCCGATGGTTGCGATCGATCCAAGCTCTGATCCGATCGGCCACGACCAATCTCGGACAGCGGCGATCGATCGCTGATGATCCGACGGTTGCGATCGATCCAAGCCCTGATCCCAATTGGCCACGACCGATCTCAGACCGCGGGTGACGATCGATCACCGATGATCGACGGTTGCGATCGATCCAAGCCCTGATCCCGATCGGCCATGATCGATCTCGGACCGCGCGATCGGTCCGATCATCGACGATCCGACGGTTGCGATCGATCCAAGCCCTGATCCCGATCGACCACGACCGATCTCGGACCGCAGCGATCGGTCCGATCGCCGATGATCCAACGGTTGCGATCGATCCAAGCCCTGATCCCGATCGGCCACGACCGATCTCGAACCACGGCGATCGGTCCGATTGCCGACGATCCGACGGTTGCGATCGATCCAAGCCCTGATTCTGATCAGCCACGACCGATTTCGGACCACGGCGATCGGTCTGATCGCCGACGATCTGACGGTTGTGATCGATCCAAGCCCTGATCCCGATCGGCCGAGACAGATCTCGGACCGCAGCGATCGGTTCGATCACCGATGATCCGACGGTTGCGATCGATCCAAGCCCTGATCGATCCCGGTCGGCGATGAACGACCTCGGACCATCACGATCGATCAGATCAGCAATGATCCGACGGATGCGATCGATCGAAGCCATGATCGATCCCGATCGGCGATGACCGATCCGACGCATGTACCGAAATTAATTTTTTTAAAACAATTGCGACGCATTTCGTTGCATCGCAATGTTTTATTTTTAATTTTTTATTTTTTAATTATATTTTTATAAAATTTAATTTTTTAAAAACATTGCGATGCAATACTGGCATCGCTACATTAAAAATTATTTTTATTAATTTACTATTTTATTGCGTCGCTATTGCGTCGCTATTTAACATAATTAATTTTTAAAAAAATATTGCGACGCACTGTGTTGCGTCGCAATATTTTTATTTCATACTTCTTTTTAATATTTTTATAAAATTTAATTTTTTTAAAAAATATTACGACGCAATACTTGCATCGCTAAATTAAAAATTATTTTTATTAATTTACTGCATCGCTATTGCGTCACTATTTAAGATAATTAATTTTTTAAAAAACATTGCGATGCACTGTGTTGCGTCGCAATATTTTTATTTCATAATTATATTTAATATTTTTGTAAAATTTAATTTTAAAAAAATATTGCGACGCAATACTTGCGTCGCTAAATTAAAAATTATTTTTATTAATTTACTATTTTATTACGTCGCTATTGTGTCGCTATTTAACATAATTAAATTTTTTAAAAATATTGTGACGCACTGAGTTGCGTCGCAATATTTCTATTTCATAATTATATTTTATAAATATTAATTTTATTTAATATAATTGCGATGCAATTAGTGCGTCGCTAAATTAAAAATAATTTTTCTAATTTTCTGGTTTATTGTGTCGCTATTTAACATAATTAATTTTTTAAAATATTGCGACACATTGAGTTGCATCGCAATATTTTATATTTCATAATTCTATTTTATAAAAACTAAATTTTAAAATATTGCGACGCTTTACTTGCGTCGCTAAATTAAAAAATTAAATTTTTTTATTTTTATGTTTATTGAGTCGCTAATGTGTCGCTAATTGCGTCGCAATATTTTGTTATAGCGGAGGCATCGCAATTTGGTCATAATTTAGCGATGCAACGATGCGTCGCTAAATTTGCGTCGCTATTTCAGTATTTTTTTGTAGTGATAAGAGAACAAGTAGCAAACAAACTAGTTTTAAATGAATTTTAATTAGTCACTAAAGTTGGAACCAGTTTCAGAAATTACTACAAATTAATTCATAAATATTGATGTACCTCTTTTACTAGCATATACTCTCTTACTATAAGAAAATAAATAGAACCAATATTTATTGCACTGATTTTATCAAAGAACATTGAGGAGAAATTTTAATCCAATTTTTTCTTTAGCTTCAGAACTCTCCATCCTCCTTGTCCAGCCCCTCTTTTCATAGCTCATCCATTGATAGCTCAACCTCAAGAAGCTCTCTTTATTTCTAGATTTGTTGTTTTAAGCAAGTTTTCTAAAGGAATTGCAATAGTTTCTCGATTGGTTTTCTCCTAGTTGAACAGAAATGAGGTTTCTTGATGACCATTGTTCAATTATGTGCTTGAGTTCAGGCTAGTTTGGATAGAGTATCTATATTACTTCTTTTCATTTGGGACTAGTCATTATTAGTTCGCACACTAACAGAATTGTAATTTATGGATTTAAGAAAGTCTGAATTTAGCAATTTGACTTGATCAAGGATGAGAAGCAACTAAAAGATTGCACCACCAAAAGATTTCATAATGAACTGTAGATGTCAAAAGAAAATCATTGATAGCAGATCAAGCAAGCTAACAAATCAAGAATATGTGAACCAAAGATTGAACCAAAAGGTTATAGCCATTTTACCAAAGAATTCTAAAAATTTATAAAATTATGATTTTACAATTATGTTCATAAAAATTATTATTTTGGACTGATTTTATTTTTATACTTTGAGTCATTTTTCTTTTGTAGTGTACTTTTTCAATATAATAGTTATGGAGGTTTTCTTCTTCTCATTGTGGTGGAATGAATTCCTTGCCATCTACAATGAATCTCATTGCTGGAGGTCATGGTGGAGATTTATAGAAGCAAATGAAACAAATAATGTTTCAACTTTTATTTATTTTGGTTACAAGTTTCCTGTGCATGAAAACATTGATAGGCAAGAAAGACAGCTGGCCGGGTGAAGGCAACAGTAAGAGAGACAACTTGCTGTGCTACCATGTTAAAGTTCAATTCAAAAACTTATGCTTATAGGTGGAGGGATCTATGAATACACAAGATCAACTAGAGTCCTTATCTATATAATGTAGGAATATTCCTTAAGAGGTGACATATTAGCACAATCTTATGTAGAAAAATAAAAAGATGAAAAAAGATTTTTTTTTCTTTTCAAGAAATGTTTTTCTTATAAGTAATGGGCAATGCCTATTAACAGTCTAAAGAAACATGTTGTGTATAGCATCTGCCGGTCTATATCAACATAGAAAGATCGGATGAGGAGAAGAATTTCAGAAAAGACTTCATATAAGGAGAAATCAAACATAGCGTATGACCAAAGACTTCACATGCATCAACATAGGAGAATGCCATTCTGGCTTTTGTAAAAAGCTTCGGTAAATTATTCTTGTCAATGTGAACATACTTTACATAAACACTTTTGAATTCTTGCATGACATATTTTTCCTCCCTAAGGTTTTCCTAAAAACTTCATTACACAAGAGAACTAGAGGAGGTTTTATTAATTGAGTCAACCCCCCCCCCCCCGCCAAAAAAAAAAAAACTAAAAATAATAATTATTATTTTGTTGATGTATTGTGTAAACTTATACATCTAGCTCTATTTACTATTGTGCAGCGCATTCTTTCATTTATGTGATGATGCTAAGGTGCTCCAGGAGCAATTCTTTTGTGTCAAATCTTTGTAACTCTTTTTTTTTTTTGTGAAAACTCTAGTTTTTAAAAGTAGATATAATAATGCCGTTAAGAGCAATCCTCATTGCCTCAACCACAAAATGATTTGGACACTTGTGTCTAAAATTGCACATCTAATCTTATCGACTATATTGTCTCATATGCATTTGTCTTCACCATGATGCCAAGGTGTTGTAAGAGTTGAGGTTTTGTCTACTATTTTTTTCACTAATTCTTCTTATTTTTTAAATATTTACAGTAAACTCTGAATACCATCAGAACATATGCATTTGGATGAGCACGCGTGCTTTGCTGTTTAAAGAGCACATAATTGTGAATGTAGCATTTTCATCAGTAGTCATTCTTGCCATAAAAGTGGGAGAATACTTTTCAACTTGGTGATATCAAATCTATGGCAAAATCTAATCCATTTTATTCCCCTCTACTTGTCCCTCCAACTAATCACGAAAGAAATACCTATTCTATGGTATAAGTTGTATCCTTCTATGACACAAGGTGTAAGTATTTTTTACTTATTTTCCATACAGTATTTTTTACTTATTTGCCATACCAAACACTACCTTAGGACCATAAATGAGATTTGATTTTTCTTTTGTTTCTTTGCCCTTGCCTATGCTTCATTTCAATGTTTGCAAACTAGGTGCCGAAGTTTCAAACATTTTTATGGGGCTCAAGTCTTTTATTGCCTCAATATAAAGGTGCCACTTAACTTGGTACCAAAGTTTTTAGATGATTATAATATACAAGGATGACAATTTATGACTCCACCCATGAACTTGACCTGCAACTGGCTTCTTGATTGGCGTAAATAATTTCAGGTCATAAATGTGTCCACTCACCTAAACCTTTTTATTAAATGAGCCTGTCTCAAGTTTAAACCTTTGATCCATTTAATTCATTTTGACCATATAATAATTACCTATTTAAGATCTATTTAAACCATTTTAGATTTTTTTTCAAATAACATACTTAACTTGTTTAACTCACTTAAATCTACTTAAACCATTAATATTTTGCTTGACCTATTTAACCCATTTGGCCTAATTTGACTTGCTTAAGGGTCTGTTTGGATGGAAGGGAATGAAGGGAAGGGAAAGGAAAAGAAGGGGAAAGGTCATAAGTAATCTTGTTTGGAAGAAAAATAAAAAAGAGAAGGGGAAGGGAATGGGAGTAACCGGTTTTCCGCTTTTTACCCTCAACGAGTGTAAATCTGTTAACCTCCAAATCGGGAGGTAAGCTTGGGGAGGGAAAAATGTTTAAGTCATACTTTTATGGAAGACCAAAATATCCCTTCGTTTTCTATTCTTCATTCTTTCATTCCTACGGTTCATTCTCTATTCTAAAGGGGTATAATTGCTACAAAATTCTTTCCCTTCCTTTTCCTCCCTCTTATCCAAAAAAAAAAAAAAAAATGGAGAACAACCCTTCCTTTCCCTTTCATCCTTTCCAAACAAGAGAAGGAGAACAATCCTTCCTTTCCCTTCCTTTCCCCTTCCATTCATTTTCTTCTTTTTACTTTCCCCTTCCTTCCCCTCCAAACATCCAAACATAGCCTAAAGGAATCGGATCTAAAGTTTTGACCTGTTTAGTGAATAAATTGGATTTGAATTGACAAATTTTTGACTTAATTCATGTCTATTCCTATATATATTTGACCCAGCTTGATCTGATTACGACACCTATAATAGAGACTTGAATTAAATTTTATCCTTTTTTTTCCTTTAAAGAAAGGGAAGGCCGTAGCCCACTCGGACTTCATTAAATAGATAAAATCATGAAATAATAATCAGAAAAAGAAAGAAAACTAGATTATATTTCTGATGAAGGGCACGTCCGTTGCTTGTTTTTCGTTGAGCTCGATCGATCGCTTGACCAATCGAGGAAGAGTTCAGGCACATGTTTGATACTATGTTTTAGAGGATGGGTTTGCTGGCTGGAGATTTAGCTGCTGTGTCCTTTGGAGCGCATCCAAAAGATGATGTGGTCAAAGAGAAGGCAACCCGGCCAAGAGGAAGGCACGAAACAGCAGCGAACTGATGGACTCGATATCATCAGGCTTAAACTATAAGCTTAAGGTAGTTTGATAGCCCAAAAGCTATCCCTAGATAAATGTATATGATAGCATTTATCCAGGGGATAGCTGAGGGAATAAGCACATTTTTAAAATTACAAGTCTGCCATCAAGGGATAACTTTAGTTGTTCCTGGGTTTCCTAGGAATAAGTTTAGGGGATAATCCATGTTTAAACATGGGTTATCCTCTATGGTTAAACTTTTTCAGACATATCCCCTCTAGTTATAGCATTTAGGAATAAGGAGGGATATCCAGATCCCCTATCCCCCATATCAAACACTGCCTAAGTGTTATTGAATGAGAACAAAACTTCCATGGGCAGGTGAGGAGTGGTGTTTCCCACAACCAAGATTGTATAGGATCCAATGGACGCATGCATGCCGGCATGCCGTATGAATCCCGTCCTTAATTTCCAATGTTGGATGTCCAAAGTTATGAGGACAAGCCATGCCTTGTTTTCTACCCAATAGATTTTGATAAACCGAAGTGCTGAGGTAGAATCGCCATGCTTGCCTTGGCAAACAAAGGCATGCACTCCCACAAATACTAAGACGAGTTAAGCAAGCTAGCGTTAAACTTGCGTTTAATCTCGTTGAAAGACTTATATGTTGTATAAGAACAATGCTACAGTAGCCAAGAAAAATTTATTCACAAGTCTCCCACGTGTTGTCTTACACCAATCACTTTTGCTTCATTACCAATTCGATGGGAGCAATAATAGCACACCAGAGGAGCTGAGTGACTTGTTAAGTGATCTGTTTGAGTTACTTAAGCATTAATTCTGCTTGTATAAACTAATGTGTGTTTTGGAGAAGGTCGGATCAAGTAACCATGCAACCCAGATGCTAACTGATCAGTTCTAAATTTTGATTAGGATTCTACCCATGGTTAAGTTCTAAATTTTGATTAGGATTCTACCCATCAGTGAATCAGGTAAGAAATGTGTGTATGAAATGGAAAGCCTTGGTAAGTCCATGAATTGGTTATGGGAAGCATGAAAGCTCATATATTGAATAGAAAGACGACACTATGGAAGCCTTGCAAGTGTGACCAGGCAAAAAGGGATGAAGAGAAGATGGCGGGAAGTTTTTTTTCTAAAACAAAAAAGAAAATTTAAATATGATGAGATATATATGTTCGTGTGTTACATGTGGACTATGATACAAAATCTTTTATGGATCTCACTATCTAACCCAAAAGTTGTCCAACATAGTTAGAGCATGAGTTCAAGCAAGGTTTGAGTTCTAATTAGTGACAGGCCTGGACTAGAACATGATCCACCCTAAGTTTGTGGCCGAGAAAATTTCTTAAAGAAATTAACCAAGATCGAAATCCTGAGGAATAAGATCACTAAAGGCTAGAACTGCCAATCGCCCACTTGTTTGTTGGGGTTGGGGGTGGAGGGCGATAGCCACTTGGACCATGTTTGGATACCAGTTTAGTGGCAGGTAAAGGAGAGCTACTTAGTTGACCAGCCAAACACCACTAAAAAAAGCGTGGATAACTTTATTCAGTGAAAAGACTCAAAATGGTTCTTTATCCAACTAATATTTGAGAGAGGAGGATAAAATTAAGCCAAATACCGTGAACTTTCTCTCTCTCTCTACTTTTCACTCTCTATAATTTTATCCTATAAACCTTGGTAACAACAACCAAACGCTAAATAACTATATTCACTAATTCATTATTTAGACGATGAATGTATATGGTTAAAAGCTAGTTAAATATTTGATATCTAAACATAACCTTAGATGGAAGGCAATCCTTGTTGAACCAACCATAATTAGTTTTTTTTGTTGAAAAAAGGAAAATACATCAAACATAATAACAAATTAAATATTAAACAAATAATAATCTACATCTATATTATATATAAAAATGATAGGCCCTCTTTTTTTTCCACCTATAATAATAATATCTCTATATAATATCTATATCGATAACAAATTAAGTTTTAATTCAAAATTTTAATAAGATTTAAATACAATTTGCATTTGGACTGTGATGAAAAAAAAAAACTCTATGCTATCCGAACCATTTGTTAACCTAATGGTCATAATGTTGCCATCTTAATCTCATTTTTGGCCACATTATATTCCACTGAAAGTTACACTTATAGCATCATTTGGCACCACTTACCCCTACTCTTAATCCTATCCGCATAAGATAAGAAGCATTACAAAAAGCTATGATATGTATGTACTCTCTCTCTCATTATGCATATATCTCTAGAATTAACATTTGATCTTCCTCTCTCAAAAGAAGAGAATGGAGCATCTTGATATTTATTTTCTATAATCAAAGTTTTTTACAAGAAAAATGGCGTACAGCCATTGAAGTAGGGCGAGTTCTCACTTCATTGTGGTCCTACATCTAAAAAGATTATAGAAATAAGCTAAAACCAAGATACATAGCTTCCAAGGTCACATAAAACTAAAATTTATAATAAAACCAAGATGCATAGTTTCAAAGTCACATAAAACTAGAATATATAATTAGTCTTCTATAATATTGGAGTTGATGTAGTGCAAGATACAGCCAATAAGTACAACGACAAGTTAAACCATGCTCAAATTTGTAAGAGCTAATGGATTCAAAGATGTTGACATCATGTTTTTCATATTTTTTTCATGAGAGACAATATCAAATTTTAACATGGTTTCTACAATTGTGCTTAAATAATTCTAGCATATATCCTCATTATGAAATCTTATTTTTAGTATCATACTAAATTTAGTGCTTGAATTAAAGTTAAGGGTCGTGGATATATGCTTCTAACTATTGCATGAAGTTGGTTTTTGATGTATTAAATAATTTTTCAAAGTGAAATTTATTATTTGAAGGGTTCTTCAATTCATATGTTTTATGATTTATGTTTATTCTCTAAACTTAATTTTTAATAATTGAATTACCATCCATTATTCATGTTTCATCTAAAGTGACTTACTGATAAAAATATTCCATAAACTACCATCTCAGACTATGGTAGATCAAGGAACATTAGGAAATAACATTATGAATCATTTCCTCTTATATCTCACCATGACCATTTAGACCAATATCTAGGTGATCCTTGCTTTGGTCTATATGGTACAATACCATATCACAAAAGAAACTTTGTCCTATTCATGTTAATGCATCTATATGTTCCATACAAGTTCTTCACTGAAATATATGAAAGGGATTAACCAAAGGAAGATAGTGCATGCATAGATGGAATAAACTCATCAATACGCATTTGGAATGTTAACTTGCCAAATAACACTAGTGCACAACAAAAGAAACATGTACTAATTATAGTAAAAAACCATATTACAATCAATAATTTTTAGCTTTGTTAAGAATATGCACTCCTAATAGTAACATCTTTTTCAAGTGAAAGAAAAAGATATATACTTAAATACAAAAACCTTTGATTGCTAAATGAAAGGATATGACCACTAGAAGCCTGACCCTTCATGTGTGACCATTTCTAATATAACAAATCTTCAGCATAAGCCTAATCCTTTCAAAATCCTTATGATAAAATTGCATTGTTCTCTAATCCATAAGTATTAGATATAATAATTTAGGATTGGTAATTTGTAGGGGAAAATGTAGGATAAAATCATGAAAGAAAATAAAATGCTTTGAATTCACAAACTATTTTAAAAATTAAGATCAAACATTCAGTCTAACAACCAACTTGTCCAAATATGAAAAAATGCTTGACTGTTTTCCAAAAGAAAATTTTAAATGTGATTCTCTATAGATGTCTTACACTTGAAGTCAATCCAAGTTAGCTACTACATTATAAAGTCAATAATAAGTCCTATAATATGTTGAACCTTTGCTCAATCCGAAAGAGATGGGAAGAAACAGTTAGTTATTTATTTACCTTTAAAATTTAGCATTTAAATTTACAAAATACTATTAATATTCTGTAAAAGCTAAATCATGAAATTTCTAGACTATAGAATTTGTCACCAAAAGCAATTAACAGACAGAAAACAATTCAGGAGTCATCTATTCTAATTTTATACAAAATCATTACTTCAATATGTTTAAAGCATGCATATGATTATGAAGCTTCCTATCAAACATCCATAGTTTTCTTACAAGATTAGAATTTTTCCTTACATTTCTTTATTTAGTACATTAAAGTAGAGATGTGAATTTAATATAAATAATCAAAATCATATTTAAATAAGTGTTTCATGACTTCTCTTGTGAAACTCAAGGGATACCTAATTCAGAATCCTATCAAGTGCATATTGTTGTTCTCATTTAACTATAAATTTTATCCATGTGGAAACATCCTTTTTTAAGGTTGTTTGCTTTTATCTTATACTTTGTTATTTCGGTGAAACGGGTAGGAATTTGCTTTTTGCTTTTTCTTCAAAGTATTCTTTGACTTTGAATTGCTAATTCCATCTTACTCATATGGCCATATTGATTCATTAAGTACCTTAACTTACCTTTCCATGATTTTAGCTAGTCTGGATCAGTGAATTTTTTAGAAGTCAACTGATTCAATTAAATTACCACTATATTCAACAACAATATCCTACAACTCAAAGTCCCAAGATTTTATATGGTATAAACTCCATCCTAAGTGTATTGGTCATTTAAAAGAAGTTTTTTCTCATGTAATATTGCATGGTTCTTGTCCATCAATTCATTATCCTTCTTTCAAAGCTTGGAGACAAAAATCACATGAATCATGTAAAAGGTGTTGGAGGTAATTCAAAATCATATAGTATTATTTTTTTTGGTAGAAATCAAAGAGTCATTTTATGTTATTCAAGAGTCAAAGTATTTTGGAGTCTTAATGTATAAGATTATATCATTGTATCATAAGTCTCTTTGTTTTAAATGTCACTTCAATTGATGAAATATGCTTAATGTATGGAAAGATAAAGAATCATCATGAGGTCTATAAATAGTAAAATCTTGTTGAGAGTATGATAAAAAGCGAAAAATATAATAAAAAATATCTGCAGGTGAGTCCACCAGAAGTGTGTGGCCATCCCCTAAGTCTTGTTAGCTTATCTATATGATATAAATATTTTTATTAGTCGTTTGAGTTTATATCTCTCCTTTTTTTGTTATTATATTCTATTTATAAAAGACCTCTTCATTTTTAAACTTAGTAATGGTATCGGAACTTGATTGATCCTGAAGCTATGCTTAGTATTTGTATAGGGTATTATTGAAACCGGGAACCTTAGAATAATGATATATATATATATATATATATATATATAGAGAGAGAGAGAGAGCAAGAGGTAAATCCTTCAAAATAATAAGTTAGCTAGCTAACAAAGAGCAACTTGAGTGTTAAAGAAAATAAACCCCAACACTAATGAGCCTAATATATTCAGTTCAAAAGAGTTGACATAGGATCAGCAATGATACAATAAAATCTAATGCAATTATTTTTTTATAGCATAACTAAAGAAAATCTGCTAACTACCATTTATTTACAATAATTGACCGTAGAAATTGTACCAAAAGCAATATAAGCTGGATCTCCAATACAACATATATAAGGTAGGCTTAAACCATTTTTTAGAATTTTATACAAAAATGTTAGTAGATTGAATTTTATACAAACAATTATCTAAATAAAATGTAGCCAGGATAGCATGAAAAAGCTTACAAAGGCCTACCTTTCTCAAAAAAAAAAACAAAGTTAAGCTACTTAAAGGACTTGGTTGTAATTTATAAGTAAAGAATTAAACTTTGGTGAAACAGCTATAAAAGAGTGATAAACAAGCTGCAATGATATAGAAAGAAAAAGAAAAGTTGATGAAAGAAAATCAGAAATTAGAAGTTGAACAACTTAAAAATTATGAGAAATTTAAAGAATATAAAAAGGTAGCATCGAATTTAATATTATGAAGTAATAATAGATTTTGAATTAAGAAGGATTATGTTGGAGGTAATTTAAAATCATAGATTATCTTTTTTTAAGAAACCAAAGTATCATTTTATATTTTTTAAGAGTCAAAGTATCTTGAAGTCTTACATATCTAAGTTAATGTCACTATGCCATGAGTCTCTTCATTTCAAATGTGTTACTTCGATTGATGAATGTTCTTAATCTATAGGAAGTTAGAGAGTCATTATGAGATCTATAAATAATAAGACAATAGAAGGTATTATTAGCTAATATCCAAGATAAGTTTCATGGAATCCCTCATACGGTACTCTCAGAAACTTTTTATCAATTTTAGGCTCAGTATAATCTCTAAGCCTGAGTTTAGCTTCCCCCTCTTTGGGGAAAAAAAACACAAACCAATTACATAAATGGTTTTTCCAACCTTAGGCGATATCGATTGACCGAACAGATCATAAATTAAAATTAAAATCTACAAAACAAGACTCGCTTGACTTCTGCTACACCTTCAGAGAGAATCCTCCAATCTTCCATTTCAGAAAAAACAAAACAACAACCAAAGAAGGGCCTCTGCCAACCCCTTGATCTTGATGTCGTTATTGTTTCACAAGCCTTTTCAATGAAAGAATCACTTCCGCAGCTGATAAGGGGATGTTGTATCCGTTGTATCCCTTATCACCGCAGTCGATAGGAAAAACAAATCCAACAGACCCAAGTGAGAGAAGAGAATAAAGGTTATATTAAGCCAGAAGGGCATAAAAATATCTCGCTTCATTTACTCTTTCAAATGAGTTTTTCCCCAAAGTAATCATTAAAAAAAAAAAAAACCTCCACGGTTCCATTCTTCTTTGTCCCTCTCTCTCTCCGTCTATCTTAATTGTCGAACCTAGGGTTACCATTAAAACTACCAGACTTTTGTGCTCATAAGACTGCACATAAATGTTATGCCATGCAATAATAGAAAATTTTTCATGTATAGGAAGTGGAAAAAGCGTTTGTAGGGAGGGAGAGAGAGAGAGAGAGAGAGAGAGGAGTAACCTGGAGCTGGCGAAATCATAGAGCCTGCCGGTGCTGGAGAAGATGACAAGGCCGATCTCAGCATCGCAGAGGATGGCGAGTTCCTTGGCCTTCTTCAACAGACCGCTGCGCCGCTTGGAAAATGTCACCTGCCGGCTGGTCACGTTATCAATCCTCTGGATCACAATCTTCCCTCTGCCCATCTCTCCCTTCTCCCCTCGCAACAGCCGATAATTTGATGGATCCTCTATAGATCCGATAATTAATAAAATACGAAAAAGACTTGTAAAGGGAAATAAAGCCAGTTAGAGAACAAGAAAACGAGAGGAAGAAGCCGACATGACAGATATCTTGGAAGAGAGGGAATATAATGGATTACCTACCAAATTTTGGTGGGAAATCGGCCGCGCTTCTACTCCTCTCTCCCTCCCTCCCTCGCCGATTTGCTTAGGACTCCTCTATAAGAGGACAAAGGCTGGCCGCTTTAGGGCAGGAGATCTCCTGTTTGGAATTCCATGTTCTGCAAAGAACTCTCATATGCACCCAAAGGTTGACCCTCTTCACTGTGGCAAGAGTTATGCCTTCGGGAGAAGCCTCAAGGCGAGAGGGTGGGGCGTTGGGTGTGCACATATTTTGTTCCCGACTCGTGTGTTTGCGTTGCTGTGGGGTACGAGGATTAGCGACCCGAGGGGACACGCGGCGTTAGTTTACTCGGGTCCAATACTTTTGATGGCGCCGTCTGTCGTATGAATCGCCAACACGTGGTGCGACGGTGACGGTACGAACATCCAACGGTCCCATCGGCGAGATTCCGCTTTCAATCCTGCGTGGGGATTGGTTGAACTGCCGACGGCCTGTACCAAGATGACTATTTTGCCCTCCTGTACCATACCCTTTTACTTGAAATTAGGATTGGAGGAGAGTGACCATCCTTCCTCTTGCCTTTGTGATGGATGGACAATCCATGGGCACTTGCACCATGGATGTGTAACACGGCAAGGTATGCGCTATGGGATATCCAATAAATTTATCTTAAAAGAAGAGAAATTGAATAAATTCTTATAAATTATGCTTTTCTTAGCTGGTACAGGCTGAACAGCAGTCATTCATAATAACTATTCATAAAGTTGATAATATAAAAAAGTGTATCTTTTTATTTTAAATAGCCATATGTTACGCATTTTGTTTAAGCAATTTTTTTTTATTTTGAGCTTTTGAAGGAATAAAGATAAAGAGCAAAGAAAAGCAAAATAAAGAAAAAAAGAAAAAAAAAGTAAACCAAAACTTACATAAGAGAAAGTAATTAAAATAATTTAAGATCTTTATATTTTACAAAAATATGATTCTAAATCGGTAAAATGAAGAAAAAATATTCATGAAATCAATTTTAACTAGTTTAAGATTAAGGTATTATCGTTATTGCTGCTGCTATTTTTTAATAAAGAAAAAAGCATATCTAAGTTACATACTTGATATTGACTAATGATCTCTTACTGATGTCTCGGTACATCTAGCACAGTATGCCAACTATTATGGCATTAAAAAAAAAACCCTAATACATAATAGTTTGCTTCTATGTAATTTTATTGCAACCTAATCTTTTTTGGAATAAAAAACCCTAATACATAATAGTTTGCTTCACATCAATTTTAATATATCATCCAATTGTTTCGGTCCATATGTCGTTCTCATGGTTGGTTAATATAATAACCTTGATACCATAACTTCTAAAATTTGTCTCCTACAAAACTATAAGAATGAAACTTCCTCTCTCTCTCTCTCTTTCTCTCTCCCTCTCCCTCTCCATCTCTCCTCCAATTGATTTATTTACCTTTGACTTTGTTGGTTTATTTATTATTTATGTGTTGTTAAGATTCTAATAGACTAAGAGTCAATAATACAGAGGTTTCATCCCTCTCATATTTTTCACTAATGTTAATCTTTTCACTAGATTCCTCCTTCATGCTGACTCATCCATTAGTCTAGATATCTTTAGGACCACTTATATGTATAAGAACCATTATTAAACATGAACTTGAAAAACTACTCAACCTTCAAACCCTTTATAATTTTACCATTTTAAGTTATTGGCATTGCTATAGATCTTACTTCGAAGTTATGTTTGAAAAATATATCTTTAGATCCCATGTTAGAGAATTCTTCTATAATTGATCGATGTTGTAACATGTTTTGTTATACCTCGAATTAGCACCCTCTAATCAATGAAAAGCAATACATATAAAAGAAATAAAATAAAAATTTTGTCTTAAGATCTGTGGTTGAGTACGATCTTATTTGAACTCCAAATTTACTTGGCTATATAGAAAAAGATATGATAAAATTATAATATTATCAAAATACATGAAAATAGATTCAAATAATAATTACATTAGATGGAAGAAGTGATCATAGCCCTGGTTTTATTAGTTTGAATTTTGTTCTAAATGGAGCAAGGTACCCATTTGAATTTGAAATAAAACTAGCCAATAGGACTTAGTAATTTTATTTTATTCTAGATTCGAACGTTGATGATAGCAAGATTCGGTAGTATTCTTACTATAACTTTAAAAAAAAAAATTATTTAATAAATAATTTTTTTATGACCACCTAAGGTGATTCGAATATAAAGCCAGTTGGCCTACAAACTAGCCCTCTCCTATATTGTAATTGATACAACATAATACTCTGAAAACTTTATTCCAACATAAACTTTATTCGAGGCAGAGGTGAAGTTTGATCTCTTCTTTTTTTCTCTCTCTCTCTCTCTCTCTCTCTCTCTCTCTTTTTGTCAAACCAAGGCATATTTCACGACCTTCATTATATTCATGACCTGGCCTCCACATTTGCCTTGGTTGGAAAGAAAAGGCGGAAGAGCCAAGCCTAATCAAGGAAGGGAGAAATATGTCATTTCATTTTGTGTCCCTCTCCTTTTGAAACCTTGCCTCGGTGGTATACATTAATAAGAAAAATGTTACATGGCCAAAAGCTTCTTATAAATGGTGCTGAAAGTGGTTTGCTTTTCAATGGAACTACGCATCCTTATTATCTCCGAAAAGAAATTGCGTCCAAGTCTCCCGCGGTTGGTAGAAAATTCTGGTATTTCCCCCAAAACGGTAGTATCCGGAAAGACCACCTTCTTATAATTAGGAAATTTGGCTCCCCAAAGATTTCCTCCTAACAACCCTAAGCAACGTGTCACGGCCCAGGAGACCGACATGCACGTGGAAGACATGAGAGGATACTAAAAATCCCCTCCGTCCGGTGTGCAGTCCTCGCACGCCTGCATCGAGCTCACAGCACGGCGTCGTCCCACGAGCCGAGTGGCTCCCATTAAAGCACAGCAAAAAATCATGGCATATAAAAAAAAAAACTAGGTGGAAAGCTCTCCGGACGTACTGATATATATATATAATAATTCCATCAACCTCTCTCGGGACTTGAAGTGCTTGGGAACTGTTCAAAATTCTCGGGCAAAGAGAGATATTATATCCGGAATACAATACTGAGCTTGGTGAGGTGGTGAAGGCTCTCTCTCAATTGGTACGATCCCACGTGGGCACGATTCCTTCTGTCACTGCCAGGGTGGATGGTCGCCTGAATGGCTTCTCACGGGGCCCTTCGCGCGAAGCCAAGAGGCAGAATCTCTCCTCTCAAAGGGACGCCGATAAGATTATATTCGAGGCTCCGTGCCACGAATAACGAGTTTGGCCAAGTGTCAATCATCGCCGCATCATTCAACTCCCTTGGCCGAGAAGAAAGGTGGTGGTCTTTGTTATTTTATTCCGGTGGGAAAAAGGTTTTTTCGTCTTCGAAAGGGCAGTCCACCCCATCCACTTGCCTTTGGGAGCAGGTCTGTCGTCGTTATTGGGCCGCTGCCTTCCGTACGATTAGTGTTGCAATGGCCCGGGAGGGGGAATCATGGGCCATCCAAACGGTGGGCGAGACAATTCTCGGGTTGACATCCACCGCATGGGTATGGAATCTAGCACTGAAATGGTGCTGACGTGGCACAAGGATGTTGACACGGTTTACAAGAATAGAATGCATGTGGTACATAAGAATTAGAGTCCCGTAACATCGGATGTGACAGCCACATCAGCTACCAGCCAATCACGGGCCGACACTTTGCGCGCGGATGGCGATTCAGTTCAGCCGCAGCTATCGTATTAGCTGCCAGCCTTACGTCCAAGAGACATTGATTGCCGAATGTAAACTAAGTAGGCTTACCATAACTATCTTAGCTCACTATGATAATTTGCATGATCTTATTTTTTATAATATCATATTAAGACACAACATTATAATATTATAAAATGTTATAATTAAATTACAGTATAATAGTATGTAGTATAATAATAATAATTATATTACATTATTATAAAATAATAATGCTAGAAGCTCAATCTCATGAATGACATTACTGGGTTGATGTTTATTTTAGAAGTGAAGATGGTACAGGATTCGCATAAGTTTTATCAAACATAATGATCCCAATCCCTTCACATGGCATTGGTGATTATAGATGGATCAATCTATATCAAATGCCTCTTAAGTCTCGATCTTTCATCCTCATTCTATCACGTCAACGGTTACTAGGCTTTGCTCTTCTTGCAAATATAGGATTCACTTTGCCTGAATTCAACCTATAGTGCCTTAATTTGCCTCATGAGGTTTTGATACTTAAAGCTGTTAGTGAAGCGCTACGCCACCACCATTCTTGTGTTGGTGGCACTCCAAAGCATTTTCCAAACTTCAATGTATTTATTAGCTTCCCATTGATATCAGTGAAAGTAGTATCAAATACTGATTCCCCACAACATCCAAAGAAAAAAAAAGAGGGAGGTGGTTTTGATTGTAGCTTCCAACAAATTATGCCAGCCTGGAAGGAGAAGGATTCTAGGCATATCCATTTCTCACATCACCGAACCTAGTTCCTTGCCTTTGGGAAGAGCTCAAAATGGATTATATTTGGGTTGAATATTGGCATGTCTCTCTTTTTATTTAGTGGATATAAATGGAAATAAAAAACACTACACAGATACTAAAATCTATGTTCACATTTGCTCTTGATGAATAACAATATGAAATAGATGTTAACTTTTACCATATTTGTTCTAATTAAACGGAGATGAGTATTGCTTACACTCATATTTATTTTAAGTAGGCATGGATATGAAAGGCGACTAGATTCAATCATATATATATATTCAAGCAATGTTCAGCATTTTGTATATAATCACGAGAGATGCAAAGAAAAAGAAAAGAAAAAAAAGATTTGTAGTTTAATCATTGGAATGCAGTTTGTGAAAGGTTGTGCATGAGCGCATTTGAAAATATAGGTATATGAGAATTAATACAAATAAAGAGCATAAGAAATAGGAAATCTTTTTAACTACACTATTCCAAGGTCTGCTTTTCGAGATGGAGTGGAAGAAGGGAGGGGGATTCTTTTAAATATATATTTGAAAAACAAGCTTAAGCTCAAATATTTAAGTATGCATGCACAAATTAAATGCATATCAAAATAGTTTCATCTAAACTAAGAAAATAAAAACAAAACATAAAGATAACAAAAAAATTAAGACTAAAAAAATGTCATTAACATATTTTAAGAAACAAAAATAAATTAATTACAAAAAAATTGCATATAGATAATTATTTTCCAAGGATGGTATAGGATATTTTGGTTAAATTGTGTGAGAGAGATTAAACTATATTTCACCAAGAAAACATGAGAAGCTACGCATTAGGAGAGGGCTATGTTCATATGGATTTGGAGGGATCCATATATCAAGAAAGGGGCAGAGATGGAAACAATTGCACTCATAGAGATTTATTTATTTTTTAATTGAAATAAAGTATGTTTTAAGTTTGACTAGATTTTTCATGTTAGTCAATAGCATTGTTGGATATAATTAAATATAATATAAATTTTTATTAAATAAATTGTACTCTTTTAATATGGACAATTTTATCATATAAATATTATGACAAAATTCAAAACCCAACTCACTATTTTGATAAATTATAAATTTATGGAGATCAAACAAGGCAGCTCAAATACTTTGGGTTAAGTATATATGGATTCACATCTAATCACCGAAAAGCACCCTGAATGCTGATGCTAACATCAAAATAAAAAAAGTCAAACTCATTTTTCAGAAAAAGATAAATTATAATTTATAGTGGTCAGCTAAGTCAACTCAAACACTTAATATCAAATTTATAATTAGAAAAAAAAAACATGAGATCAAATATGGATCCAAATCTAATCACTAGTAACCAATAGAAGTTGGCAATAAGGTCAGTGTAAAAAATATATCAACCTAAATCCAAGTTTTTTATTAAAAAATAAAAAATCTGTATCTAAATTCAATATTTTATTAGGGAGAAAATTTACTTGCATGACTTGTTTAATGGATGGGTCAAGTTAGGCTAAAAAAATTAAGTAGGCTCTAAATCGACTAAATGAATTTTTAAATGATTCAGATTAATTATGACCCGACTCAATTATTAAACTAGTCAAAAAAAGTTAAACATACCAGGAATTAATCTGAACTTAAACCTGACCTATCTAAAAAAGAGGTTAGATTGGGTTAATCCATTTATGACCTAGACCATTGATATCAAAATCAAACCTGTTTGAGAGCTGCCTCAAGGTCAGGTTGGCGAGTTGGGTCATATACCTCTAATGTTGATGCCAACCTGATCAATGGATAACTTTAGATTGCTTGGATAAGGAGATCTAGTCGAGCCAAAACCTTCTGCAGCAAAAGCAGGATCACTCTACGCAAAACCTTTAGCGTGCGGTTGCTTTGAAGATGATGATGTTCATGGAATCTCCTTGTCTGGTTGTTTCTCCAAGGCAGTTTCTCCTATGCACAGTTTTGTACAAGATCTTTCTTGAAGATCTCCTAAAGATTTAGCTTGCTTATTCTATTAGCTAGTCTGATCTTGGCCAAATTACTTTCGTGACTTTCTTTGCGCTCCAAGACAAGGACAGAATACAGACACTGTATGTTCTGCTGAAAAGAAGAAAGAACAAGCAAAAACGATACATTGATCATCTAACGCCCACCATCTGAATCTCTTATATTCTCTCTCTTTTTGATAAAAGCGTGATGGAGAACCTTGATTATGATGATTCTTTCTTTCTTTTAATCTCATGGTATCTGACAGCTGGGTTCACGAAGTGCAAAAATTACATTATTTCAGATAACTTCGAGTCCTCCATCCCTCTCTAACATAAATCGGAATCAACTATGTATTTTAGGGCCACTTCTCAATCTCCATTTGACGTAAATTACATTAATATTTCATCAGCATGCAGTACTTCTTTGAATAACTGATTAGGACCCATTGGATGCTTGATAATTACGCAGAGTAGGACAGCAATTTGGAGGAGCTCGCTGAAATTTCACCCAGTCTATGAAAATAAAGGTTCCTCCCGCCTGTTGATTTCCTTGGTTGAAAACCACCCGGCTTGACAGCCACTTTGTTTCCAATTAATTCCTTCAACCTTGAAGTCATTGTTTTAGTGCACATGTATGTGCAAAGTTAAATATCAGACGGTCCTTATTTAACGTCTCGCCGTGGTAGATGAGAATGCATGGGCTCTCCAGCATTCCTCAGGTCCTTCACCTCTGATCACCTTATCATAATAAGCCTACTCTGGGAAAGCATGGTCTTTCCAAACACCCCTCACATCTCAAGCAATTTAATTAAAAACCTTATTTGAATGCTCTTTAGAGATGAGAGCTCGTGTTAATGAGCGTTTAATTTGCACATCAATTATATTTGATTGAATAAATATTAGAGAATTAACTACAAAAGCTTTCCTTTAAATTTTGAATTATTGTCATTAGTTGCAATATCTTTATAATTAGTTGTAATCCCATAATACTAGGATAGTTTCCTATTTACCAAAAAGCTTTCCTTTAAATTTTAAATTATTATCATTAGTTATAATCCCATAATTTTATAGTTTCCTATTTACCACGTAGCTTTCCTTTAAATTTTAAATTTTTGTAATTAGTTGTAATTCCATAATTCTAGGATAGTTTCCTATTTTTTATAATTTAGCAATGCCCAATTTTATGTATATATATTCATTTTAATCAATGAAAAAGTTAAGCCATTCTTTCTCAATATTCCTCTCTCTCTCTCCATCATAAGCATAATCTTCTTGGGCATATTTTCTTCTTTTTTCATGGCTTCCGATGCGACCTTCTCTTCTACCAATGATTCTATCACCATCCAAAACTCATGGATCCTCAACATTCCTCCTTACAATCAATCTTTCCAATATCAATAAACTGACATTCACCAATTATCTCACATGGAGCCTTCAATTCCAATCTTTTCTTGAAGGTTATGACCTTCATCACTTTATTGATGGCACTCATACTCCATCACCACCCATCGTCACCATCAATGGTGTTGCATCCCCCGCATACACAACCTAGAAGTGTTAGGATCGTCTCATCTTTAGCGCTCTCTTGGTGCATACACAACCTGGAAGTGTCAGGATCGTCTCATCTTTAGCACTCTCCTTGGTGCTATCTTTGTTTCACTGCAACCGCTTATTGCCCGCACCACCACTTCCCTTGATGCTTTAGCAAATATCTATGCCAAATCATCTCAAGGTCATATTAAACAATTGAAGGAACAATTACAGCGGTGTAACAAGGCCTCACAATTAATTAGTGAATACATGCAGGTAATAAAAACTCGTGCCGATAAACTTGCTCTTCTAGGAAAGCTAGTTGATGCTAAGGATCTTATTGATCGGATTCTTGCAGGACTCAGTGATGAGTACAAATCTGTCATTGATGCAATTAATGCCCATGACACGTCAATTTCTTTTGCTGAGCTACATGAGAAACTTCTCAACAAAGAAGCATCTCTTCAAATTGCTCAACCATCTTCTCTATCACTACCAGCAATAGCAAATGCCACATTCTTTCGGAATCATCCAAATTGGCATCCATCAACCACCAATCCGCAACAACCATGCCCTACTACTGTTCTTTCTTCTCATGATCAATGCCAACCCAAACCTTATTTGGGTCATTGTCAAGCATACGGTATTCAAGAATACACTGCCAAACGGTGCCCGATGTTTTGATTGTCACTAATTAACAATCCTTGATGCCTCGTCCTCAAGGTTCTCACGGATATCGCCCCTCCACACCTTGGCAACCACGAGCCAATCATGCTGTTCTCGGCAACAACACTACTCTTACATGGCAACTGGATAGTGGAGTATCTTACCACGTTATGTCTAACTTGAGCAATCTTTCTCTTCATAGCCCATATCAAGGATCTGATGATGTCGACATGATCAATGATGGATCAGCTTTTCACATCACCCATACTGGTTCTATCACCATACCTACTTCCTCTCGCTCTTTTAATTTATAAAATGTTCTTTGTGTCTCTTCCATAAAAAGAATCTACTTTGATTTATCAATTTTGCACTAATAACCATGTTTCTGTTGAGTTCTCACCCTCTGCCTTGCAGGTGAAGGATCTAAACAAGGATCTAATGGGTGAACCTAAGGATGATGTATGAGTGGCCGACTATATCTCCTTCAGTAACCTCATCTCCATTGCTTGCATTTTCTAGTGTCAAGACACTTCATTCAAGTGGCACTCTAGACTTGGTCATCCATCATTTAGTATTATAAAAAATATTATTTTCAAGTTTTCTTTACCATTGTCTAGCCCATTATCCTCTTTCACACATTGTCGTGCCTGTTCATGTAATAAAATTCATAAAATTTTTGTTTTTCTACCTTAACCTCATCCCATTCGCTTAAACTTCTCTTTTCTGATGTATGGACCTCTCCTATTTATTCTGCTGATGATTTTTAGTACTATATTATTTTTGTTAATCATTATGCACGGTATATTTGGTATTATGTACTTAAACGAAAATCTCATGTGCATGATGTTTTTGTGTGCTTCAAGGCACTACAGTAAAATACCCATATCCCAACTCTTTTTTTTCGACGCTAGATGGAAGCGTCGGGATATCCCGTAACCTGCCGATACTTTTAAATAGTGTCGGCAGATGACGACGCTCATAAGCATCGGCATATGACGTATCGAACTCGATTTTCCTGATGCTAGTAAAAAGTGTCGATAGCTAACGACGCTTATAAGCGTCATTATATGTCGTATCGGACTCATATTTGCCGACGCTAGTAAAAAGCGTCGGCAACTAACGATGCTTATAAGTATCGGGATATGCTGACGCTTATAAGCGTCAGGATATCAACCGCTCGGATTACTCCTCCCCCCTCCCCTGACCTGGCTCCTTCGATCAGATTAAAAGCCCTAGCTCCCATTTTCCTTCTCCCACGCCGCTCTGCGCTCCTTTGTGCCCTAGCTCCTTCCCGGTTTTCCCCCTCCCCCGATCATCTGGCTCCTTCGATCATCGCATGCAATATCGTTCGTCCATCTCATCAGAAGCTGCTCGAACTTTGACGTTGTACGGGAGAGAGAGAGAGAGAGAGAGGGAGAAGAGAGTCTTGTAATATCAAGGTAATTTTGATTCCGTTGTTCATTCCTTTTTCTTTTTTCCTCCTTCTATATTTTATTAAAGATGAATTATTATTCAAAGAAACTTTAATTTGCTGGAGGAAGTTGTTTCTCATTCACTTGCCCTTCCGTTAATATATTTGATCATTTGGGAGTGACATTAATAAATTAAATTTATTCTGTTAAAATTCGAGATATATTCCTTGCTGCTGTTGGAGACTGTCATATTGCGCTACGTTGATTTGCCGGTCTTGGATGATATTTTGAAGTTTTTAATTTTGTTCTGTAAATTTATTTATATGAATTGAGTATTGAATTGAAATTTTTAAAAATCTTTGCATATTTCAATAATCCTGAAGGAATATGCGGTGTGCTTGATTAATGTGAATTGGTCGGGCACGACAACCTTGGATGAGGATTGGATGGAGTAAGATGTAGTAGTGCTAAATTCAAGTTGGTTTTATAGAGACGATTGCAGGTAGAGATGGCTTTCGGTTGCCTATATCGTCAAAGACGTAGAGAGCTGATGCTTTCGTTTACCTTCTTTTTCTTCCATGGCATTAAAAGCTGGCAAGATGTTGAAACCGAGGAGGAAGCTTATTTTGACCTTTCAGTTAGGATAAATAGACTGAAACTTGGTTTGACATGCAAAATCCTTGTGGAGGCTGATGAAAGAGGCCTTTAGGAAAAGGGCAACTACATCCGAGAACATGAGAACACTGGTAAAAACAGTGGCAAACGAATATAGGTCTGAAACAAAAGTATAGGAAACACATCAATGGAGAAGTAATACGTGAGAAAATAGACATGCATATGGGTCTGAAACCAAAGTAGAAAACTCTCTACCTTGGTACTCACATATTGATTCTTGAGACAATGTTGTGAAGGATGATCAGGGTGTCATAGTTTTAGTGGTTTCAAGGCCTATTTCAGTGAGTACCTTAGAAATAACAAATGGCCCTAGCTTTGGCATAAAAAAATAAATATTGGTGAAAGTTATCGGCACAGCTTCACAATAGTACATTTATGAACTAGTAATTTGCCATCTAATAATAAAATACTACTTGTTTGATCAATGTGAATAAAAACTATCAGTTTTGCTTTAGTTGAAGCTATGACCTTTTCAAGTTTTAATTTCAGTTGTGTTCAAATTAAAATACCTAAAAGTTAATTTATTCTGATATATGCCTATGCTACTAATGTTGAACACTTATGATGATGAAATATGTGCAGGATATTGGATAAAAGTTTGTTATTTATCGATCATTTATCCTATAATGGATAAAAGTTGGTTATTTATCGATCATTTATCCTACAATGGATAAAAGTTAGATAAATACCGAGAAATACCACAGAATATTTAGATGGAGTTTGTGATTTCATTAAATTTGGTATGGATAAAAGTAGTTTGAATGGAAGATTTTATGTCCGTGTCGGCGATGTGTTAACAATTCTTATTTAGATCCACAAACCGTTGAAGAATATTTGATATGGAAGGGTTTTTCAAGAGGTTATCCTAAGTGGGTTTTTCATGGAGAATGTATGTTGCCATTATCAAGTAATCAACCCTCCTCATCTGATCTTGGATCTGGTAATATGCAAGATAACCTTATAGGAGATGATATGACATGTTTGATCACAGATGCTTTTCGACATGATGTTCAAAACTTTGGAGGTTCAACTAATATACATGGAACGGGTGGAATATGTGATGATTCTACATTTATGAAAAACATTTGTTGAGAGCAGATGCCTGAGTCAGCTCGGTATCATAATTTAATTAAAGATGCGATGAACAATTATATCTGGGTTGTTTGAAATTTTCTAAGATCACTTTTCTTATACATTTATTCCATATAAAATATATGAATGGATGGTCCGAAAAGAGTTTTACCATGCTTCTCAAATTACTAAAGGATACATTTCCAGAAGGCACTGGTTTACCATTCTCTTATTATGAAGCAAAGAAAGTTGTCAACAAATTGAATCTTGAATATCAAAAGATCCATAGTTATCCAAAAGACCGTTATACCATGGTAAAATGCTGATCGGAGTCATGCAATGTATGTGGATCATCACGATAGACAACTCATGAAGAGGTCAAGGATGATGTAACAAAAAAACAAAAAAATCGGCAAAGGTATTGCGTTACTTTTTTCTTATTCCTTGATTGAAAAGGCTATATTCATCATCAAAAAAACTTCATTAATGAGATGGCATGATGAAGGGCGTGCGAAGGATGGAATGTTGAGACATCCAGCATATAGTCTAGCATGGAAAGCATTTGATGCTAGGCATTCTGATTTTGCTTCTGATATTCGTAATGTTCGATTGGGTTTAGCTTCAGATGGCTTCAATTCTTTTAGACTCTAAATTCTACATATAGCACTTGGCCAATTGTTCTAATACCATACAATTTACCACATAGTTGTGCATGAAACAATCCTCACTTATCTTGTCAATGGTTATTCCAAGTGATAAATGTTACAAACGCTTTTGTAGGCAACAGAAATGTATTTTGATATTTAGTAAAATAAACATGCAACGAAAGCAATAAGATATTGGATCTAATCCAATATCGGCCTACAACAGGATCAATATCTATATAAGTATAAAAGATCTAATACATAGATCAAATCTATATAATAAAGGAAATTAATAATAACCTAGATCATATCCATGTATGTTGCCTAGTGCCTTAGATCTCATCTAAGTCACCAGTAAATATTGAATCTTTTACCTTTTGATGCTTAATCACTCACACAGTAGTCAAAGGCAGTGGTAATAGTACTTTTGCTAGCCACACAAAGGTGTATGGCCTTACAGGTGATCCACACCAGGGCTCTAGTCCTGACCAGCCTCTTCGAGTGCTAGCTCCTCTCTAGGCTTCGACGATGAGATATCTTTCTTTTACACCAAGGTGCTTAAGGAATTATCAAAAGGATGTCTCTCTTTTAGAAAATATTTTTCCTCTAGGTTTTATAGCCATAATCCCTTTCATCCTCAAGACTTTTCATCTCCCTGTCGTTTCCTTTTTCAACGTTTCTTGAAAGATGAGGAGGAACCCTTCATCTTCATCTTCAGTTAAAAATCGAAAAGGAGTTAAGGAAGTAACTCTTCATGTTAAGGAAGAAACTCTTCATATCCTTTTTTAGTTAAAAACCGAAAAGGTTAGAAGTTAAGAAATGAGGGGTAATTAGGAGAAGTCATTAACATCCATTTTAAATTCAGACTTAAAGTTTTGAATTCAAAATTCAATTTTAAACTTGAAATTAAAATTAGTTCGAAATTCAAATTCATAATTCGAATTCAAATGGGTAAGGATATTAACATTAGGCTTACCTAAATTTGGGTCCAAACCAAATCCTATTTGATTTGATCAAGATGTTCATAGCTCAATCAAATTGAGATAGCCAGCAATCGCATTACCAATTTAATTCTTTAATTAATTTACTAACATTCAGTTTCTCAATCATCCAGTCAGGTAGAATCCCCTATGGTGTGTGACCCCATAGGTTCGAACACTAAGACGGTAGCACTGGAATACTTCCAATACCAATCGAAGTCGCCATCTAGCAATGACACCCGACGTCCGGATAGGCCGAAGGTTGCAGAGCAACAATCAAGAACCTCTGGCATATGGTTACCATATAATTCATCCCTTTGACCCTCAATGCTCAAGATGACTTAGGTTTCAACTGCCAACCCTTAATCAGTTCATCTATAAAGTGTCTCAATCTTCATAAGTCCTGTGACCCCTCACAGGGACTACCCTGCCAAGGTTTTTCTAAATTAAAACATAGTGAGACATTTACTCCAAACTATTTGGCGGGTTAATCCCATCTTGATCCACTTACTGCTCATAAGTACTTTACAGCACCCAGAAACCTTCTATCACTGGATTAGAAATCCAGGTAATATGGCACCAAAGTACAGTAGGTTGCTTGCAAACTACCATGGTGATCTCATGTAGAGGAACTTATATCCATATCCCTTGCGAATACTTCTTGGCAGAAGAGCGTTCCGCAGATTGGTCATGTTCAGTAAAATATCATACACCTACCTGCATGTCATACCAGTGTCACACACTCCTTGGTAAAGAGGACAACCAACCCATATGACATACAACGACCTTTACTTGATACATAATTGTCCTATAACTATATGTCATTTGGTCGCGACTATTTTAAGAACCACTCAATAAACCCTCTCTTTATTGAATAGATTATGGTTCTAAGGACTCAATCACAAAAGAATTTATTTCAGAAAGATGCGATATGATGAACTGCCAAATTTTATTAATTTATAATTCATATATATTTATAACTTGCATAATCATCTACATGTTAATTGATTGGCTTTAGGACACAATTCCTAACATCTCCACTAGGACTAAAGCCACTCAGAATAGTATCTAATACCCATCTTCCATTTATGGTCATCAAATTCTTTGATTCCAAGAGCTTTAGTGAATGGTCGACTAGGTTCTCCTTTCCATCAATCTTCTGAAGGTCGATGTCACCTTGCTCCATAATTTCTCGCACAAGGCAATAACGACACAGAATATGTTTGGTGCGTTGATGGGACTTTGGCTCTTTGGCTTGAGCAATAGCACCGGTGCTGTCATAGTACACCAAAATAGGACCATCCAGTGAAGGTGTCACTCCCAGTTCTTCTAGAAACTTTTGCAACCATACAGCTTCCTTTGCTGCATCCGATGCCGCAATATATTCCGCCTCGCATACAGAGTCCGCCACAGTGTGCTACTTAGAACTTTTTAGCAGATCGCTCCTTCATTTAGGGTAAAATAAATCCTGATACACTCTTGTTGTCATCCCTATCTGACTGAAAACTGGAGTCGTATACCCCACAAGTTTTAAGTCAGGTTCTCCATAAATTAGCCATTGGTCCTTAGTATTTCGTAAATACTTAAGAATAGTCTTCACTACTTTCCAATGAGTGTCACCTGGGTCAGACTGGTATCTACTCACTATCCCTAGTGAATATGCCATGTCTGGTCTAGTACATGTCATAGCATACATGATAGAACCCACTGCCAAAGCATATAGAATCCTACTCATACGCTCTCTTTCCTCTGGAGTTGTCGCACAATCCCTTTTGGAGAGAGAAATTCCATGGCCTATTGGAAGATAGCCTTTCTTGGAATTTTCCATGCTGAACCATTTTAGCACAGTGTCTATGTACGTAGATTGGGATAATCCCAGAAGCCTCTTAGATCTATCTCTATATATTTTCATACCAAGTATATAAGAGGCTTCACCCAAGTCCTTCATAGAAAACTGAGATGACAACCAGACCTTTATTCCCTGTAGTGCTGGGATGTTATTCCCGATTAAGAGAATGTCATCCACATACAACACAAGGAATACAACCACAGAACCATTAGCCCATTTGCAAATGCAAGGTTCTTCTCTGTTTCTTACGAAACCATACGTCTTGATACATTTATCAAACCGCATGTTCCAACTCCGAGATGCCTGCTTCAATCCATAAATGGATCTTTGTAGCTTGCATACTTTTGACTCATCTGTGGATGTGAACCCTTCAGGTTGTATCATATACACCTCCTCTTCCAGCTCACCATTCAGGAAAGCTGTTCGAACATCCATTTTCCAGATTTTATAATCAAAGTGTGCTGCTAAAGCAAGCATAATCGAATGGATTTGAGCATTGCCACAGGAGAAAATGTCTCATCATAGTCTATACCATAACATTGACGATATCCCTTGGCAACCAGACGGGCTTTATAGGTCTCTACCTGCCCATCTGCACCTCTTTTCCTTTTGAAAATCCATTTGCACCCAACGGGTTTTATCCCCTGGGTGGATCAACTAATGTCCATACATTGTTGATTTTCATAGACTTCATTTGGATTTCATGGCTTCTAGCCATTTCTCAGAGTCAAACCTCTACATTGCATCCATATAGGTGATCGGATCCTCATTGTTCTCATCGAGTTCAATAGGATCATTGTTCTGGACCAAAAAACCATAGTATTGTCCGATTAACGGAGTACCCTACTAGGCTGTGGGTTTGATCTAATCAAATCCATTTCTATATTGTTCCTTAAGTGTATTGGTTTTTCTCCTTGTTGAACTTCACTAAGTTCAATCTTAGTAGCTCTAGTTCCTTCACCAAGGAACTCCTTTTCTAAAAAGATAGCCCTAAGACTGACGAACAATTTTTGTTCTTCAGGCAAGTAAAAGTAATACCCCTTAGTCTCTTTTGGATATCCTACAAATAGGCACCGTCAGACCTAGGTCCAAGCTTATCTATTTCCAAACGTTTAACATAAGCCGGGCAACCCCAGACCGAAGGTGTGAGAGTATCGGCTTATGCCCAGTCCATATCTCATATGGTGTTTTGTTAACGGACTTACTTGAGATCCTATTTAAAAGATAACAAGCTAACTCTAAAGCATAACCCCAAAAGGAGATCGGCAAAGATGCAAAGCCCATCATTGACCGAACCATGTCAACAGGGTTCGATTCCTCCTTTCAGACACTCCATTTAACTGAGGTATCCCTGAAGGTGTCCATTGAGAGAAAATCTCATTCTCCTCAAGATATGTAAGAAACTCACTGGAAAGATATTCACTACCTCGATCTGATCAAAGGGTTTTGATAAACTTTCCAGTTTGTTTTTCTACTTCATTACGATATCGTTTGAACATTTCAAACGATTCAGACTTATGTCTTATCAAGAATATATAACCATACCTTGAAAGATCGTCTGTAAATGTAACGAAATAATTATACCCATCCCTAGCACTGACATTCATAGGTCTGCATACATATGTATGTACCAGACTTAGAATTTCATTGGCACATTCACCTTTTCACTAAAAGATGATTTGGTCATTTTACCTATAAGACAAGATTCACAGGTTGGTAATGATTCAAAATCATTAACCTCAAGTAGACCTCTTGTCTCAACCTGTTTATCCTGTTCTTGTTAATATGACCTAGCCTGCAGTGCCAAAGATAAGCATTACTGATATCGTTTATCCTAGGGCATTTGCTGGATGTATATATTACACTAACAGGTCACGATAGTACATATATGCCATTATTCATATATCCATTCATTACAAAAGAACATTCATAATGATTTTGTAAAATGTCATTCTTTATTGATAGTTCATAACCAGACATGGCCAATTGGCCTACAGAAATAACATTTAAAATGAAAAATGGACAATAATGAAATTTATTTAAAATGATTGTACAAGACTCAAAAACAAGTTTGACGACTCCTAATGTCAGGACTGGAACTTGGCTTCCATTTCCCACGTTTAAGAATCTCTCACCGTCCTCGAATCTTCTACTAACTTGAAGTCCCGGCAAAGAATTGCATATGTGAATTGGACTTCCGGTATCCAATACCCAATTAGTAGTATCATAGATAGAGAAATTACAAGGCGTTATCATGTATATACCTTATTCAGCATTTCCTTGCTACTTCCTCTTCTTGGACCTGTTCGGATCAAGGGATGTAATATAAAGAGGAGAACTCCTCTTCTAATGACCCTCCTTCTTGCAAAAGAAGCACTCTACCTTACTCTGATCAGCTTTAACCTTTGTAGCCTGATTGGTTCCAGCATTTTGCACCTTCTTCCTTTTATTTTTCCTTTTTCCTTTCTTAAAGGGACGACGACCTCCCAAAGAACCTCCCACTAAGTTCACCACCCCTTTATCGAGCTGGTGATCTTTCTCATAAGTTTGCAGTAAACCAAGTAAACCATGGTAGTTTATAGCAGGCTTATTCATTCTATAATGATCAAGAAAGTCAAGATAGGAAGGAGGCATAGAGTTCAGCATCGCATCTTTCCCAAGTTGTTCGTGAAAGGGACAACCGAGTTTGCCAAAGCGTTCAATCATCTCATCATGTACAATGCATGATCAGTGACTGAGGCTCCATCACGCATCCACACATTGTAAATGGCATAAGAGACCTTATACCTCTCAACATCGTCTGGTGTTTCAAAGGATTCCTTCAACTTTTGAAGAATTTCCTCTGGCTGGGCTTCCTTAAATTTGCGACTGAACTCATCGTTCATCGCTGCTAGCATTATGCATCAGATAGTGGTCCGATCAGAGAGCCACTTATGATAAGTATCCTTAACCGAACCCTGAGCATTTGGAGCAGGGACTTCAAGTGCTAGATCCGTTATTACATAAAGGATCCTTTCATGCTCCAGGACAATCCTAAGCCTTCAATACCAGCTATCAAAGTTGGGACCCTTAAGTTTTTCATTATCAAGCAATGAACGGAGCGACAAGTTGGTAGACATTATCTGAAAGGAAAATCAAAAACTTAATATTATATATGAATTATTATCCTAAAGACATAGACTTTAGTCTAAAGGTCCTCCCAATATTTTATTCAGACTAGTAGACTCAACCTCCAATCCGAGGAATTACTCTTAATCCCTTAGTGGGTACTATAATCCAATAGACAATACATGAGCCCGACTTTGTCCGGCTCACCCATGCACATCTAAAGGTAGGTTCTTTAACCGATTACTTCTCCAAGTAACTTCTAGTATTTAATTTTGCCCTAGGGTGCTCTTCAATCGGCCTTTGGGCCTCCTATTGAAGGTCCTAGTTAGGTCCAACCATTAACATAACAAAATTAATGTTTCTAACCAACAAATAGCCAAGCCCAACTTTGGCCGGCCCACCTGACTACCGTTAAGAGAGTCACATTAAGCCATCATATACATTGAGCCATCATATTAGGATTGGCAATTCCAATAGCCTCATGAACATTCGACCTTTAGGTCTGCCAATGACCACCCAACTATTGGACCCATTACCATCCACTTAATGGGAGGCTAAGATTTAGTTATCTTATAACTTCATCTTTTTAAGGACCTAATAATTTAGAGGATTTCTTTTAATGAGTGACATATAAAAAAAAACATAGACTATAATCAAGAATTCTCCCACTTACTTGTAGAATGGTTGATGAATAATTAGTCCATGGGTACCTTAATCAGTCATACTGATTCACCATAAGTGACATGAGCTAACTTGAATCATGGAATTATCCAATCAATTTTGATCGACCCCATCTTGCAGGTATGTGAGACCATAGGATGGGTTCATCAGATTCGATTGGATTAGTTTAAAGACTTGGGCTCACCACTGAGCAACATAACAAGTCCATTTAGATTTATGAACTAATCAATCTAACTAATTAGAGAGATCTAAAAAGAATGTGACCTAACTCAACTGTTGATTAGATTTAAGTTCTCTTTTTATTCCAATTAATCTAAACTTAGGTCTAACCCAATTAAGGATCCAAACAAGCTAACCCATGACCCTTAAAATTCATACAAATGACTTAAGATTTCAAATCATATTTCTAATATCTTTGTCATTTAATTTCTCAATTAAAGTCAACAAAACTTTAAATTGAAATAATTTTAATTTAACATGTAAAATAGATTTCACAAAAATTAAAACAATTTATGATCATATCAACCAAAAAAGAGATTAAAACAGTTTTAATCTATGTTCTCTTCACTTTTCTTCTTTGTGAGTCATGACACAAGTGGCATCCCTACACGTCATAGGAGATCCCATTGAATGGAAAAGAGAAGGTCTTTAAACCCTAGCTCTCTCTATGATCGGATGGCCTTGTGAATTTACCCAATCCAAGTACTTAGCTTCCTATCAAAATAGCCTTCAAGTGCTCTCAGCAGCCTATTACACTCTCTGAGTCATAGGTAGTTGGGCACCACGCACCGAGGTACTACCAGTAGCTTTCCTCATTGGTGCATCCCTGATATCCCTATCAGACGCTCGTTGGGCACGATGATCCGGGGTATTACCAGTAGCCTCCCCCATTGGACCATACCAGAGTAGAGTATGATAGAAACTAAGAACACTAACCAGGCTTTGATACCATTGTTAGAAACACTTTTGTAGGCAACAAAAATAAACAGAAATGTATTTTGACATTTAGTAAAATAAACATGCAACGGAAGCAATAAGATTTGGATCTAATCCAATATCGGCCTACAACAGGATCAATATCTATATAAGCATAAAAGATCTAATACATAGATCAAATCTATATAATAAGGAAATTAACAATAACATAGATCATATCCATGTATGTTGCCTAGTGCCTTATATCTCATCTAAGTCACCAATAAATATTGAATCTTTTACCTTTTAATGCTTAATCACTCACACAGCAGTAGAAGGCGGTGGTAGATAGTACTTCTACTAGTCACACAAAGGTATATGGCCTCTACAGGTGATCCATATCGGGGCTCTGGTCTTGACCAGCCTCTTCAGAGTGCTAGCTCCTCTTCTATGCTTCGACGATGAGATATCTTCTCTTTTATACCAAGGTGCTCAAGGAATTATCAAAAGGATGTCTCTTTTAGAAAATATTTTTCCTCTAGGTTTTATAGCCAGAATCCCTTTCATCCTCAAGAATTCTCATCTCCTGTCGTTTTTTTTAACGTTTTAAAAATCGATCTTGAAAGAGGAGGAAGAACCCTTCATCTTCATCTTTAGTTAAAAACCAAAAAGGAGTTAAGGAAGTAACTCTTCATGTTAAAGAAGAAATTCTTCATCTCCTTTTTTCAATTAAAAACCAAAAGATTAGAAGTTAAGAAATGAGGGATAATTAGGAGAAGTCATTAACATCCATTTTAAATTCAGACTTAAAGTTTTAAATTCAAAATTCAATCTTTAAACTTGAAATTAAAATTAGTTTGAAATTCAAATTTATAATTGAATTCAAATGGGTAAGGATGTTAACATTAGGCTTACCTAAATTTGAGTCCAAACCAAATCCTATTTGATTTGACCAAGATGTTCATAGCTCAATCAAATTGAGCTAGCCAGCAATAGCATTGCTAATTTAATCCTTTAATTAATTTACTAACATTCAGTTTCTCAATCATCCAGTCAGGTAGAATCCCTTATGGCGTGTGACCCCATAGGTTTGAACACTAAGCTGGTAGCACTGAAATACTTCCAATACCAATCAAAGTTGCCATCTAGCAATGACATCCAACGTTCGGATAGGCCGAACGTTGTAGAGCAACAATCAAGAACCTCTGGCATATGGTTACCATATAATTCATCCCTTTGACCCTCAATGCTTAAGATGACTTAGGTTTCAACTGCCAACCCTTAATCAGTTCATCTATAAAGTGTTTCAATCTTCATAACTCCTGTGACTCCTCACAGGGACTACCCTGGCCAAGGTTATGCTAAATTGAAACACAGTGAGACATTTACTCCAAACTATTTAGCGGGGTCAATCCCATCTTGATCCACTCACTGCTCCATAAGTACTTTACTGCACCCATAAATCTTCTATCACTGGATTAGAAATCCAGATAATCCGGCACCAAAGTACAGTAGGTTGCTTGCAAGCTACCATGGTGATCTCATGTCAGAGGAACACTTATATCCATATCCCTTCGCGAACACTTCTTGGCAGAAGAGCGTTCCATAGATATGTCACATTCAGTGAAATATCATACACCTCATCTGCATATCATACCAGTGTCACCATACTCCTTGGTAAAGAGGACAACCAACCCATATGACATGCAACGACCTTTACTTGATACATAATTATCCTATAACTATATGCCATTTGGTCGCGACTATTTTAAGAACCACTCAATAAACCCTCTCTTTATTGAATAGATTATGGTTCTAAGGACTCCATCACAAAAGAATTTATTTCAGAAGATGCGATGATGAACTGCCAAATTTTATTAATTTATAATTCATATACATTTACAACTTGCACAATCATCTACATGTTAACTGATTGGCTTTAGGACACAATTCCCAACAATAAGGGTCCAGGAAATGATATTGATATTTTTCTACAACCTTTAATAGAGGAATTGAAACAGTTATGGGAAGGTGTTGATGCAATTGATGCTTCAAATGATGAAATATTTAAACTACGGGCAGCTTTGTTGTGGACTATTAATAATTTTTCAGCATATACCAATTTATCTGGTTGGAGTACAAAGGAAAGGGTTGCATGTCCTTGTTGTACAGATTTGACACATTCAATTTGGTTAAAACATGGGGGAAAATTTTGTTATATGGGACATCATCGATGGTTAGAACCTAATCATTTATTTCATTTTCAGAAAGATTTATTTGATGGTACCATAGAATTGGGATGTGCACCTATTCTACCTTCCGAAACTAATGATCGTATGCAAATTAATTCTATTAGTTACACATATGGTAAATTCTCAAAGTCTTCTAAAAAAAGAGAAAGGAATGATCAAGAAGGATTGTCAGAAGAAGTGACAATTGGTAGTGTGGATGCACAGTTATTTGAAGATCCAGATAATTTTTTTGAAAAAGAAAATAAGAAAGATGTATAGATAGCATCTACAAATCAGCCTAGCAAACATATTTGGAAGAAAAGAAGTATCTTTTTTGACTTACCTTATTGGGAACATAATCTTATTCAACATAATCTCGATGTCATGTACATAGAAAAGAATGTTTGTGATAATCTGCTTGGAATATTGTTGAATATTGATGGAAAGACCAAAGATAACATAAAGGCACAATTGGATTTAAAAGAATTGGGTATCCGACTGGAGCTTCATCTAATAATGCTTGCTAATGATAGAAATTATTTTCCTCCTGCATCTTATACAATGTCTTCTCAAGAAAAAAATAATTTTCTTACAGTATTGAAAAATATTAAAGTACCTGATGGATATGCATCAAACATTTCAAGGTGCGTGCATCTTAAAGATATGAAAATTTTAATCTCAAAAGTCATGATGGTCACATATTGATGCAAGATATCTTGCCAATAGCTTTAAGATCATCAGTGCCTAAACAAGTTCTTGCAGTTATAATTCGGCTATCATCATTCTTCAAGGCATTATATTCAAAAGTTATTGATCCTAGAGAGATTGATCAGTTGGAGTCAGATGTTACAATTACACTTCGTCAGATGGAAAAGTTTTTTTCTCCTATTTTTTACTATTATGGTACATCTACTCATTCACTTAGCTTCGGAAGTCAAGCTTGGTGGACCGGTACATTATAGATGGATGTATCCTATTGAAAGGTATACTATAGTTTAATGTATCATAATGACCGGTATACTATATTGTTATTAAAAGTAGCATCATCATTATGCTATGTTTAGAAATTTATTTATCTTGTAGGTACCTTGTCCGATTGAAAGATTATGTACGAAACAGAGCCTATCCAGAGGGTTCGATTATGGAAGGATATATTGCTGAAGAGTGTTTAATATTTTGTTCAAGATATATTCAAGGGGTAGAGACAGTATTTAATAGACCCCAATGGTATAGTGGTTTCATAGATAATGCAGAATTGTATAAGTTTTCAACTGTAGGTAGAGTAATAGGAAAAATTGAAACTATTGTATTAGATCATAAATCAATGGCACAAGCACATCGTTATGTGTTACTCCATAGTAAAATGATATCTGATTATCATAGGTTAGTATGATATATTGCATTTCAAGTTTAAATATCATATCTTTTTTTTTGTTCTAAATGAACATAATAAATTTAATGCAGCAAATTTTTATTCTCTCAACGATAAGCTAATCATAGCACTCGACCTAATCCAAGGATAGAACAACGATGGTTAGTTGATTTATTTCCTACATGGCTTTCAAAACAGGTTTGACATATACTTGGAGAATATATGGATTGATTTAACATCAAATATCCTGTTAACATTTCTTATTATTTTTTAGGTATCATCGATGATGAGAAAAATTTATCAGCTGAATTAATAGCCCTAGCTCGAGGACCTAACAAAGTTGTTAATAGATATAATGGTTTCATAATCAATGGTTTTAAATTCCATACTAAAGATCGTGAGAAATTTAGAAAAACATAGAATAGCGGTGTTATGGTGGAAGCAGATGAAAAATTTTATTACGGTGTACTAAAAGATATTTATGAGTTGAGTTACTATGGAGTCTTTAAAGTCATATTATTTAAATGTGATTGGGATAGATATCAACTCATCGGGGTTTGAGAAAAGATGCAAATGGATTTACACTTGTTTATTTTACAAGGTTGATACATACCGGTGTCTTATTGAAGGATGATCCATTCATTTTTTCTTCTCAAGCTCGTCAAGTATTTTTTGTACAAGATGCAAAAGATAAAGATTAGGCTACTGTTATTAAAACAAAACCTAGGGACTTATATGATATGGGAAAGCAGCAGGAAGATGATGAAGATGATGACACTTATACGTATTCCATGCCATTCGATTTTATTCCGATTGATGACGTACATGCTATGGTAACCTTGGTTAGGACAGAATTTGAAGGAAATGATAATGCTTGATTCTTATCGGTACTAAATTTTGCAATGTATTGAATGTTGTAGTAATTATTATGTTAAATTAATATTTATTTTTAGTAACTCTGATTCTGATGTAAATGATAGGTGACATTATACTGCACTCATGGACAAAGTCGGCCCTTCTACTTCAGCACAGCATGATGATGCTGGTCCTCCAGTTCCGGACGTTGCGTCCACTCCTTCGGCATCTATTACAGGTCCATCATCCTCGGAGCATCATGATCCTACTGTCGATGCAGGAGATGATCTGCACATTCAGGGTTATTTATTTTTTTATTTGGTTTGATAAAATTTATTTATACTTTTTACTATAGTAATTATTACATCTATTTTTATGTAGACAGATCTGGGAGTGTTACATGCAGACGCGGGCCCATGGGAGTACAAGATGTATGGCAGATGCGTGAGGGTGACAGGATAGCAGTGCAATAAGCTAGGGCAACCAATTAAAAAAGCCTCTAGCTTATTGAGTTCCTTTTTAGGAAGTGTTGCACGGAGGCATCATCTTTGTCCATTGAGTTATGCAAAATGGAATGACATGCTTCCGACATATAAAGTTGAGATTCTACGAGTTGTACAGATAAAAAAATGAATCTAAACAGTTCTTATGTTGTATATTATACTATGTTTTATATTTTTTCAGTTTTAATATTTTTCTTTTGCAGTCCAAGTTTGTACTTCCTTATCCTCTAATGACTTTGTACTGAAGTCTCTCAACCAAAAATGGAAAGAATATAAGGCATATTTGAAGACGAAGTACAAGTTGCTGGGTATGACCGAGGAGCAAGTAGTTGATACTCTGCCTCCTGATGTACCCCCTCATCAGTGGATGGAGTTGGTTCATTATTGGTTCTCCGAGAAGGGACATGTATCTTGTTATTTAATCTTTTTGTTATTTAATCTTTTAAGATACTTTATTAAAATATTTATTTGATTTTGCAGACATATTCTAATATTGGTAAAGCTACATGAGCATCTCTGTCTGTTCCCCATACATCATGATCCAAGAGTTATGCGCAAGTCAGACAACAGTTCGTATATTTCTTAAACTATAAATTCTTTAATTTTCTATCGTGAACGATGTATCGCGAAACGTATCGCAAAACATATCGAATGCATAAATCTATTTATTAGTTGAGTTGAGTTGAGTAGTTTATGATTGATTACTTGAGTTTTCCCTCCAAAGTTGCTTTGCTTCTAATCTACTTGTGTTATAGACAGTCATGATAGAATAATAGAGAATTATATAACATGTGATGATTCCATATAAACTTACACTTTCATGTACTAAAATCAGGTAGAGATTACGTGTAGAGGATAGGGAACCTTTCTTTTTTTTAATTTTAAAGTAGAGTTAGTGATAAATTTCTACTTGTCAACGTGTCCAAAAAGTTCAGAATTTGTAAGTTTGATTTTCAAACTTATGGTGTTTTTTAATGATAATTTTGGGCGGAAGCTGTTCCTCCCCCCAAAGCACCAATTTCCAAGCTATTTATGCTTATGCACATGAATCTGATGTAAGTTAGCTTCGAAATATTTTGAAAAAAATAAAATAAAAAAAAAGAGGGATACATGCTAACAATTTTAACAAAAAGAAAATGTCATTGGTTGGACAAGAAAACATTTAAAAAAAGGGTTGAAAATTGTTTGCACATAATCTGGAGCAAGGATTTAGCATCAATAAAGCTTGAAAATGTGAAGTTCTAGTTGACCTTTGCTGCTTTTCAAAGTAAAAAATAAAGCTTCAATGTCTATCTCTTGTTCACAAATGAGAAGGAGAAATGTGTTTGGTGTCTCTTGCCTCCGTACCAGGTGATACCCAGCCTTGTAAAGCCACATTGTACAATTCAATGTAGGGTGGTTGATGGGGCCAGTTGACCCCATGAAATATAAAATTTTTTGGATGGCCTCCAGTGTCGGCCTCCAGCGTCGGCCTTCAGCATCGGCTTCCAGTGCCAGCCTCCAGCGCTGGCCAAAGGCCGACAGACTCCAGCGCCAGCCGCTAGCATCGGCCTCCAGTGCTGGCCAAAGGCCGACAGACTCTAGCGCCAGCCGCCAGCGTCGGCCTCCAGCGACGGCCGCCAGCGATGGACTCTAGCGTCGGCCACCAGCATCGGCCTCCAGCGCCGGCCTCCAGCGCCAGCCGCCAGCATCGGCCTCCAGCGCCAGCCTCTAGCGCTGGCCAAAGGCCGACAGACTCCAGTGCCAGCTGCCAGCATCGGCCTCCAGCGCCGGCCTCCAACGACGGCCGCCAGCGATGGCCTCCAGCGTCGGCCTCCAGCGCCGGCCTCCAGCGCCGGCCTCCAACGTCGGCCGCTAGCGATGGCCTCTCCAAGCCAGGCGACCCCGGCGCATTCCCAGATCAGCCCCAGCATGGCCCTATCAGTTCAAGGCACCATCTCTGACGTGCGCCGCCTGACAACGCCAGATCCAACAACCTACCGATAACGTCATTGATGGGACAGAACCTACCTACCCAACAACTAACGGGACTTAACCCATCAACCAGCCCAGATTCACGCAACGGCTCAGCAGACATTCTGACTTCACGAAAACCCACGTGATCGTGCCAGCGTCAACCCCTATAAAAGGGTAAATCACGTCGAGAACCAGGTAACGCAAGTTTACACACTTGATGCCCTAACTCTCAGAAGAACAATCCAATTCTTCCAAGATCTCTCCCTTCTCAAGAGCTCTCTCGAGCTCCTTCTTCAGCTGTGACCTCAGTCACTAACTTGGCCGTCGGAGGGTCCCGCCGGAGGCCACCCCTTCGGTCCAGGGACTTCTTTGCAGGCAACCCGGCGAAGCGAGGATTCGAGAAGCACCTCCATTTCCGACGTCCAGGAGAGGTGATAGAGCGTCATCAGATTAGCGCGCCAGGTAGAGGGGATAAGAAAAAGTAGCGAACGTTCTCCCTGAGCTACATCTTTCGTCCCCTCTCTTCTTCCAGAAGCCATGGTGGTGACGCAAGCTCGGGATGCCTCCGTTGGCTGCCCGGCGGGGCTCCTCCCGCCAACTGGGCATCAGGAGGCCAATCCCCCTGCTACCAACCCTCCGGTTGCTGGCCCGCCGCCGGACGCCACTATCCAAACAACAGAGCAGCTGGCAACCCTCTCCCAGCAGGTCCAGAATCTCACCGCCATGATCCACGGGCTCCAGCAACGACAGTCCGTGGCCACCCAGCATCAGACTGCTCCCCTCGCCAGCCAGCAGTCGGCGAGGGGAGGCTCCCCTCGGCGGGAGGCCGGTCGACGAGAGACGGCCGACGTCAAGTTTCCCCTAGAAAGCCTTGACGCGAGCCCTCCAAGCGGCCATGGTCCTCTGACCGCGCCCCAACAAATTTCCTCCCAAGCCACATCATAATGAGGAACCCAGGCGGAAGTCCCGACTTCCGTCTCCATCTCCGTCTGCCTCCTCTTCTTCTTCTTCCTTCGAGCCACCTCGGAGGGCCCCGACGATCAGCCGCCAGGCGGAGGAATGCCTGAAGGAGTATAACAGGCGCCTCGACGAGCTCGCCAAGAAAATCAACCATCAACCGGAGGAAGAGTTCGACACTCATCCTCCCTACACTCGCCGCATACTGGAGGAACTGGTTCCCTCGAGGTTCCGCTTCCCCTAGGTGGACCCGTACGATGGTACGACCGACCCCCTCGACCACCTCGAGAGTTACAAAGCTATGATGCAAATCCAGGGTGCCTCAGACGCCCTCCTCTGCAAGGCCTTCCCCGCAACTCTGCGGAAGGCCGCCTGTGCATGGCACTCATGCCTACCCCCTCACAGCATCGACTCCTTTCGGGAGCTGGAGAGGGCATTCTTGGCCCACTTTGATGCCTGCCGCCGGATCCCAAGGGTGGCAGCAGCCTTTTTTCCGTCTGCCAGAAGGAAGGAGAGTCACTACGGGACTTCGTATCCCGATTCAAAACCGCCGCCCTCGAGGTCTACCATCTCGATGATACGGTGGCGGCCCTGGTGCTGAAGCAGGGACTCCTTCCGTCCCGCTTCACCTTCTCCCTGGATAAGAAGCCCCTAAGCTCTTATTCTGATCTCCTCCTCCAAGCTCAGAAATATATCCGCGCGGATGAAGCCGACTTCACCCGCTGAGAATCTTTAAGAAACTCGAGCGGACCTCCCCGACATCGCCGATCCGACTCACCTCGCCAGTCCGACAACAAGCGCCGAAGCCCTGTCCCCGATGAGAGTAAGCTCACTCCTCTCCTTGCCCCTCGATCCCACATTCTGATGGAGATCGAGGGCGAGCCTTACCTCCAACGTCCTCCACCCTTGAAGAAAGGTGCACCACGCGACACGAGCCGCTACTGCCGTTTTCACTGGGATTACGGCCACGACACCGATAGCTGTTACAGCTTGAAGCGGGCCATTGAGGAGCTCATCCAGCGGGGCTACCTCGGAAAGTATGTCCAGAAGATGCAACGCCACTGCTGGCCATCATGGGGCCTCCACCAGCTCAAGCCACCGTCGACAACACTCCCATAGAGCGGACGATCGGGATGGTGTCCTGGGGATCAGCTTCTGCACCTAAAACGGCCGAGGGGGGAGGAGTTGCCGGGTAACGCACTTCCTGAGAGGGTCCCTACCGCATCACCGAAACACTCCACCGGGGGGCATACAAACTAGAAGAGCTTGACGGAAAGCTCATTCCATATATCTGTAATGCAGACAACCTCCGCCGGTATTATCAATGATGTACTCCCAGAAGCATAAATAACAAAGAAGACCCTTTCTAACGCCACGGCTTGTTCTCCCTTGCACCAAGTCTCTCAAAAGGAGCTCACTGGCATCGCGGCCCACGGGACACCACTCAGCCCCGACACGGCGGTGCCCCCGAGTCGGTTAAGACCCTAAAGGCTCTGTACCCGGTTGAGTCACCACTTGGCGGCACACAAATCCCCAAGCTGGTTCAAAAGGAGCTCACTGGCATCGCAGCCCATGGGACACCACTCGGCCTTGACACGGCGGTGCCCCCGAGTCGGTTAAGACCCTAAAGGCTCCGTACCCGGTTGAGTCGCCACTTGGGCGGCACACAAACCCCCAAGCTGGTTCAAAAGGAGTTCACTGGCATCGCGGCCCACGGGACACCACTCGGCCCTGGCACGGCGGTGCCCCCAAGTCGGTTAAGACCCTAAAGGCTTCGTACCCAATTGAGTCGCCACTTGGGCAGCACACAAACCCCCAAGCTGGTTCAAAAGGAGCTCACTGGCATCGTGGCCCACAGGACACCACTCGGCCCCAGCACGATGGTGCCCCCGAGTTGGTTAAGACCTTAAAGGCTCCGTACCCGGCTGAGTCGCCACTTGGGCGGCACACAAACCCCCAAGCTGGTTCAAAAGGAGCTCACTGGCATCGCGGCCCACGGGACACCACTCGGCCCTAGCACAGCGGTGCCCCCGAGTCGGTTAAGACTCTAAAGGCTCCGTACTCGGCTGAGTCGCCACTTGGGCGGCACACAAACCCCCAAGCTGGTTCAAAAGTAGCTCACTGGCATCACGGCCCATGGGACACCACTCGCCCCGGCACGGCGGTACCCCCGAGTCGGTTAAGACCCTAAAGGCTCCATACCCGGTTGAGTCACCACTTGGGCGGCATACAAACCCCCAAGCTGGTTCAAAAGGAGCTCACTGGCATCGCGGCCCATGAGACACCACTCGGCCCCGGCACGGCGGTGCCCCCGAGTAGGTTAAGACACTAAAGGCTCCGTAACCGGCTGAGTCGCCCCTCGCAGCGGTTCCCACACCCCCGAGGCGGTTCAAAAGGAACTTGATGACTCTCAGCTCAGGTCACCCTCCGGGGTTCACTCCAAGACCCAGCGTTGGGAGAGGATTACTAGCCGCCCTCAACTAGCCAAAGAAGGCACGCAGGCGTCCATCCAAGGCAGCGTAAGGTGCCAAGGTAAAAGTTCTACACTCCTTTCGCTTAGCCGATGCGGGACACGCAAGCTCAAGGAGTGTGGGGGCATTTGATGGGGCCAGTTGACCCCATGAAATATAAAATTTTTTGGATGGCCTTCAGCGTCAGCCTCCAGCGTCGGCTTCCAGCGCCAGCCTCCAGTGCTGGCTAAAGGCCGACATACTCCAGCACCAGCCGCCAGCGTCGGCCTCCAGCACCAGCCTCCAGCGCTGGCCAAAGGCCGACAGACTCTAGCACCGGCCGCCAGCGTCGGCCTCCAGCGACGGCCGCCAGCGACGGCCTCCAGCGCCGACCTCCAGCGACAGCCTCCAGCGTCGGCCTCCAGCGCCAGCCGCCAGCATCGGCCTCCAGCGCCAGCCTCCAGCGTTGGCCAAAGGCCAACAGACTCCAGTGCCAGCCGCCAGCGTCGACCTCCAGCGTTGGCCGCCAGCGATGGCCTCCGGCGCCGGCCTCCAGCGCCAGCCTCCAGCGACGGCCGCCAGCGATGGCCTCCGGCGCCGGCCTCCAGCATCGGCCGCCAGCGACGGCCTCTCCAAGCCAGGCGACCCCGATGCATTCCCAGATCAGCCCCAGCATGGCCCTATCAGTTCAGGGCGCCATCTCTGACGTGCGCCGTCTGACAACGCCGGATCCAACAACCTACCGGTAACGTCGTTGATGGGACAGAACCTACCTACCCAACAACTGACGGGACTTAACCCACCAACCAGCCCAGATTCACGCAACGGCTCAGCAGACATTCTGACTTCACGAAAACCCACGTGATCGTGCCAGCGTCAACCCCTATAAAAGGGTAAATCACGTCGAGAACCAGGTAACGCAAGTTTACACACTTGATGCCCTAACTCTCAGAAGAACAATCCAATTCTTCCGAGATCTCTCCCTTCTCAAGAGCTCTCTCGAGCTCCTTCTTCAGCTGTGACCTCAGTCACTAACTTGGCCGTCGGAGGGTCCCGCCGGAGGCCACCCCTCCGGTCCTGAGACTTCTTTGCATGCAACCCGGCGAAGCGAGGATTCGAGAAGCACCTCCGTTCCCGACGTCCAGGAGAGGTGATCGAGATAAACTTACACTTTCATGTACTAAAATCAGGTAGAGATTACGTGTAGAGGATAGGGAACCTTTCTTTTTTTAATTTTAAAGTAGAGTTAGTGATAAATTCCTACTTGTCAACGTGTCCAAAAAGTTCAGAATTTGTAGGTTTGATTTTCAAACTTATGGTGTTTTTAATGATAATTTTGGGCGGAAGCTGTTCCTCCCCCAAAGCACCAATTTCCAAGCTATTTATGCTTTTGCACATGAATCTGGTGTAAGTTAGCTTCGAAATATTTTGAAAAAAATAAAAAATAAAAAAAAGAGAGGGATACATGCTAACAATTTTAACAAAAAAAATGTCATTGGTTGGACAAGAAAACATTTAAAAAAAGGGTTGAAAATTGTTTGCACATAATCTGGAGCAAGGATTTAGCATCAATAAAGCTTGAAAATGTGAAGTTCTAGTTGACCTTTGCTGCTTTTCAAAGTAAAAAATAAAGCTTCAATGTCTATCTCTTGTTCACAAATGAGAAGGAGAAATGTGTTTGGTGTCTCTTGCCTCCGTACCAGGTGATACCCAGCCTTGTAAAGCCACATTGTACAATTCAATGTAGGGTGGTGAACCTCAGCTCCCCTTGGCTGGCTAGGCATCTGGTCATCTATTCATGTCCCGTGCATGTTCCTGCCTGACAAAGCATGCCCTGTGAAGTATCTATTATCATCATACAAGAACAGGGGAATGAAATTGTAAATTTAACATTATATCGGCATGCTGAAAGTTTATGAACGTCCATGGATCCAATGGTCATGAATTGTTGAGCATGCAAATATAAACAAACAGACTTATGGTAAGAAGCCGGAACTAGGAAACCATAACAGCTGAATGTGAGGCCAAATAGGAAACTGCTCATGTGAGATATCTTTATTTTGATGCCTAGGTGTTAATTTAGATGCCTATATCACTGAAAATCAAAGCTTGTCTGTTATGGCAGTCTTTTATTTTGTTGCATAAGCCTGTAATCTATGTTTCAGGAATGAATTTGGTTCCCTATGTGAGATATCTTTAACTTAGTGCAATCTATGGAACCAGTAATCTTGGTCTTCCTTTTGGTGATTGACCTAGGTTTCATGGCAGGTGGCTCATCTTGCCTTAGCTTTTTGTCAACCAAGATTTACTGAATTTTAAAGGGTTGGCATGATGCTGTTAGATGGTCAGAAAAAAGTCTAGTCCTTCCATGGAGCCTTTTTGACTTTGAGTTGCATTCCATACCAAGTACCATAGTGATAGGAAATGCCTCAGATGATGGCTGATAATGATAATGATTATGGTTATGGTGTTTGTGGTGATGATGACCATGTTGTATCTGCTAAAATCTTATCAGGTAGTAGTGGGATGGTCTGTGTAATTTGCTATCTACCTTGAGGTAATACTATACAGTACACTTGAGCCACTAAAACTTTCATATCCTGTATAACATGCTGAGTTGTAACTCAGATTTTGAAACACTAAACAGTTTGCAATATATGAGAATGACGTTTTTTTATAGATGCCACAAAAAAAAGAATCTCCTTTATATATATATATCATGTACCATATGAATGAAAGGATCAAAAACAGACAACCCTGATATGAGATCACAAGCAAATAGGCAAGCTCTCCATGTATCATTTTTTTTTTTTTTGACTTTTGCGGTTCTTATTGTATTTGTATCAGCACTAATGTTTGTTTAAAAATATTTCAAAATTATGTTGTGCGTCAAGAACTTAAAAGATTTCTCTATTGGCAGCCAGGCACAAAGACTGATGAAATTGACAAAGCAGTACACCAAATGATTATAGATAATGGAGCATATCCTTCACCTCTTGGCTATGGTGGTTTTCCAAAGAGTGTTTGTACATCAGTAAATGAATTTGGAAGTTAGTGGAGACTTTATCTCTGACGGTGCGTTCAAAAAGTCACTCCTCTAAAATATTAGTCTGAAATTAGACTGATTCTTAGGTGCAGATTTTGAGAATGGAATGGCATGCTGCTGATTAAATGGAAGCAATTGCACCGTTATACTTTGATGATCCCGTAGAACTTTGAATCAGCCCATAGAGATGCGCTGAGGCTTGGGCTTAATATTTGTGGCAATTATTGCGACCTTCGTAGCATGAGACAGAGAGAGAGAGAGAGAGAGAGAGAGAGAGAGACTTGGGGGGCATTTGGTGGAGGGCCCCATGCCAGCCTCAATATTTGTGGCCGATACTGTGAGGACCTTTTGAGACCAAAAGCTTTTGCTTGTCCTCTCATCCCCCTGCTTTGATCAAGCCCCTTCAAAGAAACAAGATAAGAGAGTCTAGAGTTCTTTTTGAGGATGATGAATACTGATATGGTTGATCATCTTCTCTGAATGGTGTTATAACCTTTTGCATGATTTTTAAAGTAATGATGTGACAGCTAATCTCAGAGATGGAATCTTGGCTCCGGCCTTCAGCGATGGCTCCGGCCTTTGGCTCCGGCCTCCAGCGACGGCTCTAGCCTTTGGCTCCGGCCTCCAGCGACGGCTCCGGCCTTTGGCTCCGGCCTCCAGCAACAGTTTCGAACCCTGCCTTCGGCCCCGGTTCTAACTTGGTGCTTTACTTTCCTGCATACACTATGACCCACTTCAGGTAATAGATCCCGAGATTCGAGATATGTTACCGTATATCTCGCTCACCGAAATCATGGGCAAGTACTAGCACGCCCGGCAGTTATCGCCACAAGCGGGCCCCATCCAGCAATGGCTTACCCACTTGCCGTTCAAAGGAGCTTATCCTAACAAGAGTCGACGGTTCAAAACAGAACGAAAAGAAAGGAACCTCCCAGACATGTATAAAAGGACCTCGAGCTCAACAGAAAAGGGGGGATCTCTCTCTCTCAAAAAAAAGATAGACACTACACTCCTGTTCAACAAGTTTACTAACTTGAGCGTCGGAGGGTCCTTGCCGGGAATACCGGCCCGGGGACTTCTTGCAGGTTTCCAGAGGAGGAAGATGACTTTTTCATCCCATTTGGAGGCCTACAATAGATCTCAGCACGCCCAGCGCTCATCACAGGTGACTTGTCCGCATCAGATTGGCGTGCCAAGTAGGGGGCTCGCACGCGGGGAAAGCGAAAGTTCTCCCTGTGACCCCACCGATTCTGCAAGGAAGATGATGGTGACAACACGAGCATAGGAGGCTTCCACCAGCTAGGCCGCGGAGCGCATTCCGCGGGCTGAGCAATCGGAGGCCAACCTCCGTGTTCCGCCCCCTGCACAGATGAGCCAGCCTGACCGGCTTGAGGTTCTGGCTCACCAGGTCCAGGACCTGATGACAATGGTACGGGGACTGCAGGAACACTGCTTTGCCGCTGCACCTCAACCCCCTCCGCCTGGTGAAGGGGTGTGGGAGACAATTCAATCTCATCAAGGTGGGACCCCACCCGAGGTCTTCCGTCACTCACGTCCTGAACCTCGTCACCGAGAGACCTCAAAGCGACGGCGGTCCCTTTCCCATTACTCTGGTCGTTCCCACCGACGGCCGGACGAGAAAGAATCCAGACGGGTGCGCTCCTTACGCCGGCGGTCTTCTTCGGCTTCCTCTTCTGACTCATCTAAAGCCAGCGCTTTCAGGAAGACCATCCGTCGAGCTGAGAAACGGCTCGATGAGTATCATCGACGGTTGGAGGAGCTTAGCTGCCGGATCGCTAACCCTCATGGGACGGACTACGAGCACCGCCCCCCCCCCCTTTCCCGACGCATCATGGAGGAACCAGTCCTGCCCCGTTTCCGTCTCCCCCAGCTAGACCCGTACGACGGCACAACGGACCCACTGGACCACCTGGAGAGCTATAAGGTCCTCATGCAGGTCCAGGGAGCGACGGACTCCCTTCTATGTGTCGCCTTTCCGGCCACCCTTCGCAAGGCGGCACGTGCATGGTATTTTCGCCTGCCACCAACATCAATTCATTCCGATAGCTCGAATGATCTTTCCTGGCCCACTTTGATGCATGCCGGAAGATCCCACGAGTAGCCGATAGCTTATTTGCTGTCCAGCAAAGAAGTGGCGAGATCCTGAAGGACTTTGTCGCTCGGTTCAAGGAGGCAGCATTGGAGGTATATAACCTGGATGATTCTGTAGCCACTTTGGCATTAAAGCAAGGACTTCGTCCTTCTAGGTTCGCCTATTCCCTAGATAAGAAGTCTCCGAGTTCTTATGCCGAGCTTCTAAGCCAAGCGTAGAAATACATTCGCGTTGATGAGGCAGATTCTTCCAGGAGGGAAGCTGATAAGAATCCCAGCAAGAAACCAGCTCCCACTGAGCATGCCGGAGCACGACCCCGGAAGCCTGAGCCTCCTCACCGTCCAGATCACCGGCCACAGACGCTTGTTCCTAAGGAGCAATTCACTCCCCTCATGGCTCCGATATCTCACATCCTACTAGAAATCGAGGAGGAACCTTACTTCAAGCGACCGACCCCCATGAAGTCTGGGACCCCCCGCAATAAGGAACTTTACTGCCGGTACCACCGAGATTATGGTCATGACACCGAGGACTGCCGCCATCTGAAGAAGGCCATTGAAGAGCTTGTCCAGCAGGGTCACTTGGGCAAGTTCGTTCGAAGGGGAAACCTTCCTACTCCAGGTTCATCGGCACCTCCGACACTTCAGATCGGCGTGGACAATGCTCCTACGGAGAAGACCATAGCTATGATTTCCTGGGGGGTAGGTGGTGGTTCAAAAAGATAGTGAGAGGGAATAGACTCTGTAATTCCTTTCTTTGGAAAGGATTAGATGGGGTAGTTAATAAGCATGACGACAGCATCGTTGTGTCCATGACCATAGCCAAACATCCTGTAAAAAGAATTTTAGTTGACAGTGAGAGTTCAGTGGATGTTTTGAGTTACGAAGCTTTTGTTCGGATGAACCTATCAAAGTCTTCCCTCCGACCCGGCGCCACGCCTCTAATGGGCTTTACTGGGGACTTTGTGAGCGTTGAAGGGGAGATTTTCCTCCCTATCACAGCTGGAACCCCTCCGTGTCAAAGCACGGTGGTCATAAATTTTCTGGTGGTCCGAATCCTGCTGGCTTACAACGCTATCTTGGGGAGACCGGGATTGAATTTGCTAGATGCTGTGATCTCCACTAAGAGATTATTGGTAAGATTCCCCACCGACGAAGGAGTCAGAGAAATGAAAGGAGAGCAAATCCCACCACCGCTTTGCTATCACTTGTCTCCTAGTTCACTAGAGGCGGCGTCGGCGATAACCTCTGAGCCGCTTGACCCCCGAGAGCTGGGAAGGAGGGGAGAACCAGCCGAGCACCTCCTGACCCTCCCTTTGGGGAATGACCCGGCAAGGACCATCCAGGTTGGGGCGTTACTTCCGGAGGAGGCACGCGATCAACTTCTCACTTTTCTGCGTGCCAACACCGACGTCTTTGCATGGTCATCCTCAGACATGCCGGGCATCCCTGAGGAGGTGATCACCCATCGGCTCAACCTCAGGCCAGAGTGTCGACCGGTCCGACAGAAGAAAAGGAGCTTCGCTCCGGACAGACAGAAAGCTATCGACGAGGAAGTTCGCAAGTTGACGGCGGCAGACCATATTCGGAAAGTTCATTACCCCGAATGGTTGGCCAACGTGGTGATGGTCCATAATACTAATGGAAGCTGGAGGATGTGTATGGACTTTATCGATCTCAACAAAGCATGCCCCAAGGACAGCTTTCCCCTGCCCCGAATCGATCAACTGGTGGACGCTACATCCGGCCATGAGATCCTTAGCTTCATGGATGCTTTCTCTGGGTACAACCAGATCAGGATGAACCCGGTGGATGAGGAAGCTACCTCCTTCATAACTTAAAAGGGGCTGTACTGCTACAAGGTAATGCCATTTGGGCTAAAAACATGGGAGCCACCTACCAAAAGTTAATGAATAAAGTCTTCAAGGATCAGATAGGACGCAACATGGAGGTGTACATGGATGACATGCTGACAAAAAGTGTCCACGCCACCGACCACATCGCCAACCTAACGGAGACTTTTGATAACCTTCATCGATACCAGATGAGGCTGAACCCACGCAAGTGTGCATTTGGGGTGACAGCCGAAAAGTTCTTGGGTTTTATGGTGACCCGGCGGGGGATCGAGGCAAACCTAGACAAAGTTTAAGCCATCCTGGACATGAGGTCTCCCACCAACAAGAAGGAAATACAGCGACTGATGGGAAGGGTGGCGGCCTTAAGCCGTTTCCTGTCTAAGTCCGCTGAGAGGTGCCTACCTTTCTTCAAGGCGCTCCGCAAGGCCAATAGATTCGAATGGACGAAAGAATGTCAGAAGGCGTTCGAGGGGCTAAAGGAATTTCTATCTACCCCGCCACTGCTATCCAAGCCAATAGGTGGAGAAGAACTCCTTCCATACCTCGCAGCTTCTCCCGAGGCCGTTAGTTTTGTGCTGGTCCGCGTGGACACCAATGGCATGCAAAAGCTGGTGTATTACACGAGCAAGGTGCTCCACGATGCAGAGACCAGGTACTCGAAGATTGAGAAGACTATTTTCATGTTAATCATGTCTGCCCAGCGCCTGCAGCCATACTTCCAAGCCCACCCAATCGCGGTGATCACAGACCAACCTCTAAAGACAATTCTCGCTCGCCTGGATACTTCGGGTTGATTAGCGAGGTGGGCGCTCAAGTTGGGGGAATTTGATCTATCTTTCCGCCCTCGGTCAGCCATGAAATCCCAAGTCCTGGCGGATTATTTGGTTGAGTGCACCTGGGGCGAGGAGCAACCCGAAGAGCCCTCTACAAACCCCTAGCCTCTCGGAACCAGAGATGATGAATGGGTCCTTCATGTAAACGGGGCGTCAAATTCTCAAGGGAGCAGAGCAGGCCTCATCCTGGCCAACTCGAATGGAGTTATAACGAGTGTGCACTCCGCTTCCTCTTTCCAGCCACCAATAATCAGGCAGAATATGAAGCCCTACTGTCTGGGATAAGATTAGCCCGAGAGCTCGGGGTAAAGCACCTTAGGGCGTTCACTGACTCCCAGCTGGTCGCTGGCCAAATCACAAGGGAGTATGAAGCAAGGGATCCCATCATGTCCCGCTACTTAAGTATGGTACAGTCGCAAGCTTCTCTCTTGCTTATTTTAATGTTAGCTATATCCCTCGAGGGGAAAATGCTAGAGCCGATGCTTTGTCCCATCTTGCCACCTCAACTGGCGGATGTTGGGAAGAGCTTATGTAGAGCACCTGGAAGCCCCGAGCATTGACGTAACAAGAGAAACTCTTCCAGTTGAGCAGGAGCCTTCCTGGATGGACGCTTATGTCCGGTACCTTACCAATGGTACCCTCCCTGAAGACCCTGTCGAGGCTAGGAAACTCCAAAAGATGGACCCCGAAGTTTTTCATAATGGAGGGAAAACTCTATCGAAGGTCGTTCTCATACCCGGTCCTCAGATGTGTTGGCCCCACAAAAGCATATTATATCCTGCAAGAGATACATGAAGGTATATGTGGAAGCCATCTGGGGGGCAGAGCTCTCGCATACAAAGCCCTACGGCAGGGATATTACTGGCTGACAATGAAGGAGGATGCGTCCGAACTTGTTAAGAGGTGTGAGAGCTGCCAGCGCCATGCTAATATTCAACATCAACCGGCATCCCAGATGACCCCCCTAGCCGCACCCTGGCCCTTCGCCCAATGGGGCATGGACATCCTGAGACCATTCCCTCCAGCCTCCGGACAACTCAAGTTCTTAGTAGTAGCGGTTGACCATTTCACCAAGTGGATCGAGGCTGAGGCTCTCGCCAAGATCACCGAGGGCAAAGTAAGATCTTTCTTCTGGAAGTCTGTTGTGTG